>JAUJEN010000007.1:0-403014 GCA_030448925.1 Citrus cavaleriei
CGAAGTTACGTATTGCTAAGGTTAATCCGTTGATCTGCTTTTTCTACCTGCAGCACCTACGCCCATTTCTCGATTCATACTGACACTTCATGGATTTAGTGATATCCAGCCATATAAAAAACACAACGGGTGAAATACTTAGATACTCTCACAAAATTGCATGAAAGTCCAAGCCATTACACAACAAAATCTTCAAGAGAAAACTTTATACTTCAATGGCGGAATCTACAATTTAATGACCGACCACATCAACACCTTGAAGACTCTATTTTCAACTCACAACGCTGGGTCATAACATGGTAGGAAATGAACGTACAGAGTTTACTTCAAAGTTCACTAGATTGTGATGATCAACTCATCATCAACTGGGCGAATAACAATCCAATGGACACGAAGCTGACAATGTTGCAAATTGTATTAAAAAAAAATGAGGAGAGGGTGAAAATAAGAAAACAGTATACAAGTTCACGTAGCGGAGGCGTATCGTGACGAGTAGACTAACGGAACGTATTCTACTGGAGTCAAAATCATGGTAGAGATCAAAAACCATAAGTAAAAAGAATACATACAACTGTGGGCAAGAAACGCACGCCAAGAAAGAGTGTCGAGTAACTAAGAGAAAAAGAGGGCAAAGAACCCGAGCTATCAAATGCTCGTGGTGTGTAAAGAAGTACCGGATGATGGTGAAATTCCTCTAGCAAGGCGCATAACAACCGCTTTCTGTAAGGGCAGAAACGCATCATCCGATGTCCGCTTATGACTCGTGGAGCTACTCGGCATATGACTCGGAGAGAATAGCTCCGATCATGCCTTAGGAGATCACCGGCATTGGTACTCATTAAAATAAAAACATTCACGGTACACCGCACAACGGAGAGGTACTTATGTCAATGGCTCAAGAAAAACTCATCAGTTTCTGGGACAAATGATAGTAATAAGTATAAACCTATGAGGAATGAAATTGGGTTAAGATTGTATTAAAGCAAGGCCAGAGTTCAGTGTTTACGTGTTGCTAAGCAGAAGCGGGGAATTGATTCGGTGCCACACCATTACCTGCTTAAAGCGAGAACACTACTCTGAGGCTGATCCGTGTAAAATACGCGCGCGCCGAGATCAAAACGGAAAGATCTAATGATGATGTCCCTAAAACAAACTTAGCCACATGTCGGGGTAAGGTTTGTGCGATTCTGCAGTGAAAATTGCTCAGGCTCAAATCGATAAGTTTACCATTTTATGAAAGCATTGTGTTACAAGTAAGCAAGCATAGATTAAAATTTCAGAGATCTGTATCACAAAATAAATGCATTCTAGACTTGATTAATTCCAGTGTTTGGGAATCAATTTGGATATATCCATGGAGGTGCAAAGCACGTGGTGACTTCATACTGATGATTATTCCAGGAAGATGTTGGGTGTGTCCAACTATTAAGAAAAAGTCAGATGTATGTTCAGGTGTTTAAAGAATACAAGCGTGGGTGGAAATTGAATCGTAAAAGATCAAGCTTGAGGACGGATAATGGTGGAGAGTATCAGACGACGCAGTTTAACTTGCTTTACGAAAAATTGCGAGTATTCAGAGAAAACACGGTTAAGATTGCATACACTCCTCAACAAATGGATGGGCGAGTGATGAGCGAACTTTCTGGAAAGAATAAGAGCTATATTACGAAATCCATTGTGGTCTACTGATTCATTTTCTGTGACAGCCAAAACTTCTGTTATATAGTAAATCGATAACCATCTACTGCAATTATTTGAAAGAAGGCAATGATAGAAGATTAATGGAAAAGCCAGTGATTATTCACTGCATTTGGATGTCCTCCGCAATACGTGATGTCTGATAATGCCCGAAAAGAAAAGAATAGTGGATGCAAATGTAGAAGATGTATCTTCTGGGGTATCTTACCATGGAGTAAAGGGTATCGTCTGGGACCCACAGCCCACACTGAATCGTCATCCATCGAGATGTTTATCTTTATAGAAGATCGCTTCTGAAAAGAAGGGATGAGGATGATAAGTGTAGTGTAAAGAAAGTCGAGAGACTATCTGGGGTATATGTGGAAAATAATCCAAGATTTTGATTCTTGAGCGGCGCTGGCAGACAAGAATCGGGCCCAGTCGAGGCCCAGGGCTCTAAGTTCATCGGTCGACTCGTGAGAGATGACCACGGTGGCCGTTCCAGTGTACAAAGATCAATGTTGCGTCTTGTCTTCTAACGAGAGGATTAGAGCCATCGACTTTTCATGAAGCTTTAGAAAGCTTTCAATTGTTGCTGTGGATGACAGCCAATCACGAGGAAAATTGAGGCTCTACGCAGAATAAGACATGGGAACTTGTATCACTTGCACCGACGTGGAAGAAAGCCATTGGTAACAAATGGGTATATAAGATCAAGCGTGATGGCAATGACGAAGTGGAAGCCCGGTATCGTCTGTGCAAGACCTGGTGGTGAAAAGATATGTTGAAAGAATGTATTGACTTTAACAGAGATATTTTCTCCGGTGATTCGACTCATCAGAAGTCGAGTAGTCTTGGCAATGTATCTTCGTTTATTTGACTCCTACATCCGAGTTAGATGTGAAAAGCGCATTTCTTTATGGAGAACTTGAAGAAGAAATATATATAGGCTCCAACTAGAAGGTTTTGCGAGAAGCGAAAGGAAAACTTGGTTTCGATAAAAAGGTTGAACAAATCGCCACTACAGGTCTCAAGCGAGGTGTTGGTATAGAGATTTGATTCGCTTATCGTGAGCTTTGGATACAATGACTCCGTTAAGACCATTTTGCATATTGAGAGGTTTGAAGATAATGATTTCATCATTTTCTGTTGTACGTGGATGATATATGTTGGTATGGCAAGTTTCCCAAAGATTGAGTCCAAGAACGATTGGCTAGGAGTTTGAAATGAAGGACTTGGGGACTAAGAAGATTCAAGGATGTAAATTAATGAGGTACGAAACAATGAAAGATTTGTTTTCATAGAAGTGCTGAAGAAAATCTTGGCGACTTCAACATGCAAGATTAAAGTCAATTTCTACCCACTTCATTCAATTCGAGTTATCCTCAAGTATGTGTTCTATGATGACGAGAGGAGATGTCTCATAATCAGTATGCATCGATGGGAAGTTTGATGTTCGCTATGATATTTACTAGACGAGACATTACCTGCTTGGGAGGTTAGTCGATATGGCATAATGAATCTGGAGAAGTATTGGATACCGTGAAGAGGATTAAATACACTCGGGAGAAACCTCATATGTTGCATTATGTTATAGAGGATCGTAGACACTTTGTCGAGAATTATGTGGATTCAAATTTGCAGACACTTGAGTAAAGGAAATCCACTACTATGTTTACACTTATGAGGCGGTAAGTTGGTTTCTAAGCTGCAGACCGTTTGTCCATTTACCTTGACGAGTACATGGCAAAATATACTTGCAAGGAAGCTATTTGGATACAAAGGTTATTGGAGAAGCTCGGGCACAAACAACAGAAAATTCCTGTATTTTGTGACAGTCAGAGTGCCTTGCACATTGTAAGGAATCCAGCCTTTCATTCCAGAACAAAGCACATAGGAGTTCAATATCACTTCGTTCGAGAAGTAGTGGAAGACGGAAGTGTGGATTTACAGAAAATCCATACGAATGAAAACCTAACAGATGTTTTGACCAAGCCAATCAATACTGACAAGTTTGTTTAGTGTAGATCCTCTTGTGGCCTAGTAGAAAGCGTAAGGCAATGATAATGTGCGAAAGGATGGTATGGAAGTTGATTACCGATCTAATCCTAAGTGGAAATGTCAAAGGTGGCCTTAATAAAAATTCAAATTGGCTTTAATGACAGCCAATTAATCTAGAAGGATTGGTGCCAAAAAAAGAAAAAATTGGGCAACAAAATTTGGAATAAAGAAAAAAGAAGAAAAGAAAATAAAGAATGAAGACGGTGGTAAAAATAATAATAATTTAATAGCCATTTTTGGCTATAAAAGGAAAACTCCATTTCATTTGGCATCCAATTTTGTAGAGAGAGTTTGAGAAGTAATTCTTCAGAGCGGAGAGTTTTGTGTGTTTAGTGATTGAGAGTTTGGGTGTGGGGTTTTGGGTGTGAGAAAAATAAAATACTTGTAACTCTTTTTCACTAGTATAATAGTTTCCTTCTATTTTCGCCTGTGGACATAGGCTAAAAGCCGAACCACTAATTTCTGGTGTCCTCTATTTTGCTTGTTCTTTATTTTCTTCCAATTTCACTTTAACTGCGTGTCTGCTTCACCCATCAATTTCCTAACACTTCATACTAGCATACCTTACGAGCAGAGTTAAGAGACGGGGACAAGAGGGCGGCGTTGGGGTAGGGGATTTTTTAAAAAATCTCCGTAATGAGAATGGTCTCGGTGCGAGGGATGTAACTAAAAAACTCCACAACGATACTCGTACAGCCTCATTCCAGGTAACACTTTGTCGTTCTATAATCAACTCATCATTTTGTTGCCCTCATCTTGGGAAGCTATCCACAAAGCCAAATCCCGAAGCAGATCATACATCTTAACATAATTTCCAAAGTAAGTTTGAACCTCTTCCAATAGACAAACACCTATCAGACTATCAATTATACATTTGCCTTGCATTCGAGCAACAGCAATATTATGAGAACCACGTAAAAGTCCCTCTTCAATCCAAAGATCAACAAGTTCATCTTTCCTAATAAGTTGGTTCTTTAGGAATAGTGAACAAAATAAAAAACAAGTTTTATGGGTTTCACTGCTCAGGTGATCGTAGCTGAACTTCAAACGAGGAAGGATAAGGTCCCCCATACCTGGAAATTCAGCGGATAATTTCTCAATTCCATAACTGCATTTTTCCACGCATCACGGTTTCTTGTATTCGCTATGGCTCTTCCAATAGTGATAAGAGCAAGCGCAACCCTCCACAGGTCGGCCACAGTTTCAGCAAGTTCTAGAATATCATGATGGAAGTTGAGTACATCGTCCTTCACCATGAGTCGGAACAAATTCCTTGCATCATCTCGACGCAAATAATCAACTTTAAATTTGTTTGATCACCCATGGTGTATTTACTGCGTCCTCCATTATAGTCGTAAATACTATTTTCGATCCATTTTGATCAGGAACACCAGCTTCATGTAAATTTATTGGTCCTCGTAGGTCATCCAGTAACAAAGCACACCTTCTCTGGCTTAACCTCCCAGAATATTTCTGCTGCTCTACCTTGCTGATTTTTGTTATCCCACACTTCATTCGGTATCGCTAGTCTGTATCTCATAACCTGCTGGAATTGTCTCTATATTGATTGCTCCTGCAATGACGCCTTAACCAAAATCACTAAATCAAAGTTATGCCTTGTATCGCTAAACTTGCTGTTGAGGTTTACTAAAGAGTGGTCTTCCCCACCCCACTTACTCCATACAAGCTAGATGATTCTCATCGAAAAATCGTCTTCAAGCATTCCCAAACTTCATCCAGTATAGATTCCATGCCCACAACGTTCTTCATGTCTTGCCTCTCCACCACTGGCTGCGGCGGCGGATCAGCAACATCTTTTGAACCCTTCCTCATCTATTAATCCCTGCAATCCTCGGTCATCTTAACTACGTCTAAACTAAAGTAGGTATACAGAGAAACAATTCACGGAACAATATCCAAAACATTGCTTTTCTTTCTCTTCCTCAGCTCTCTGCAAAAGGAAATCCACTTTCCGTTTTCATATATTCTGGTACTCTAGCCAACCAGTATAACATTGTCGGTCTAGGCAGATCACGATCTTCAATTTCATGCTCGACACTTCCATTGACTTCATCATAGACGGCATTGAGTTCACCTTTTCACACTCAAAGTATCTACTTTGTCTTTAAGATCACGGCTGTTACTGTAAAGATAGAAAGAGCAAAGGAAGCAATCTTTGACAACATTCCAGATGTCGCCGACCGAAGCCATGATTTTGGAAGGTTATGAAGACAGAAATCTTTGTAATGGCGTGAAATCAAAATCTTGTTTATTCGATTAGGAACAAAAAAGGTTGAGAAATTGCCAAGGGTAATTTGGGTACTAAGGTGGAAGAGAACGAATAAGGTTGCTTATATATTTACCAATAAACGCTCACCATGATCCGAGCACAGTTTAGTTTAAAAAAATCTTTTGACACGTAAATATTTTTATTTATTTATAAATCACATAAATACATTAATTGTACTCTTCTTAATTAGCTTTAAAAGCTCTTTGGCCATGTCTAGTGTATGGTTATCAAATGACTTAATAGCTTTTGTATTTTTATATTTTATTTATTTACTGCCAAAATAGTTTTTTTTTTTATCTTGTACTATAGAAGTGATAAAACCACGTGTTATTGTATAAATTTATTTTCTATAACTTGATGTGGCATATATATATATATATATATTGGATAAATCGTGCAGATTGTGGAGTGTTGTTTTTTTCAACCAACACACTTATGGTATACCAATTTGTACGATAATTTATAATTCCTATCCTGATCCCCTCTCTCATTCCTCCTTTTACTTTTATTGCTCATTTGCCTGAGCATGTATGTTTTCTCTAATAATTGAAGCTAAATTAGTCTTCCATCATTGATGATAACGATAATATATATATTCACAAAAAGACAAAAGAAGTTGTATGGTACCACAGTTGTAACATAACTAGACCCTATATGGATTATATATATATATATATATATATATGGTGAATCAAATCCTTTCTTTTTGTAACTAATCACAGTTAAAAATGTAAATGTAAACGAAACAAAGGTTCTTATCATTAATATAAAAAGAAATTATTTCTAAATGATTATAATTTTTTTATTTGTTAATTGCGAGCAGAGAAGAAATGTGAGAAAATAAAATGAACAATTCAACCTCATTTTCTTTATTTGTTATGTCATAATTAGGTATAATATTGATACGTTTTTTCCTTCAGAAGTTGTCGATTGTGGTAGCTTGTTCGAAACTAAATTGCAATGATCCCTTTCTCATCTCCATGAAACTATACTTTCTTATATAAAAAAGTCTATAATCCTATACTTATTAATTAAATAGCTAGCTAGGGTTCATAATTTCAATCACACCTGACGTTTTCACCTAACATACATAAGTTATTATGTGCGCGTAAGGTGTTGATCGACTATTTGACTTTGTCATCTAATATATTAATGTGTGTGTGTACTTATATATAGGAGTTGATTTCAGGGTCTTATGCCAAGTCAATAGGCTTGATTAGGATGAACATTACATTCGTATTAGTTTCTAAACGACCATTTAATTTTAAATCTATAATCCGCAATTTTTACACTCTAAATGTCACAGTTGAAAACAGGAAAGCAATTAAAGAAGTGTAAGGTTCTTCGTGCAAATACATTCAAAATTGGTTTTGACTCTTGCATTAGCGTTTTTTTTAATCCGAATTTTTTACACATTTTACCGCTATTTTGTCTCAGCATGCATGTTTTCTCCAACACTTGAAGCTAAATTAATCAACACTTGGAGCTAAATTAATCATCTATTATTAATAGTGATGTTGACGATGGAAAATTAATATATTGGCAGCAAGCTGATTAATTAAAAGTCAAATTGGCCATTTGGTGGCTTAGTTTCAACTAAACACAGTATTTTATACTCTCCAACTATTCATAGTTAAAAAAAATGGCATTAACCGTTGAAAAAATAATTTCTTGATGAGCTAGTGATTGACCATTTGAAGGCTTAATTTCACCTAAACTCTACATCTTGTTCATTTATTTGTACTACATAATTATTGCATTAGCAATACAGTAATAATATGTTTATAAAATTGATTATGTTGCACTTGAGATATTACTTGGTACTTGGTGCTATATATCATTATTCGGTGCTATACTTGAGATATTAACTTTTAAACTCTGTCAACTCAGAGATAATAAGATTTGCTTTTACTAATTATTTCAAAATAATAGTATCATTGGTTGAATTAAAAACATGGTAAAATTAATATGATTTACTTTTATTTTTTTATATTTTTAATTAACTAATTGTCTATTACCACATCAATTTTGATGTAGGATGTTATTTCAGGATTTTAGAATTTTTATTATTTCAGAATTTTTTATTTTATTTAAAGTCTATTGTGGTTTATATTTTAATATTTCATTTCTATTGTAATTGGGATTTAGTTCCCTTTTTAAGTTGATAGGGAAGTAGGCTTCCTTTGTTATAAATAGACATATTTTTTTTTTTAAAAAAATTTCATAAATTGTACTTCAATTATTCAATACAACCCTCTTTTATAATTTCTATTGGGATTATCTATCAAAAATCTCTCTCAGTAAAAGTCGCTTTAAATTATAAATCATCTAATCTTGCTTTAAGTCTATTAAAATCTCATTAAATTAGATTAAAACAAGATATAATCCACTTCAATTAGCACGCAACCTAATTGTGTTGACTTGGTCCGGTATTAGAACGATATCTAGTGTTATCTACCCAATCAATTCTGCTTCCGCTATTAGCCTCCATCAAGTTTATACAATTTTTTGTGGTTCTGTAATTATCCATTTATATATAGAAGATTAAAATCAACATAATGGTCATGATTTCTTAATTACCTTATGGTGACAAAGATTTTTCCCCTTATATATGTATATGCTCACATGGGCTTACCATTACATTACCTGGGGAATGCTAAAACTTTGCTCATAGGGCAAATAAGGTAATTACATGTTATGCTAATTTATGGGACTTCTTGGCTCTTGCATTACAAGCCTACATAAATCAAGACTAAACTTCACGAGGTTCTTTGGAAAATTTTAATTTGGTTATTATATCAGACATACATACGGACATATGGTATGTTTATATTCTAATGGTAATGGATTTATATGCCGATAATGTGATACTAATCATGAATCAAAGATATTTCATCGTCGCCTGATACTATACGATGGACCCCACCTAACCTAGTAATTAAAAATCCATGTGATCTCATTTTCAAAAGAGAAAGAAAGCATCACAACATTAAATTTTAAATGACCATGATTGTAAAAGACAAAAAGGAAATCAAATCACTAAGATTAAATGATTCTTTCTATCCAAATCATCACATGATATATAATACATTGTTGGGTGGATGGGTCACATCGGCATAGGGTAGGTGGCAAATTCCTATTTTGTTTATATCTATCAACAATTTTTCAATCTAACTTAAAATTCAGGACTAGTTGAGAGTTGATAATGTTGTCAACAAATTTTTATAATATTGTAAATTGTTTGATAATGGAGTGAAATTGTGAAAAAGGTAGTTTATAATATTGTAAATTCGCCGTAAATTTTTTTATTTATGGATGATCATAGTCTTACAAATGAGACATAAATACTAGCTTTAATTATTTGAAAATAAGAAATTAATCTACTCTGAATTGATATTAAATTAGGATTCCTAAATGACTAAAACTAAACAATGTTAACATCACGTTAATTAACACTCTGTCCACAATAAGTGGTAGCGGCGAATCAACAACAACATTAAAATTGTTCTATTAATTTCAGGAAAACTAACATTGGATCTAGAGCAACAATTTAGGAACAATGAGAAATAGAAATTGAGAAATATTTGAAATTGCGTGAAATTAAAATCTGGTTTAATTCAATTTGGAATGAGAAGGGTTGAGAAATGGCCAAGGGTGATTTGGGTTCTAAGATTGATAGAAAGAAAAGGTTGCCTTTGCTGGAAAAATTTTCAAAATAAAGGGTATCTTATTATAAAGACATGTCCAATTATTTGTGCCTTATAGAAAATGTATCATTTCACTTAATGATATAACTTTTCATGGTGACATTTCCCTTGGAGATGCATCATTTCATGGTGACATTTTATTTGAAATGGTGATGATTCAATTTGGACCGTTGATTAAAATTAAATATTGATCCAATAGCTATGAATAGAGGGGTATCATGAAAGATGACAACCCAAATGAAGGGACACAAGTATATTTATAAATAGAGGTCATTTTTAAGTCATTTAGACATAAAAAATAATGATCCCACACCACTCTTTTCTCAGCCCTCTTTTCTAAAACGAGTTTCATTACAAAGCACTCATTTTTTTGTGCATTAAAATTTCAATATATTTTTTCTCAGGAACAATATATTGTTTCTTGGTAGACTTGCACATTCAACAATATTATGGTTTGCTTTTGTCGATGCACAACGCAAGCAAACAAACAAGTGCTTCATTATATCCTGGAGGCGTATTTGCTTAACCTATGTGCATCACTCAATTGGTAGGGGTAAATAACGTCTTAATGAAAGTGACATTTGTAACGCGGCCAAGTACACATTATTTTCTCAGAGTTTACGTATTACTATTATTTTCTTCCTACATACAAAGTTGTAAACATAATACTTTACACAATAAAGTTCCACCATTATTATTGTAATTCTCTACATTTACCATTTCTGACACGTATATACCACCAACAAACAAAAGACGTTATTTCTGCAACAATGACACCAAGTTCATCTCTTTGACAATTCGCTGTAGATTTTGTCAAATTGGAGCAGTTTGAAGGTGGCAACTTTATTCGTTGGCAAAAAAAGTTGCATTTCTTGTTGGTTTATTCTCATAACACCAAAGCCTCAAGAACGTGAGGATAAGACATTAGCGGAAACCAGAGTGCGGTTGAAGTGGAAGCAAGATAACTATGTGTGCAAGAGACACATTTGCAATGTTGTGTCTGGTACTTTGTTTGATCAATACCACAATAAACCTACAACTAAAGAAATATGAGTCTCATTAGAGGCTAAGTACATGATGGAATGTGAGGCTCATTAGAGGCTAAGGACATGATGGAAGATGCCATAAATAAGAAATTCTTCGCTTCTAAATTTTTTAATTATAAAACGATTGACAATAGACTTGTGGTTGAACAATATAATGAGATTTGGCATATTCTTGATCAATTCAACCAACACAACATGAAAATGGATGAGTCAATTATTGTCTCTTCAATTATTAATAAACTTCCTCCCTCTTGGAAAGACTATAAGAAAAGTCTTAAACATAACAAAAAAGAAATTAGTCTGGAAGGCTTAGGACAAAGTCTTCGCATTGAAGAGGAACTCAAGCTTTATAGTCTTGAGGACCAAGTTGTTATGTCCTCTAAAATTAATGTTGATAAACTTCCTCCCTCTTGGAAAAACTATAAGAAAAGTCTTAAACATAACAAAAAAGAAATTAGTCTGGAAGGCTTAGGCCAAAGTCTTCGTATTGAAGAGGAACTCAAGCTTTATAGTCTTGAGGACCAAGCTGTTATGTCCTCTAAAATTAATGTTGTGGAGGAAGGGAAGGAGTTTAAGCATTTCAATCACCCTAAGAATAACCAAAAGAGAGGGTTTGATTCCAAAGAGAATCAAAACAAGAAGATGAAAAATAAGGGTACATGCCACCACTGCGAAAAATCTGTCCACTTCAAGAGAGAGTGTCGACTTCTTTAGAGTCAAAAGGAAGTTTCGAATACAAATTTTGTGGCCATGATATCTGAGATTAATGTTCTTGAATGTGATAATGTATGGTGGATAGATTTTGGTGCAACCAAGCATGTAAGCAAGGATCGTAGCCTTTTCAAATCTTATAAAGCAATAGATGATTAAATTGTTCGTTACATGGGAAACTCCTCCACTAAAATAATTAATGGAAAAAGCATTGTCCAACTAGAGTTCACTTCTAGAAAAACTTTAACTCTTACTGATGTTTATCATGTACCTAAAATTAGGAAAAATCTTGTATCTGGTAGCCTTCTAAATAAGTTTGGCTTCAAACTTATTTTTTAGTCAAATAAAATTATATTATCTAAGGGTTGTACCTTTGTTGGGAAAGGATACATGTATGAAGGAATGTTTAAACTCAATATCAATAATATGAATGTTTCTTCCGCTTATATGGTTGAATCTTTGTGGCATGTGAATATTAGAAGATTGAATGATATGGCTAATTTAGAATTAATTTCTAAGCATGAAAATGATATGTATGAAAATGTAAAGTATGTGCACAAAGTAAAATCATAAGAACATTTTTTTCCAAAATTGAAAAACATCTTCTTTATTGCATTACATTCTAGTGATGTATGTGATATGCATAATAATCATACTAAAGGTGGTACAAAATACTTTGTAACATTTATTGATGATTTTTCAAAATATTGCTATGTGTATTTATTACATTCTAAAGATCTAGTGTTAGATAAATTTAAAATTTATAAAAATGAAGTTGAGAATTTTTGCAATGTTAAAATTAAATGTCTTATGATAAAGGAGGTGAATATGCATTCTGAATTTTGTGAATCATTGGCATTGTACATGAAACTAGAACTGCATATACTCCACAAAACATGGCGTACTGAAAGGAAAAATAAGACATTAATAGAAATGGTTAATGCTATACTTTTTAATGCTAGACTTGGTAAAAGTTTTTGGGGTGAAGCTATTTTAACTACATGTCATATCTTAAATAGAGTGCCTAATAAAAAAAAAAATTGACCCCTTATGAATTAGGGAAAAAGAGAAAGCCTAATCTTTCTTATCTAAGAGTTTGGAGTTGTCAAGCCATTGTAATATTACATGAACCTAAGATAAAAAAAAATTAGGAGAAAGGGGCATTGAATGCGTATTCTTAGGATATGTTGAGCATAGTAAAGCTTATAGGTTTCTTGTAACAGAACCTAATAGCTTTGTTGAGATCAATACTATAATGGAATCTAGAGATACAATATTCTATCAAAATATATTTTCCACTATACAAAAAAGTATTGATTCTCAAAAGAGTGATAAACTAATCGAAATTGGTCAAAAGCGTAATGCTAATAATGAACAAAATCAATTGAGAAGAAGTAAAAGAATAAGGACTAGAAAATTCTTTGGACCAGATTTTATAGTCTATTTAGTTGAAGGGACAATAGACTCACAATCTAAACATACCATGATCACACCTACTATAAAGTCTGATTCATTCACCTATGAAGAGATAATGAAGTCTAAGATGTTGCCTCCTGGGAAGATGCCATTAATGATGAAATTGACTCTATTGTGGGTAATAAGACTTGGAAATTAGTTGATTTACCACTTGGCTCTAATCCTATAGGTTATAAATGGATTTTCAAAAAGAAGAAGAAAGTTGATGGAACAATTAAAACAGTAAAGGCAAGACTAGTAAAAAGACTTTACAAAAAAAAACATTGATTATTTCAATACTTACACTGCTATGAATTACTACTAGAGTCTTGATTGCTTTTGGTTCAATTTATCATTTGAAATCCATCAAATGGATGTAAACACAATTTTCTTAAAGGTAATTAAATGAGGAAATTTACGAAACAACTAGAAGAGTTTGTTATGCCAGACAAGAACATGAGTTTGTAACCTAATCAACTCTTTATATTGCTTTAAACAACTCTAAAGTAGTGGCATGAAAAGTTTTACAAAAAAATTGTTTCAAATGGATTTAATATTTATGAATTTGATAAATGTGTATTGTTAAGTGCCAGAAAGTGTATATTTATAAATGAGAAAATCGTCATTTTACACTCCAAGTCTCACTAACATCCATACTTTTACGTATTTAAGTTCCTCGATTTAATTATGTGTTTTATTATAATTAGGTATTTTATGTATTTTAGGGAGCATCATGGTCATTTCACAATGAACTAGAGATCAGATAGTAAAAATGATGCAATTTCGAACTCGGACAACAAAGCCTTAAAGAAGTATAAAAGGATAAACGACATTGTTCACATATACGACACTGTTCACGACACTATTCACATATACGGTACGATGACGTGGCATTGACCGATGACCTGATAGCATTTGATTGGACGAATGATGTGACATTGACTACTTATGCGATGTTGACAGATGATTTGGTGTTGACCGATGATGTGTCACGATCTTATCGGACTAAAATGATCATGGAGTTGACCGTGACGGGCAATATGTTAGTAGAAAAACGATATATATGCATATACACAGAATGACATCCTGATGATGTGTTCTATCCAATCAGAACTTGCCATGTGGCCCAATTCTGAGCGTCCAAATTATTTTAATCTGATTGTCATGATTTACTCATTGTATCTATAAATAGGGGGCTCCTCCCTAATTTGACGCCCCTTAATTCATTTTTTAGCTGTATTTTTTGTAATTTCTTCTTTATCTTGTATTTTTTACTTATTTTAATAAATTCTCATTTTACCCCTAGTTCAATTATGAGTAGCTAATTTTCTTTCAAACTTGGGTTGAAGGTGAAGTCTCAACACGTTCCATTGGCTTAATTTGGTAAATTTACTTTCTCTTCCCTTCTGATTTATGTGGATGTTTTGACTTTTCGTCGACAGATAATAATAATCTTGTCTAAATATTGCACCGGTATAATTGTCTCCTAAATAAGGTTATTCTATTCGATAAGACTTACCACCATATTATTTTAGTGGGTTTCAGGCGGAGTGGAACACTCCCCCCCCCCCAATTATTTAATTGGCACTAATAATGAATATTAATCCCATGGTGCATGTTGAGTACAGATCCAGAGACCCAAGCGCTTCATTTTAATATTTTTCACTTAAATTCATTCCTGACATTCTAATTTAAATTTTAAGATAATGTAAATCACTTTCACCACAAATCCAACCACCCACTTAGAAAATTAATTCTACAAGCAATTAAAATTCACATCCTCGTGGGATCGACACTCGTCACCGTTGATCTATTCTACAATAGATTCATGCACTTGCGAGTTCAATAAAATTTGCACAACATGTATATAGCAGATTTAATGGAAATAAATATGTGATTATTTGTTTATATCTAGATGACATGTTAATTTTTGGTACTGATAGTGAGTGCATTTAACTCACTAAATCATTATTGTCATATAATTTTGACATGAAAGACATTGGCGATGTGATTCGAGGATTAAAATTATTAAAATGAGAATGACCTATTATTGACCCAATCACATTATATTGAGAAAATTTTAAAGAAATTTAATTATCATAATTGTAAGCTTGTGTCAACACCTTTTGATTCAAACATAAGATTGTACCTTAACACTGACAGAGCAGTGTCCCAATTAGAATATGCACATGTAATTGGGTGTCTTATGTATGCGATGACTTATACTAGGCCTAACATTGCTTCCGACTTATACTAGGCCTAACATTGCTTTCACTATTGGAAAGCTGAGTAGATATATTAGTAATCCAAGCAATTTGGCAAGTAATGTACAGACTTCTTAAATATTTAAAACGTACAATGTATGATGATATATACTACACATGATAGCCTTTAGCTTTAGAAGGATTTTCGGATGCTGGTTGGATTACTGATTGAGACGCACATACATCCACAAGTGGGTAGATTTTTAATCTTGGTGGAAGAAGCATTTATGGGGCTCAAAGAAGCAAACTTGTATAGCGACTCCACCATGGCTACAAAATTTATAGCTTTGACTTCATGTTGCATGGAAGCTGAATGGTTTAGGGATTTGCTGATAGAAATTCCTATTTGGCCTAAACCAACATCTCTTGTATCCATTCACTGTGATAGTGGGGCAACTTTGTCAAGGGCATATAGTCAAATCTATAATGGAAAGTCTAGGCACATTGGTTTAAGACATAGTTATGTGAGACAATTACTTATAAATAGAGTAATCATAATTGACTTTGTGAAATCATGCCAAATTTTGATCCTTAACTAAAGGCCTTGTAAGGGATATTGTATTAGAAACTTCTAAGGGGATTGGACTGAAGCCATCATCACCTTATCACCAATGATGGAAACTCAGCCCAACACTTGAAATATCAAGATCTTGAGTTCAATGAGCAAAAGTGCATCATATGTTGTGATAGCAAGCACTATAATATTTTAAGATGCATTCCAAAGGTCAATGCTTGATACCTGTAACATATGGGAAATGTTAAGCTACTTAGTTTTTAATAGCTAAGTTACAAGGACATTCTATATAAATATTTTAGTTACAGAGACATTTTAGATAAGTCTACCTATGAGAGTGTAGAAGGTGGTGTCGCTTCCTATGTGACTTAGCTGGTTACTAAAGCGTTCATGAAAATAGGATATCGACACAAGGCCAATCCACGTGTCGGCTAAAGAATACTTGAGAATTTGAAAACTTATGTGTGAGATATATCTGGTTAGTCGAATAAGGTCACTGGTTCAAAGCTTGTCTACCATTCCACCTTGATTAACTTTGATTAATTGTCACTAAGTGAATGTTCAAGTCCAAAATACACATTCATCTATGCATAAGTTTTCCAAGCATGTGCAAGATAATTTTTCAAAATTCATTTATTTTGAAAATAGTGGGGGACTGCTGGAAAAATTTTCAAAATAAATGGTGTTTTATTGTAATACATGTCTAAATAAATGGTGTATTATTGTAAAGATATGTCCAATTAATTATGCTTTATGGAAAAGGTATCATTTCACTTAAGGATATAACTTTTCTTGGTGACATTTCATTTGGAGATGCATCATTTCATGGTGACAACTCATTTGAAATGGTGATCATTCAATTTGGACCATTGATTAAAATTAAATCTTGATCCAATGGCCATGAATGAAGGGGTATCATGAAAGATGACAACCCAAATAAAAGGGCACAAATATGTCTGTAAATAGAGGTCATGTTTAAGCCATTTAGACATGAAAAATAATGATCCCACACCACTCTTTTCTCAGCCCCCTTTTCTAAAACGAGTTTAATCACAAAACAATCATTTTTTTGTGCATTAAAAATCCAATATATTGTTTACTACAAGAACAATATATTGATTCTTGGTAGGCTTGCAACATTCAACAGTATTCAGGTTTACTTTCGTCGATGCACAATGCAAGCAAACAAATAAGTGCTTCCTTATATCCTGGAGGCGTATTTGCTTAATCCATGTGCATCACTCAATTGATGGGGGCAAATAACGTCTTAAGAAAAACGACATTTGTAACATGCCTTGAAGTACACATTATTTTCTGTAGTTTACCTATTACTATTATTTTCTTCCTACATACGGAGTTGAAAACATATTACTTTACGCAATAAAATTCCACCGTTATTATTGTAATTCTCTACTTTTGTCATTCGCGACAAATAAAGTTGCATATAATGTAATTTACAACAAGCTAAAAATAATTATCCATAATCTCCCACTTCCATTTATTTCACATTTTACCATTTAGGAACCATGAACAAAACCATTATTGATCCTCTCACAAATTATGGGTCAAGACTTCCCCCCCCCCCCCAAAAAAACCATAAATCACTCAAATTCTCCTTTTTATTGTCTAATTAACTCAATTTGTATTGTTAATACTTTGTTCACCAATTTGGAGTCAAACTCTAGGATTATTGAAAACAAATGATTGGAAATCAACCAACAATCAAAATCAATTAATCTTGAGGTATCTCATATTATTGTAAATATTAAAGACTTGATATCGTAGCGTATCAACATAAATTCTCACCTTTTTTTATTCTTTTTTTAGCTTGATACATTCAAGAGCCCCTTTTTTTCCACAAGACAATTGAATTCAAACAACAATTGTCCTTCCGTAATAAATTGAAAGAGGTTGAGACATTCAGTCACTGCAACTCACACATAAAATCGAATGTAACATCAATCAATTAGCGAAGATTAAGAGAATAATTTGATTGAAATTATTAATGGCGTTTCCTGTGAAGCCGAGATTAGTTATAATCTGTTATGAACATGCTGAGGTGTCATATGAGCTGGCATTAGTGGGATCCTAGTCAAGAGTTTGTTAGTTAGTTAAGATGCATGCTGCTGAATGCCAACCTATCCAAAGGTTTTTAAGCCACCACCTACAAGAAATCTTTTTTTCAAGACACCTCAGGAGTTTTGGTCTGGAAAGCCACCAGACTTGAGCAATTTGAGGATCTTTGGGTGTCCAGCTTATGCACACTTAAAGCAAGGCAAGCTTGAACCAAGGGCTGTTAAAGGGTATTTCTTGGGCTATCCTGAGGGCATTAAGGGATACAAGATATGGACCCTTAATGGTAAACCATCTAGGATATTGATCAGCAGGGATGTCACCTTTGATGAAGAGCAAATGCTCCAGTCAAAGGTAGAAACTGAAATTGAAGCTGCTGAAACAGAGGAAGAAGAAAGTGCTGAACAGATAGTAAAGCATTCGGATAGTTGTAAACCTCCCGAACAACCATCAGACCAGACCAAGGAAAGAAAACAATCATCGCTGAAACATATCGACTTTAGAGAGAGAGAGCCATCAAAATGCCAAAGAAGTATTCATTTCCCATGAATCGACAAATGAAGTGGAGAACCTTTGAGCTATAAAGAAGCTATGAGATGAGGATAAGAAATGGTATGCTGCAGATGAAATAATTTCTTTAAAGAAAAATAATACTTGGATCTTAGTGCAATCTAACAAGAAACTAGTTGGCGATGGATTTTCAAATTAAAAGGAGCTTGAAAAGGAACCACCAAGACACAAAAACTTGTGGCAAAGGGATTCACACAAAGAGAATGAGTTGACTTCAATGAAGTATTCTCACAAATACTCCATTAGGTTCTTGTGCTCTTATATCATGGAAACAAATGGATGTTAAAACTGCATTCTTACATGGCAGCCTTGATGAAGAGATTTTCATGGCACAGCCAGAAGGGTTAATTGAGAGAGGATCAGAAGACAAGGTGTGCTTATTGAAGAAGAGCTTGTATGGCCTCAAGCAATCTCCAAGGCAATGGTATTTGAAGTTTGATGAGTTCATGATAAGCCATGGATACAGAATAAGCAAATTTGACAACTGTGTGTATTATAAACTCTTATCAAGTGATTGGGGCATCTACTTGCTTTTATATGTGGATGACATGCTTATTGCATGTAAACACAAGGAAGAAATAAAGAAGCTTAAGCTGGAGCTTAGCACTGATTTTGAAATGAAGGATTTGGGTGCAAGCTACAAAAATTCTAGGCATGCATATAATAAGAGATAGGAACTCCAGGACTCTGTATCTATCCCAAACAGACTATGTGAAGAAAGTATTAGCCAAGTTTTAGATGGAAGACTTTAAACCTGTTACAACACCCCTGTCAACTCATATCCAGCTATCAAAAGCTCTAGAACTTACAACTGACGAGGATCTCAATTATATGAGAAAAATACCATACTCTAGTGCAGTTGGCAGCATCATGTATGCCATGGTATGCACCAGACCTGACTTGGCACATGGAGTTGGAGTCATTAGTAGGTTTATGGGGAATCCTGGTAAAGATCACTGGAATGCAGTGAAATGGGTTCTGAGGTACCTTAAAGGAACTGCTGTCACTGCAATCATGTTTGGTAGATCAAATGGAGCATCACCTGAAGTGGCTGGGTTTATGGACTCAGACTATGCAGCAGACAAGGATAGAAGGAGGTCTATAACAGGCTTTGTGTTTACTATGTGTGGAGGTGCCATAAGTTGGAAGTCATCTCTGCAATCAGTAGTTGCTCTCTCAACAACAGAAGCTGAATATATTGCCCTTACAGAAGCTGTTAAAGAGGCAATATGGCTGAGAGGGTTGGTATCTGAATTGGGGTTTAAGCAAGAAATTGTTGAAGTTAGCTGTGATAGCTCAAGTGCTATTCAGCTAAGTAAGAATCCTAAATATCATGAGAGAACTAAACATATTGATGTTAGAATGCATTTCATAAGGGATGAAATCAGCAAAGGAGTGGTAAATGTGGTTAAGGTGCCATCTGAAGTCAATCCAGCTGACATGTTAACCAAGCCTTTGCCATCAGTCAGGTTCAGGGACTTACTGAATCTGGTTGGAAGTGTTAGCTTGTGAAACAAGCTTACTGGTGCTGTGTTGCAGTGAAGGGAGAAGCATAATCAGATTAGAACTAAGGTGGAGATTTGTGCAACCGAGATTAGTTATAATCTGTTATGAACATGCTGAGGTGTCATATGAGCTGGCATTAGTGGGATCCTAGTCAAGAGTTAGTTAGTTAGTTAATTAACATACTGATAAATATAGAGAAAAACAGAGAGGTTTTACAGAGAGAAAAGATTCAAGAAGGTTTAATCTATAATTGGTAACTAAGTTGTAACCATCTTCTTCTTGTTGTTCAATAAAGCTTCTGCCCTTGCTGGGTCTTACAGCCGTGGATGTAGGTTCCTTTGTGGAGCTGAACCACGTTAGTTCTTGGTGTAGTGAATCTTTGATTGCTTGATTCTTCTTTTTGTTTATTTCTTAATCTTGTTTCTGTAAACTCTGGTTTTGTGGGTTGCTTAATTCTTGTTCAAGTGAGTGAAGTAAACACATTTGCCATAACATTTCCATTATCATCAATCAAGTAAATTACTCTCACATGAACCAAATTGATTTATTGCAAAGTTGTTGCTGATGTCCCGTGTGTTGTTGCTCACTTATTGATAAGATTGTGAAAGATCTATGTTACATATAATTGTTTCTCCCGTTTCCTTCTGATTTTTATTTTATTTATTCATTTATTCTTTCTTTTCTTTTTTTTTGCACCCACTAGTTTCAGTAAAACAAGCAAGAGTTTGAAAGAAGGCCGGTAAGCCACTTTCATGGACCAAAACAAGCAATAGCCTCCCTTTTTGGATAAAAGCACCACTCATAATCTGATCACAGCCCCACTAATGAATAAGGGACAATCGTATTATTGTGAGTCTATGAGCTAGGTGTTTGGACTTCGGACAGACAGGACTAGGGCTCCGTTGGCTGGTTTTCATATATATATATGTGTGTGTGTATGTATGTATACACACACATAATTTTCAATACTAATGTTTATTTTTTTATAATCAATGCCTTCGCAACTAACCCAAATCATTTTTATTATATAAGAGATGATCTAAAGTTTTATTTCTATACTCCTAACATATTTACTTCTATGTATATTTGGAGAGACATCGTGCTTACCAACAATTCAAGTAAGATTATTTACCCACCAATTTTTGGTAGGACAGTAGAAGTTCCTGCAATTACAAAATTCGATCCCACTCCCTCAACACTGTTAACACAAGACGGTTGCATTTAGGTTCACTCTTTTTTTTTATTATAATAATGTTGTGTATTATTAAATGTTAATTAAGGGTCTTTTGTGAGTCCAAATTTAAACAATGAGGATGCATTAAACACAATGTATTAATTATATTATTTAATGCAGGTATATTATGTTAATATTGTATTAGAATAATATTGACATTATTTAATATTACATTGTACTATATTCATTTTATATTAATATTATTTAAATTTATCATTAAATTATTCTTTTACATTGATAGCTAATATATAAGTATAATAATAGTATTATTGCATAAAATAATATTATAATATAATTTTATATTTTATATTTTATTTATTATAATGAAAATTAAAATATAAATAAATATATTTAATACTTCGATTGAGCCAAAAATTGGTGCATTGCAGAGACCTGAGTGGAACTCAAGTTTGGTGCTTCTAAAAATTCCAATTCCAAACATATTAAACAATAAATTAACGTGAACAGTTATAAAATACAGTGTAACATTATTTTCCAAACACACCCGATAGAACAGTTCCAGCCTCTAATGAGCATGGAAGTACCACACCAATAAAAGCAACAACCAGTGAGCATTTTAAATACATGAGTTTTTCACACATAATCAGATTACACGGATGAGCAAGCTTCTCGCACAAGACACTGAAAGCCGATGCATCTAATAAATAAACATTACGAGTCCACACAGTTGCAAGCACTCCTGTGGTTCTCTTCTGTTCACTCTTCAGAGATTTAAAAAGGCATTTATCAATGAACGTTATTAATCAAACGGGTTTTGCAATGCAATAATAATCGATTATGTGAGTACAGAAATAAACAAAAATATCAGACAAAACACTGACAAGATCAACTGTAAAACAGATTAACAGAGTAAAGCAGATCAGCTTTACCGTTACTTATATTAGCATTCTGTTAGGTTTAAGTTTTTTAGCATCATCGGATACAGTTAACATGAAGACATACAGTTTTTTTTTTTTTTTAATTCAAGCCAAAAAAAGGTGAATCAAAGTCTGAGAATTGGTAGAAAATTAAATTAAAAAGAGGGCATGCAATTGCAACGTACTGATAACAAGAAAGAAAGATAAATTTCACCTGAACATCTCGTCAATCACATGATGCTGCAGGCATTGGGGAGATCTTCCATGAAGGCACTACAAAAGTTGTGAAGCAGCATTAGATCTAACACAATAAAAGCATTCGATGAATTCAACATTCATCTGTTGTACATTGAACGAACTAATTAATTAATAATACCATATATTTTATATATGTTACGACTCCACCGGTGCTCATTGAACTGACATTTGAATAAAAATATCTAACACAATGGAAATAAAAATGACTCAATACTACAATCTGGCACAAGTTTTGAATCAACACTGTAATCCCGCATGCGCTTTATCACTATTGCATCAGCTTTAGGCTCTCCATCATTTATTTTTCTAACACACTGTAACAAGTTTATAACATTATGGAGTACCTTTTCATTACTGACGCTTCATATGTGTAACATGGCTCCAGTTCGTTGCTGTTAGGAAAATCTGAGAATCGGATGAATTTTGAACCGAAAACATCCTTAGTGGCATCATCATCCCACGCCAGTTGGTTCCACCATTCTTCTCCTCCTATCAAAACTGTATTTCTTTTCCCACTCTGAGAGTTCAAAGGGAGTTTTTTGAGATTTTGGCACTGACTTACATATATACTTTCGAGGGAAGGAAAGGCCATGGCGCTGCCGCATATACTCCTCAGTTCTGGAAGACCATTCAAATTCAGTTGCTTAAGATGAGTGAATCCAATTATGGGCTCCTCAGCTTGATGATTAGCAATTATTTCTTCTAGTAAGGGACAGTTAGTTGCAAATAAGAATCGAAGGAGAGGAATTTTGACAAGGCATGTCAAATATTGCACGGAACAATTGCTGATAAATAGATCTTGAAGGTTCTGAAAATCGCCATCGTGCAGCATTGTTGTGATAGATGATGTTGAAGATGATTCTGGGGTCTTGATGATCAGTCTTCTGATACAACTCTGTAACTTAGAGGATGATTGGAATTTCTTTCTAGACTCAAGAGTTGATAAGACGACACTTACATCTTGAATGTGTTTCAAGCTCTCCAACTCAAGCAGTGACGAGACACTAACACCAAAGACGGATGACTTGTCTTTGTATGATTTATAGTGAACAGTTGGTACCCTGCTGAAAACCTGTAAAGCTGAAAGCTCTGATAACAGTCCTTTCGGAATTGCCTTCAGTTTCTCAGTACCATCCAACAGTAGAATTATCAGTTGACAGCATCCCTTAATCTCAATTGGCAACTGTGATATATCTGTATCTGACAGATTAAGATACCGCAGGTTAATCAGTTCACCCTTCTGCATAGGCAACTTTGTCAAGTTCCCATTCCGTGACCACTCAAGAACTCTCAAGGCAGGCATCGATTGAAAGAACCATTCTGGGAGTTCCTTCATACTAGCATACCTTACGAGCAGAGTTAAGAGACGGGGACAAGAGGGCGGCGCTGGGGTGGGGGATTTTTTAAAAAATCTCCATAATGAGAATGGTCTCGGTGCGAGGGATGTAACTAAAAAACTCCACAACGATACTCGTACAGCCTCATTCCAGGTAACACTTTGTTGTTCTATAATCAACTCATCATTTTCAGGCTTTGAAGCCAAAATCTTGTTGCCCTCATCTTGGGAAGCTATCCACAAAGCCAAATCCCGAAGCAGATCATGCATCTTAACATAATTTCCAAAGTAAGTTTGAACCTCTTCCAATAGACAAACACGCATCAGACTATCAATTATGGATTTGCCTTGCATTCGTGCAACAGCAATATTATGAGAACCACGTAAAAGTCCCTCTCCAATCCAAAGATCAACAAGTTCATCTTTCCTAATAAGTTGGTTCTTTAGGAATAGTGAACAAAATAAAAAACAAGTTTTATGGGTTTCACTGCTCAGGTGATCGTAGCTGAACTTCAAACGAGGAAGGATAAGGTCCCCCATACCTGGAAATTCAGCCGGATAATTGCTCAATTCCACAACTGCATTTTCCCACGCATCACGGTTTCTTCTACTCGCCATGACTCTTCCAATAGTGATAAGAGCAAGCGGCAATCGTCCACACAGTCCGGCCACAGTTTCAGCAAGTCCTGGTATATCAGGATGGGAGTTGAGTACATCGTCCTTCACCATGAGTCGGAACAAATTCCATGCATCATCTGGAAGCAAACAATCGACTTTAAATTTCATTTGATCACCCATCGCGTTGCACGCGTCCTCCATTATGGTTGTATATACTATTTTCGATCCATTTTGAACAGGAACACCCGCTTCAGCTAAATTTATTGGTCCTCGTAAGTCATCCAGCAACAAAGCGAACCTTCTCTGGCTTAACCTCTGGAATATTTCTGCTGCCCTACCTTGCTGATTTTTGTTATCCCACACTTCATTCGGTATCGCTAGTCTGTATTTTAAAACTAACTGAATTGTCTCAATATTTATCACATCTGTGCGCGACTCAACCAAAATCACCCGATCAAAGTTATGCCCGGCATTGCTGAACTTGTGGTTGAGGTTTCTTAACAGGGTAGTCTTCCCCACCCCTCTTACCCCATACAAGCAGATGATTGTCACACTATCGTCTTGAACGTATCCCCAAACTTCATTCAGTCTAGATTCCATGCCCACAGTGATTTCCTTTGGTAACATCTCCACAACAGGCGGAGGCGGCGGATCGGCAACATCTTTGAATCCATTCCCGGTTTCTATTAATCCCTGCAAAACTTCGGTCATCCTAACTACTTTTGAACTAACACTGTATGCCGAGTAACAATTCCAGGAACAATGACCTCGCAAGCATAGCTTTGCTCTCTCATCTTCACCGCTCTGCAAAAGGGAATCCACTCTCTGGTTTCTGTCAGCATCTTGTACATCTCCCAACCAGTGTAACACTGTCGGTCTAGGCACGTAGCCATCTTGTCTTGCTTGCTGGACCCTTCCATTGACTCCATCATAGACGGCTTGGAGATCAACTTTTTTCCCGCTCAAAGTATTTACTTTTTCTTCGAGATCACGGATGTAACCGTAAACATAGAAAGAGCACAGGAAGCAATCCCTCAGAATGGTCCAGATGTCGCCCAAAATCATGATTTTGGAAGGCTACGAAGACAGAAACTGAGAAATATTGGAAAAAGGCGTCCAGTTAAAATCTTGCTTAAGTCAATTAGGAACGAAGAATATTGAGAAATGACTAAGGGGTGATTAGTTTCTGAGGTGGAAGAGAACGAAAAAGGTTGGTTATATACATACACGAATAAACACCATAATTGATCAATTTCACCACTAAGGATCCTTCTCATTATTATAATCTGAGCACAACTTTTAAAATTTTAGAATTTTGTTATTTAGGTATTCCTGATATTTTTTTTTTTTTTAGTTATAGTCAGTGTTTTGATTTTTTTTTATTTCTTGGGGAATAATTTATCCTACAATAGATAAAGAGGTTTTGTTATTATTTTCATAGCTTCCGATTAATAAAAATTTCTCTTTTATAATTTTCTTTAAAATTATCTATTAAAATCTCTTTTGTAGAGTTGTTTGGATTGGAACGAAATCTAATCACGGTTCTATCAAAGTGTAATATAATCACATTAATTTGGACCAACACTAAAACGATATCTAGTGTTTATTTACCTTATTAATCCCACTTTCGCAACCTCGCTCCGTGACAGCTTAACTCTAAAAGATCATTTTATATATGAATCACATAAAAATATTATTTCTTGAAGGTTCTTTTACTATGTCTAGTCTGTGGTTATCACATGATGTAATATTTTTCGTATTTTATTTATTTACTCCCAAAAATGATTTTGCTTTCTCTTGTACAGTTATAGCAGTGATTAATCATATATTATTGCATATGATTTATTCTGTACAATCGGATGCAGTATAAAGGTGTTTGTTAAAATAAGTTACGTGGGTTCTGGGTTGTTTTCGCTATACAAATATTTATGGTTCCATTCCAGATCCCCTCTCTCGATCCTCCATGGTAATGTCCCAATCCTTTTATTGCTCATTTGTCTTGGCACTCATGTTTTCTCCAATACCGTGGTGTTTGGTTTAAAGAAATGAGAAGAGAGGGGAGGAGTATTGTGGAGAGTAGGGGACAAAAAAAGTGATGAGAAGAAAGTAAAATTGAATTTGATTGTTTAGTTTAACATAAAACTTTAAAGGGAAAGAACATTACAAATTTCTTTTTTGGACTAGTTTACCATTTGCCTTACATACTAAACTTTCAACATTAGTTATAAATATAATACTAAAAAAAAATTAAACTTTGAATAATTTAGTTAAAAAATTAAACAACTAATAAATAAAATAAATTAAAATTGTATTTAAAAATTATTTATTTAGAAAATAATTTAAATTTTAAAATCTCATTGCCAAATAGGCAATCATTGTTTGGAATAGAGTTTTGCATCTCCAAGATTACACTAAAATGATCAGAAACTAACATTCTACTCATTTGAGAAATAAAAATATCCAAAAAATTTACAATTGTGTTGGAAATAGAAGAGTTAAAAATTTCTCAGATATTTACAATGAGATTTGAGCCCAAAAAAAGACATCTAGTTAAAAGTTTCCTTGAGAAATTGATTTCCAATCAACTAGGACCAACCAAACAAAAGAATCATGAAAGAATATGAACTCATCTCCTTTCCCCTCAACCAAACATCAGCTAATTCAAGCTAAATTAATCTTCCGTTGTTGGTGTAAACGATTGACAAAAAAAAAAAAAAGAACACATATAATTTCTTGATAAGCAAACTGATTAATTTAAAGGACAAATTGGCCACTCGATGGCTTAATATTTAATTTATTATTCTCTAACTATTCACAGTTGAAAATGTAAATGCAAACAAAATAAAGATCCTTATCTTTAACATGGAAAGAAATAATTTCTTGTTGACGTTATTTTTTTTATTAGTTACAGACAGGCAAGAAATGTAAGAAAAATAAAACGAACAATCTAACGTCATTTTCTTTATTTTTTTGTCCTAATTTTGTATAATATTAATTTGTTTTGTCCTTCAGAAGTTGTCGATTATGGTAGCTTGTTGGCTACATCATTGCGATGACCTTTTTTCTGATATTATTCTTTTTTTTGTTATAAAAAAAAAAGTCTAATCCTAATACCCTATACTTATTAGATAGTTCAGTGTAAGGTGTTGACTGACCTTTTATTTAGAGTGATGATATTTATACACATTTATCTGATTAATTAATTAATTTGAATGAAAATATAAAATAATATAAATAAATTATGTGGGTCAAGAGATATTTAATTCTACCAATGAATTAACGCCACATCAGTTTGTACAAGATAAGTTTATACAAGAGTTTGTGACTATATCATTACTCTTTTATTTATGGTAATATTTATTAATGAACAATATTATCAATAGTATGGATGGTTAATTGCGGTTTGGACCGGGCTACGGTATGGCCTAGGCTTTTTCATATTTTTTTTAATTATTTTTTTAAATGATTGTAAATTCAATCATGGATTAAAGAAAATAATTATTTTAAAATAAAATAATAAATAAAGAAATAAATTAAATAAAAACTCAAAAATTTAATTTTGTACCACAAATTTAAATTTTTAGTACTTAATTCTCTAATGTAAAAACCTTAATTAATTAAGATTTAAGAGGGATTCTCTAATTTAAGCACCTTAATTAATTAAGGTTTAAGGTTTAAGGTTTAAGAGGGAGTCTAATATTATAATTTTAAGTTTTTTTATCATCATTGATTTATGAATTAAGGATTTAAGTTATTATTATTATTATTATTTAGATTTTATTTTCTATTTTAATTTATAAATTTAATGTTTAAAAAAAGAGGTTCGGACCTAAGCCCACGAGCCTAAGCTATTTCGAGAGTCAAGCTGGCACATGCTTTTTTGCCGAGCCTAAATTCACTAGAATGTCGCTACCAATACCATTGTGGATCATCAATGTAAATATATATACACTTACTAATTAGCAGAGTTGATTTTAGGGTCTTGTGCCAAGTCAATGACAATTTGGTGTTCTAGACTAAGCTGAATCAACAGTATGCTTGGTTGTGATGAAGATTATATACTTGTTATAGGAACTAAATAAATATTTTTATTTTTTTAAAATTAAAATTACTATATTTTTACATTTTTAAAATAGTGAGTCCCACCATAAGACTCACTGTTCTATTAAATGGTAAGAGTCTAACTGCACAAGTTTCTAGGAAAATATGAAAGCAATGTGCACGAAACACAATTTGATTCTTGCTAACCTTTTTGCTCATTTTTATTGCTGGTCTCAGCGTGCATGTTTTCTCCAACAATTGATGCTAAATTAATAATCTATTATTGATGTTAACCATGGGGGAAAAAATAATATCTTGATAAGCAAGCTGATTAATTAAAAGTTGTCAAATAGGGCTTTTGATGGTTAATTTCAACTAATTAAGCACTGTATTTTATACCCTTTAACTAATGCCAGTTGAAAATACGATTGACATAACCACGCGTTATGTTAATTTAAATGGGACTTGTTGGCTTTTGCATATATCAAGACAAAACTTCACGAGATTCGCTTGGAAAATTTTAGTTTGTTTATTACACGTAGACATACATATGGAAGCATGGTGTGTTTTTTTTTTTTTTTTTTCCAGTGGATTTATATGCAGATAATGTGATACTAATCGTGAATCAAAGATTCTTTCAACTAATATTCATTAAAAATAATAATAATAATAAACTTTCAACTATGTTTCATCGTAGATTAATACGATGAGCTCATCTAACCTAATAATTAAATCTATATATGTGATCTCATTTTGAAAAGAGAAAGAAAGCATCACAACAATAAAATTATAAATGACCATGATTATAAAAGACAAAAGGAAATCAAAACATTAAGATTAAATAATTTTTCTGTTGAAAAATAATAAAAAAAAGATAAAAGATTTTTGTCCATCTTTCATCGCAAAATGTTATTTTTGTTATCTCTTTTTTTAAAAGATAAAGAAAAAATAAGGGTGGGTTAATAATTTTTTTTTTTTTAAAAATAAAGATTAAATTGAGATTTTAAAAAGTAAAATAGATAATTTAAAGATAATCAAATTCACCAGGATAATCGAAATTAGTACTTTTTGTCACGGTTGTGTTTGCTGCCATAGCACTTCTTTCAATTGATTAAGAGATCGAGGACACTTGTTTCTTTTAAGGAATTTCTATGGGTTCAATAATTTTAACATGCTGATCATGAATTATTATTCCAGATAGTTGCTGAAATATTATATAACATTGTCCTAATAAAATAAAATAATATATAACATTGTCCTAAGTTTCACAACCCAATCTCCATAAACCCAATCACATCGTTAAGCCAAATTTGGGTATTAACACACTCTATTTACTTATAAAAAATTAAACAATTTTTTGCAATTTGCACCCACTATTTTGAGCAAGACAAGTAAGGCTTAAAGGAAACCTTAGGTGAAAGAAAAGGACCTAAACAAGCCGATGCCATAGCATCCTTTGTTTAGCACCAATAATAATCTGATTACACCGCTGATAGCGACGAGGGACAGTCTGACCCTATTATCATTATTATTTTTTCAGTTCCACAGGCCTACCGTATACAGCACGTTCATGAATGTACATGTTTTTAAATTAAGATTCTTAACTTGAGGAATTTTTATTTTATTTTAATTGAAGAAATAAGAGATTTTAATTGTTAATTTTTTTAATTGTTACTAACGCAAATGGATTCAATTATCAACATATTGATACGATTACTATCGTGATCATCAAACATACGAGAATTTGCAATGTTGTAACTCATATCCACATTTTCCAATTTTCTTAAGATTATTATGACAAATCGTTTCACTATTTTAAGAATAATGAAATAACAATTGGGTAAAAAAAAAATAGTGAACTATAATACCTTATTATTATATAATCACAAAACCCTACATTTTATTATATTTTTATTACTATTTTTACTAAAATTATGACATAAACACTACTCAATTATGACATCGACTTGACATTATAGTGATAAAACAACTTTCCACTCAATTCTATATCATAAAATTTGAAAAACAAATGTTCAACCCCAGATATTAATTTTTCCAACTTTTTTCAACCCTCTCTTTGTCTCATAATTCGAATTATGATGGCTAATTGAATAAAAATACTTGAAAATTAATTGGTCAGATTTTTGGAGACTTACATTTTTTAATCAGTAAAATCATAATTTTCAATGTTAAAAATAAAATTTTACAATCTAAGATTTAATTAAAAAAAATATCAAAATTTTACAATCTAAGATTTAATTAAAAAAAAATATCGGCCTCTATCATTAATAAAATATATAATAGGTTGTTGAAAAACAAAATAACTTGCAACACTTTTTTGGGTGAAAAAGGATTATATCTATGTAATAAAGCATAAAGTTTAGAAATCTAGATGAGAATTATTTTAAAGCACAGTCTAGTTGAGAAAATACATCAAATAGCACACAACGTCAGCCAAACGGAAGACAGAACACGTCCACGATCATCGAGGCGAACGTGTTCGGTCACTCACTGACAGCAACAGATCCACGATGCGCAGGTGTACAGATAAACCAAACTCTTCGCCTTAGGGGAATAATATTCGACATAGTTGGTCCATTCGTATCAAGTAAGTTCTACTCTTTTTTTTTTTTTTCTTTTTTCAGACTGAAAGTCATTTCCACTAAAAATTTTGAGGGATAACAAAAATTATCTATTGTTGCGAATCGTGGAATGCGGATGTGGATTCCACCAAATAATTTTCTTCCCATTATCTTATTTATTGTCAACAATCCTAAGTGCTCTCTTCATTAATATTTTATAATTAAGAAATGTTAGTGCTCCACCCACTAATGTCTATATATTACTCTTCCTTTGTTAATGACAAGATACAATTCATTTACCCTCTAGAAGCATTTTGCTCTTATTTCTTCAATTTTCATCGACTTAAGCATCAGTTGCTCAGATATCCTTTTTAAATAATTACTTGCATATGATTCTTTTAAATTATAACATCTATTCCCTCTAATTCATAACATCCATATATTTGTCTGTTATAAGAAATTTTGCAAGTTATTTGTAGATTCAGTATTTTAAATTTAAATAGATTGCGTGGTTAGCTTGGTATTCAGAAAAAATACCTACATTTCTTTTTTTAATTATTTATATTTTAATTTTAATCATAAAAATTTCATTAAAAAATTTAATCATAAAATCATATAAGTTAAAATTGTTACTTGTGACCTAACTCCATACCGTATTGAGTGAATCAAAGATGTCGGCGAGACAAAAGTGACCGAACAATGTCGTATTCGTTTCTCTATCAGTAAGTATAAAGATGAGGTAATATATGGTGTTGTTGATATAGATGCTTGTCATATGTTATTTGGTCGTCCTTCGCAATTTGATTTAAATACAGTGCATAATGACAAAAATAATACCTACACGTTCTACAAGGACAGTACTAAGTTTATTCTAGCCTCAATGAAGTAATCTAACTATCTAACATACTCAAAGACCATAAACAACCTTCTTTTGGTGCCTCAAAATATTCTTATTTCACAAAGTATACCAAATTCAATCCAACCTTTACTAATAGAATCCCGATGAGTTACCTATCAGATTACCTTCGCTTAGAGATATCCAACACCATATTAATCATATTCCTGGAGCAAACTTACCAAACTTATCACATTACCGCATAAGCCCTAAAGAATATGAGATTCTGCATAAACAAGTCCAAGATCTTCTCAAGAAAGGCATGGTTTGAGAAAGCATGAGTCCTGTAGCTGTACCCATACTGCTAACTCCAAAGATAAATGGAAACTAAAAGATATGTGTAGATAGTTCAGCCATCAACAAAATTACAGTATGATATCAGTTTCCTATTCATCAATTGGATGATATACCTAATAAATTGAGAAGTTCAAAATTATTTTCTAATATTGATATGCGGAATAGGTATCATCAAATTTGCATCCGTCCTAGTGATGAATAGAAAACATGATGAATAAAAAATAGCTTTCAAAACTCATAAAGGACTATATGAGTGGTTAGTTATGCCAGTTGATTTGACCAATGCTTTAAGCACTTTCATTAGGTTAATGAATAAAGTATTTCAACCTTTCAGTGGGAAATTTTTTGTTGTTTAATTTGATGACATCTTAATTTACAACCATACTGAGGAAGAGCATATTCAACATTTGAAGGAAGTATTTGAAGCATTACGAAAGAATAAGTTGTATGTCAATCTGAAGACATATAACTTTATGAAAGACATCTTAATTTTTTTGGGCTTTGTTGTGAGTTCAGACAGAATCAAAGTCGATCAGGAAAAAGTGAAAGCTATTCGCGAATGGCCGACACCAAAGACAATTTCAGAAGTTCGGAGTTTTCATGGCCTTCCAACCTTCCACAGATGATTTGTGAAGGACTTCAGCACTATAACTTCACCACTTATGGATTATTTGAAGCAAAAATAATTTGTTTGGACCGAAAGAGCAAAAACATTTTACAGTCTTGAAGGAGAAACTTACAAATACACTTGTGCTTACACTTCCTGACTTTAACAAGATTTTTGAAGTCGATTTGTGCTGCTTTTGAAGTAGGAATTGAAGTTGTTCTATCTCAACAAAATGAAGCCAATCGTTTTTTTTTTTTTTTTTAAGATGAGAAGCTTAGTGAAGCTAGAAAGAAATGGTCAACATATAAGCAAGAATTGTATACAATTGTTCGTACTTTGCAACAATGGGAACCATACCTAATACAAGCAAAATTCATCACAAACACGGATCATCAAGCTCTCAAGTATCTTAACAGTTCTTCTAAAGCCAATCGAATTCATGCGAGATGGATTGCCTACATTTAGAAGTTCACATTCTCTCTTAAACACAATGCAGACTAATTGAACAAAGTCGTTGATGCACTAAGTCGTTGAGTTTTGTTATTGAATGTTATTCATAATGAAATAATTGGTTTTGATTATTTGAAAGATTTGTATGCAGATGATGAGAATTTCAAAGAGGAATGATAGAAGTGCACTAATGGGGTTACAAGTACGCATTAAATACACGATGGAGTTTTATTCTTTGAAGATCATCTATGTATTCCACGAGGATCATTAAGAGAACACATCACTCAGGAGCTACACGCTGAAAGATTAAGAGGTCATATGGGACGAGACCAAACCATTTCCTTGATAGAAGCTCGATATTTCTAGCCATATCTCAAACGTGATGTCAAGAAATTTGTTAAACGTTGTTATACATGCTAGACTGCAAAAGGACAAAGTTATAATATCGGGTTATACATGCCACTTTCTATTCCTGAAGCACCTTGGGAAGACTTGTCCATGGATTTCATCTTGGGATTACCATGAACATAGAAAGGTTCGAACTCTATCTTTGTTGTAGTGGATCGTTTTTCTAAAATGACTAATGTTATTCCATGCAAGAAAAATTCAGATGTTACCTACATTGCTCAACTATTCTTTCGAGAAGTTGTCCGTCTACATGGATTGCCAAAGACAATAGTTTCTAATCGCAATAGCAAATTTCTTAGTCATTTTTGGCGTACTTTATGGATAAGACTTGACACTGCTTTACAATTTAGCCGCATTTGTCATCCACAAACAGATGGGCAAATTGAAGTTACCAATCACACATTGGGTAATATCTTACGACGCTTGATTATAAAAACCCAAGACAATGGGAGAATGTTTTGCCGCAAGCTGAATTTGCCTACAACCATGTGCCTAATCGTTCTAGTGGTAAATCTCCATTTGAAGTTATTTATATTTGTCCTTTGTTACACACTTTAGACTTGGTTCCTTTGCCAAAACTTCTTGGAATGAGCATCATTACTGCTCATCTAATCGATAAAGTAATCGATGTACACGGAGAGGTCAAAAAAAAGTTTGAGGAATTTGTTCAAAATACAATATCATCACCGACAAGCACAAAAGGTTCAAGTCATATAAAATGGGTAACTATGTCATGGTATATTTACACAAAGAACGGCTTCCCGCGGGAGAATATAATAAGCTCAAGCAGACGAAAATTGGTCCTTTTCGTATCCTTCAAAAAATTAATGATAATGTCTATATCATCGATCTTCCCAAATAATATGTCATTTCTAATACTTTTAATGTCCAAGATTTGAATGAGTATCATGGTCCAAAATAAATTCCTTGACTAACTCAAGGATGACTTGTATTCAAGAGGGGGAGAAACTGATGCAGCATGAGACATGAGGGGTAAGATAGTGGAATAGAGTATGTGTGTTATTTTTTAGTAGAATATAGTTGGGGTGTCTATTGGGTAGAGTGTAGTAGGTATAGTTGAATATGAGTACTATAAATATGTACTAAATCTTCTATAATAATCAATCTACCTTCAATCAAATTTGAGTTTTCTTCAATATAAATTCAAAGTTGTGAAGTTGTTTTAATATATATTCATATGTATTGCTGGCGTTTTCTTTGAGCATTTTTTTAATATATATTCATAATAGGCATTGGCTATGGTTAGCAGTAGAAGAACAAACAGGTTTTGTTAATCAAGCCGAAAAAATGGTGAATCGGTGATTTCTGAAGATCGATGTCATGTTTTTTGATGAATTAGAATTGGTAGAAAATTAAATTGAAAAAAGGGTAATTGCAACATACCAATAACAACGTGCAAAGACAGATAAGTTTCCCCTGAACATCTCATCAATCACATGATCCTGCATATTTTGGTTTCCTCCATTAAGGCACTTCAAACATTCTGAAGCGGCATAAAATAGTTAATATTAAGGCATTCAACGAACTCAACACTTATCTGTTATACCTTAAACGAGCTAATTAATTAATGAAATTATACATGACATGTATATTTTTCTAATACATGTCATGACTCCACCAGTTCGTAGGCTACAAATTAAGATTTTGTTGTGGCGTAGGAAATTTATGAAAAAGTTCAACCAATTTATAAAAATTACACCTCCTTATCTACCCACTACTTGCATCTATATATAAAATTTATTATGATTGGCCGAAACATAAAGGTGGGAAGAAGTAAATGCAAAATTAATGTACTAAAGTACCCAATAATTTTAATTTCATTATGCCTGTTACATTAGGTATTTGATATCCTTGTTTTCTCTATTCATGTTTTTTCATATTTAGGTTTTTGTATTTTCTTTTTTTGTTTAATAGAAGTCCCTCGATCGTTGAAGTTTTTTGTTTAAGAAAAAAAAGGTCTTTGGGTAAATTCAGTCTGATATAATTATATATAACGAGCTAGCCATCTCCAACAAAGTATAATGCAAAAATAAAAATATCAATAGCAGAAGACTAAGTAATTTATGTTGACCTATATCTATTAATAAAGAAAAATGATAAAGAGCCTAATGGTGTGATAATGACAAGAAAAACAGCGTTAAATTCATGTGGGATTATAATGTTAACTGAATTAACAGTGTAACCCTGTAAAGGTCTAACATTATTTTTATCATAGTTGCGTTGTCTTGTCTTTAGGCTCTTTATCATTTTCCTAATATACTGTAACAAGCTTATAACATTGGAGTACCTTTTCATTACTGACGCTTCATATGTGTAACTTGGCTTGAGTGGCCAGGAACGAAAATCTGAGAATGGGATGAACTTTCGGAATTGCTTTCAGCTTCTGTGTATCATCTAACAGTAGAATTATCCGTTTAGAGCATCCATTAATCTCAATTGGCAACTCAGATATATTTGAAGATCACAGATTCACATACCGGAGGTTAATCAAATCACCCTTCGGCACGGGCAACTTTCTCAAGACTCTACTCTGCGACCATACAAGAACTCTCAAGGCAGGCATCGATTGAAAGAACCTTTGTGGAACTTCCTTTATATTAGCATGTACGAGCAAAGTTAAGAGATGGGGACAAGGGGACGGTGTTGGGGTGGCGGGGGAACTCCGCAAGGGCACCCGTGTGGGGCGAGGGATGTGATTGAAGAACTCCACAATGATACTCGTATCGCCGTGTTCCAGCTAGCACTTTCTTGTTCTTCAATCAACTCGTCTTTAGATTTCGCTGCCAAAATCTTGTTTTCCTGGTCTTCCGAAGCTATCCACAAAGCCAAATCCCGAATCATATCATGCATCTTAACAAAATTTCCAAAATAAGCTTCAACCTCTTCCAATAGACAAACAAGTACCAGACCTTCAATTATAGATTTGCCTTGCACTCGTGCAGCAGCAATATTATGATAATCACGCAAAAGTCCCTCTCCAGTCCAAAGATCAACAAGATCATCTTTCCTAATAAAGATCAAAAAGTTCATCTTTCCTAATAAGTTGGTTTTTTAGGAATAGTGAACAAAATAAAAAATAAGCTTTGTGGGTTTCACTGGCAGGTGATCGTAGCTGAACTTCAAACGAGGAAAGATACGATCCCCCATACCTGGAAACTCAGCCGGATAATTAATCAAATCGTTAACTGCATTTTCCCAAACAGCAGGGTTTCTAATACTCGTCATGGCGCTTCCAATAGTGATAAGAGAAAGCGGCAACCCTCCACACAGTCCAGCGACTGTTTCAGCATGTTTTCGAATATCACGATGGGAGTTTAGTACGTCGTCTGTCACTTTGAGCTGGAACAAATTCCATGCATATTTCTGGCGGCAAATAATCGACTTAAAATTTCCTTTGATTTCCTATGCTGTTGCACGCGTCCTCCATTATAGTCGTAAATACTACTTTCGATCCATTTTGAATAGAAGCACCCGCTGTTTTTAAATCTATTGGTTCTCGTAGGTCATCCAGCAACAAAGCAAACCTTCTCTGGCCAACCTCCGGGAACTATCTATTGCTCTACCTTGCTCAGTTTTGTCATCCCACACTTCATTAGACATGGCCAGTCTGTATCCCATAACATGCTGAATTCTCTCTATATTCAATACTCCTGTGGACGCACCTTAACCAAAATCACCAAACCAAAGTTATGCCTCGTATCGTTGAACTTCTTGTTGAGGTTATATAAGAGGGTGGTCTTCCCCAACCTGCTTACTCCATGCAAGCAGATGATTCTCACACTATTGTCTTCAACCAATCTCCAAACTTCATTTAGTCTAGACACGTCCACAGTGTTCTCCATGTCTTGCACCTCCACCACGGGCTGCGGCAGCGGATCAGCAGCTTTTTTGAGCCCCTTCCCCTCATCCACTAAACTCTGCAAATCCTCGGCCATCTTAACTACGTCTAATCGAACATTGCTTTGCTTTCTCTTCACTCTGCAAAAGGGAATCCACTTTTCCGTTTTCGTTAGTCGATTGTGGTACCGCTTCCAATCAGTATGACACTGTCGGTCTAGGCACGTCACGATCTTGTATTGAATGCCCGACCCTTTGATTGACTTCATCATAGACGACTTGGAGTTCACCATTTTTGCCACTCAACGTATCTACTTTGTCTTTGAGATCACCGTTGTAACCGTAAAGACGGAAAGAGCACAGGAACCAATCTTTAACAACATTCCAGATGTCGACCGAAGACCTGATTTTGGAAGGTTACGAAGACAGAAATATTCAAAATGGCGTAAAATTAAAATCTTTTTTTACTCAATTGGGAACGAAAAAGGTTGAGAACTGACCAAGGGTGATTTGGGTTCTAAGGTTTAAGAGAACAAAAGGGTGTTGAAAAATAATTTGTAATCTAAAATGTCAAAATATCTATAGAAATAACTAAAGAAAAATCTAGGAGATTAGTTGTTATATGTGGTAAATACGTTAGTCAAGTAAATTAAGTCGGTGATAGCTAAAATATCTGGTAGAAATCAAAGTTGGGTAAATTGTGTTGTAGAAAAAGAAGTTAAAGTTGTGGTCAGCAAGTGTTTTGTTAAAGTCAGTTTTAAGGCTACATGCCATATCTCTAAATGAAGGAGTGTGGCTGAGAACAAAAAAATAGTTTTATCCAAAATCTTCTTCCACTTGTAAAATCCTGTCTACTTCCCTCATCTTTAATTAAATATTCTTAATTAAATATAATTTTCACTTTAATTATTCTAGCCCACTTGTTTCCCTTGCTCTAACAAAAGGTTGCTTAGATATATACCAATAAAACTATAATCGATCAGTTTCACCACTAAGAATCCTTTTCATGATCCCAGCACAGTTTAGTTCCAAAAGATTTTTTGACACTAATATACTTATTTATTTATAAATGACACAAATACATGTCTAGTGTATGGTTATCAAATGATTTAGGGTGCGTTTGAGATTGAAGTGCTATAACTTTTAAATTACAGCCGCTGTGGAAAAAAAAATTATAATTATGAAACAAAAGATAATAATATATAGTAAATATAAATTTTAAATAATAATTTTGATAAAATTATTAAAGATATAATAGAGTTTTCATTATACAACTGAAAAATTATATCAACATAACTTCTAAGTTACAGCAGTTAGTGTTTATCAAATACTTTAGTGCTGTGACTTTTAAGTTACAGCTGCCCAACTTCAATCCCAAACGCTCCCTTAATAGCTCTAGTAATTTTTTTTTATTTTTTTACTGCCAAAAATAGTTTTGTTTTCTCTTGTACTACAATAGTCATAAAACGGATGCTTTTGTATAAATTTATTTCATAAAACTTTGATGTGGCATAATATATTTGCATAAATCATGTGGATCCGGGGTGTTTTCTTCAACCAAAACAGTTATGGCACGTCAATATGTGCGATCCGAATGCTTTTATGGTTCCGATCCGAATCCGAATCCTCTCGTTCCTCTTTTACTTTTATTGCTCATTTGTCTCAGCATGCATGTTTTCTCCAATAATTGAAGCTAAATTATTGGTTAAACTTTTGACTTTGGCACCCAACTTTGTGACATTGGAGAAATTATTGGTTAAAATGTTGAATTTGGCACCCAACCATTGGAGAAACTGGCTATTTGATGGCTTAATTTCAACTAGACACTGTGTTTAACTAGGTAACTGATCATAGTTAAAAATGAAAATGCAAAAGAAACAAAGGTTCTTAACATCAACACAGTGACAATTTAGTTTCAGACTATACTGAACCAAAAATAGGCTAGATTAGGATGAATATTACATTTATTAAACGAGTATTTACATTTTTAAAGCTATAATCGGTATTTTTTATACTCTAAATATGAAAGAAACTAAATAAAGTTAAGGTTCTCTGTACATGAAGTACAATACAAAATTCATTAACCTTTTTTTCTTTTTAAACTAGAAAATGGTTGCTAGCCCGTTTGTGCGAACTCAGTGTCAAGAAATATATGACATCCTAATCTTTTTAATTCTTTCTAGCAACAGCCCCTCTGATCTTCAAGCTCTAATACCACTTTATGTTGGTTATTTGCTTGAATCAATAGTGCAAAAAACAAGTATACCAGAAAAATAAAAAAGAAACAGAGCACATATAAACAAGTTTGCTGCTAAATTACATATAATATAACTTACAGCAACCTAAAATTAGTTAACCATTATCTCCCACTCTTACTTATTTCACATGTTACAATTTTTTTTTCATATTGGATAATTATTTTTTATACTTATTTCAAATGTTACTTTTTTTTATTGGGTAATTATTTTTGAATTGTTATAAATCACATATGAAGTACGCTAGTAAGACCCATGAACCACAATTGATCCTTTCACAATTATGGGCTCAAGATTTCTTCCCCGCCACCAACCGCCCCACCCCCCCCCCTCCCCCACCAAAACAGCCCCCAAAAAAAAAGAGTACTAAAACTCACCGTATTTATGATTCCAGTTAACTCAACTTGTACTGGTGCGTACATTTAAAATCATATATATTTTGTGACAATAGTTGTTTAGCTAGCTAGTTGTTAAATTTTTTATATCTTTGCAACTTAATTTTTGAAGTATTTTAATGAAGATTTTAATCTAATTGATTTCTTTGAAAAAATAATAATAATATAATTTCTGTTTTTTGAAAGGCTGACAGTCCTCTTTAGTATTGAGGTGCTGAATCTTTTGTGATAAGAGTCATTCAGCTAGCTAGTTGTTAAAGTTTTCATATCATTTGCAACTTAATTTTTAAAGTATTTTAATAAAGATTTTAATCTAATTGATTTCTTTGAAAAAAATAATAAAATTTGTGTTTGCTGAAAGGCCTAAGATCCTATTTATTATTGAGGTGTTGTATCCTTTGATTTATAGTTTCTATAAAAAACTGTAATTATGAAATAAAAATTAAGAGTGTGCAGTAAAAATGACTTTTGAATAATAATTTTGATAAAAATAATAAAAATATCGTAAGTTTTTCATATAAAAGCGATGAATCATATCAATTTATCTTCTAAATATAGCAAATAGACTTGACCAAATACTTTAGTACTTACTATAGCTGCCCAACCTTAATACGGGCCTAATAGTTGACGTGGTAGCTTGCTAACCCTTGTTGATTTTTGTTCTCTATAAACTTTATTCAATGTTGAAGACATCAAAATATTTAATATGATTCAATTTTAGTCATATATGATTTTTCTTACCGGGCATTGAATATGATTCACTCTTAGATCTCATTTGGGATTGAGGTTGAAACTCTATAAGTTGTTTATTTTATAATTTTGACAAAAAATAGTGTTTGGTAAATTTTTAAAAAGCTACCTATTTAATAATTTTCTCTATTTTAACAACAGCTTTTAAAAACAGTTAGGTTACTTTTTATAAGCAACATATTTAATAAGTTATTACACCTTTTTAAAGTTTCTATTATAATCTTAATATTATAATAAAAAGACAATTATATATTATTTTTCATAAACCCTAATATACAAATAAAAGACAATTTAAACTAATGTCTACTTTGGTCATTAATAAAATAACAGTTTTTTAATAAAATTTATCAAACGCATGAACTCTATTTTTTAAACTCAAAACAACCTCAAAACCATAATTTATCAAACATCAAATTGCTTCTTTAATCGACAACTTATTTCATTCGTATAGAAGAAGCAACTTATTTCATCAGCCGCCGCAATTTCAAACTGGTCCTTAATCATTCAGTTGTCTTTAATTTAATGATCAAGATAAATTTGTAAGAAGAAAGTCCTTAAAACATTTTATTTAGAAATGAAAAAATTATAGATATTCGAATCTAGATGTTCAGATTTTTGTTAATTTCATGTCTATTTTGGCTCCATATTGAGAAAATATGCCGCATAAAATATCACTTAAAGTGTGTAAATGATCGTTGAAACAATCTTATGATATTGCTGAATGATACCGATCTTGAGTGAGTCACACACCTTTTTTTTTTTTTAATATGCACATGACTATTTCCTCTTACAAGTTTTATTTTTGTTATTCCTCTTGAAGGTAATGCTATTACATAAAAAGAGATGTGACAGATATAACACTATTGATTGAATTAAAATACTAAATAATGAAAATAAATTATGTGTGCTATGGTGTTTTCATCCAACTGTTTTGTTAATTACATCAATTTTTACACAAAAAAAATGTGGTTTAGCATTATTTTACATAGAACGTAAAAGGCGTTTTTGTAATAAAAATATTATCTCGTAGTAAAATTCCAACTCTCACACTCACAAGAGAAAAATCACAATCGAAATTTCCTTTCTCTAACATATATCGATTTCGAATGTTATTATTATTTTTCCCCTTTTGTATATGTTTTCTAAACAGCTAAAGAAATGAATTCTTTACCTTCTGCCTGATGCTTGATATATTGAACTTGAATATATATTTTTTAATTTTTTAAAATTCTCATGATGCTTTTTAAGCAAATATAAAGAGAGATAATTGATTTCTTCAAAGAGAGAAAAAAAGGCAATCAGATGATACGGAAAGGCGGATTTTGAAGCATAACTATGTAACTATGCAAATTATAAGGGAAACCAAATTGCATAATATTAATCATTATTATTATTATTATTATTTATAATTATGTCCCAATAAAGCAGTTAAAATCAATTTCGTGTGTGACAATAATTTACTTGACTGACGATGGAAACACTATTAATAATTTCAACCAAATTATTCTCTTCATATCTGCTATTTGATTGATCTTATGTGTGGTTGATTTTGTTCAGTAATCGGTGAAATCTTGCAATAAAGGAGGACAATTTTTTTCTTCTTATGAATTTATTGTCCAACTACAGTCATACCGTATGCTAGACCCATAACAACAAGCCTTTAACTTGTAATATGAAACATAAATTTTATAGACTTGATATTCTAGCATATCAACAAAAATTCTCACTTTTTTTAGCTTGATACATTCAATAACCTCCTTTTTTTTTCCACAAGATATTGAATTCTCTCCGTATTTTTCTAAAAAAAAAAAATTAAATCATTTTTTGCAATTTGCCCTCACTATTTTCTGCAAAACAAGCAAGAGCTTATTAAAGGAAACCCAGCTTTGTGGGCCATTCTGATGTGCAAGAAACTGGCCTAAATAAGCAATAGCCGCCCATTTTAGTTCAAACCACCACTCATAAACTAATTACACCCAATTTGGTGAATAAGGGACAATCATGGTGTATGAAATTAAGTAGCCATGTGTTTGGACTTTGGAGAGATAGGGGGGCTGCATTTTTTAATTAAAAAAATTCCATGATAGTTGGTTAAAAATTCCAATATTAATAGTGGGATGAATGTAGATTCTTGAATTTAGAAGTCATAATTTTCTCATTTGATTTATCTTTAATAAATAGTTACCAGTTATTTAAGTATCATATTATTTTTAATTTAATTTAATTTTTTAATTTAATTAATTTAAGTTAAATCTTATAAGTTATTATTACAGATATTTTTCATCCAATAAACAAAAGAATATATCTTTTTATCACTGTAAAAAATTAAAAAGAATAAAATACATATATACATATTAATTATATTGTTTTCCTTAATGAGTACGTAATAAGACTAAATCCCTATAGAATTATGTCACAAAACTCTAAATAAAATGAATTTATTTTTACTATTATTTTAATTTTAATTTCTTTAATAGAATTCTGTCATTTGACGTTCATTTTAAACTCTATATTAGTATACTTTATGAAATGGTCTATTTTTTTTAAAAAATGAAGATAACTTATATTATATATGATGGTCTAAATTTTTATTCCTATATTTACTTTTACTAATATTTAGAGAGTCATCTGTTTCATCTACATTGTAGATGAAGGTTATTTGCCCCACTTATTTATGGGAGGAGAGTAGAAGTTTCTACAGTAACGAGATTCGAATATACTTATTCAACAGTATCTAAAAACTTAACTGGCATAGGATGGTTGCATTTAGGTGCGCTCCTTTTTTTGTTAATTATTATTATTACACTATCTATTAAATTCTAATCAAGGGTCTTTTGGGAGTCTAAATTCAAATAATGATAAAACTATTCAAGTGTCTAACAAGCTTAACACATGACATCAAAAGTTCACGAAACTAGGAGTGCACGCAAGTGTAAAGCACAAGTGAGCAATTTAAATCATCCATACAGGATCCAATACCGGATCTAGTTATGGGGACCAATGTGGGCTGATCCAATGGTTGGATCCAATTGTGGTATGGTACCACTGTAGTACCATAGTTTTACCCTTTAAATACATAATCTCATTACATGGATGAACAAACGTCTCGCACTAGACGCTGTAAATTAATGCATATAATAAATACACAAAACGAAAATCACAATCCAAAAGCAACAATTGGAGTCCGCACCACTATAAGGATATTGGTTTTTAGTACTTTTTGGCAAGTAAAAAACAAAATTTGTCTCCAAAATCATAGTAGAAAAATAATATATCTATAGCAACAAAATTTCGCTTGTCGCAATAGGTCATTTCATTCATCGCAGAAGCACACCATGGCGACGAAATGCTTTTTCGTCGCTAAAACCTCTTCGTGTGATGGCAACATTTCGTTGCAAAAGGAGTTTTAAAATGAAATCTTTTAGCAACAAAGTTAATTCATTGTAAAAAAGAAGTTTTAGCGATGAAATTAGTGTCGTTGCAAAAGCAATTTTGAAATAAATTCTTTCGTTCTTTCATTCTCCCATTCTCTTAATTTTATTCTTTAATTCTCTCATCTCTAATGTATAATTCTCATTTTCTAATTCAATCTCTACTTCCTTTCTATTTTATTTTCAGCATTATAATCTATTATTCCTTTCTCTTTCATTTTTAATATGGTGTAATTTTTTCATTTTTACTTATCTAATTATTACAACTTATATTACTATAATGTTTACAAGTTAAAATAATTATTGTTTATGTTTATTTGTAGGAAATATTGAAGATCAATTACACCAAGATCAAGAAAATCAAGAAATTTATATTCATTTTTAATATTTTTATTTCAAAAGAATAGATACTGAATTTTTTAATTCTTTTCATTTTTCATCAATAATAATAATTTTTTTAAATTAATTAATTCTCTTTCTATCATAATGGCTTTAGTTATCATTGTAATTTAGTATTAAAAAATATAATATTTAGACCTTCGTAATAATAACTAAATGTTAGAAAAATGATACCTTTCAGCTTCCAAATATTATTTGTCGCAAAATATACCTTTTAGCAATGAAATGATATTGGTCGCTAAAAGTGTTTTTACCAGCAAAATACTATTTGTTGCCAAAAACACCTATTAGCAACGAAATATTATTTATTGCTATAAATACATTTAGTGAAAATAATTCATCGTTAAAACTCATATTAAAAAATATAAATTAATGAACATTTTATACTTTTGGTGGTGATTGTATTTGTCGCTAAAAAAGAGACATTTATGTTGTGTTTACTTGTTGGAGTGGGAGTGAGGAGTGTGGATTCCTCCTACTCCAGCGTTTACTTCCTTAAAATAGGAAGAGAGTGAGGTGGGAGTGGGAATCCACTCCCACCTCTCCCTTTTTTACCCTTTTATTTATTTTAATTTAATATTTTATAATTAATAAAATAAAATAAATAATATTATGTTTATTTAAATAATAATATTATCTTTATTTGAATAATAATATTATATTTAACTAAATAATAATTTGCATTGATTATAAGTTAAAATTATTTTAAAATAATATTATTATATTAATAGAGAATTAATAAATATAATATTATTATATTTATTTTAAAAATAATAGTACTATATTTATTTAATATTAATAATAATAAATAGTTTATTCTAAGAAAATATTAATTTTGTACTAAATAGTATTATATTATTATTTTATATAATAATAAATTTAATATAATTATATTAAATAAAAATAAGGTTTCATTTTATATTAAAATTAATAATTTATTGTTCATAATTAAGAATATTAATAATTATAATAAATTTACAAATATAATAAAATAAATATTATTCATTAAATATATTTTTATTAGTTTTGTAATTAAAACTATAATTCTTTAAATAAGGATAAAATTGTAATTTAAAACTATTTACTCCAAACAAAAGTAAACACATAAATTGGATTTTCTATTCCATACTTCATTCGGTGTAAGTAAACAACCTACTCCCACTCCTTGGGATGGCAAAATCACTCATTTTTGAATAATTTTTTTTGAATGGGGAAAATAATCACATTAAATGGGGTGGGGTTTGGTTTTACTCCCAATCCCCATTAAATATAAATATGTTTTTAATTCTTATTTAATAATTTTTATTTTATCAATTATAATGTCAATTAATATTTTTTTTAATTTTTATGCAATATAAACAAGATATGAATGAAAGAAAATCCTATAATATTTTTCAACTCTGAAACATTGTTATATTTTCTTTTCTCTTTTAAGGTGCTATGCTCTTTAAATATTTTTCATTTTTAATATCATTTTAAGATATTGTTTCAAACTTTTAGATATTTTTTTAAAAGAATTTAAATACTTTATAATATGATGATGATTTTATTTTAAGTCTCTAATTTTTAACTTACTAAAATAATGTATTTATACATATTATAAAATAGATAAATAGGGAATGGGGTGGGGATGGGGAAATCATTCCCCACATGGGGATTCTCCATCCCCACCCCACTAAATTTATTGGGGAATGGGGTGGGGAATGGAGGCAAAAATTTCTAACGGGGTGGGGAATGGGGTAGGCCTCCCCACCCCCACCCCACCCCATTGCCATCCCTAACTCCCAATCCTAGGATTCCCACTCCTCAGGATTCCCAATCCAATCCAAAAAGTAAACGCTACCTTAGTGGCAAAATTTAAAAATTCCTCACCAAGAGCCTAATGCGACACTCCAATTGTGACGAAATAGTAAAGAAATTTTTTTTTTTGTCACTAAATCCTTTAGCAATGATTATTTTCGTCGCTAAAGTCCATTTTTATTGTAGTGTAACTTGTCATGTAAGTTTCACAGCAGTTAAATATAAATCTCTCTACATCTATTTTAAAAAAAAAAAAATTGCTCCACATCTTCACCGCAATTAAAGAAAGTTTTTGCTATTACAAACTTTTCTTATTGTAATTTAGTTTGTAGGAATGAATCAACAGACAACATTTTAAGAACTATTATTTGTCAAATGGCTTTCCAAAAAGTTGAAAGATTTTAGACTCTCTTTTATAGTTTTTTTAAGAAAACGATCAAACAAAACTTTCTTAAAATTTCTTTATTTTGTTTTTTTATAATACTAACTTTTCCTTGCTTTCTATGCTTATATAGAATGAAATTTTTCCAAATCAACTATCAAAATTTCAAGGTTAAAAGCATGAAGAAAGTCTTATGGCCATGTAACTTAGGACTTCAACATAGAGCATGGTAGATTAACAATAAAATATTGAAACGTAGGTTTTAATTGGGTTATATTATTAAATAGTCTTCAATTTCTTTATACCCAAAGATCTTATTTTTATTAATTTTGTTTTTAGCAAACCAAAAGGGGATTTGAACAATTTTCTTGTATTTACTTGTAGCTACATTACAAAACAAATGAATTTTAAGAAAGTGTTGTTGGCAATTGTATATATCTTAATAATCTTTTCGTATAAAGAGAAAGGCTTGTTGTTAAGGTCATTATTTATAGAGTTGGCATTTTATGGCAAGTCTAGTTAAATTGGAAGTTTATTTATTGCATATCTTGTAATAGAGATTAATTTATTAATTCCCTAATTTAGTAAAATTCTAATTTATTAGGAATATTTGTTTCCTAATTTAATTAGATGTCTGATTTAGCAAGTCAATTAATGGTGGGATTATATAATTGGCGCATGAGATCTATTTAAAGCAAGAAGTTGGTTCAAACATGAAGTTCATTAAATGCTCTAGATATTTCTTTGGAGACAAGTAAGATAAGAATATCATATTTATTCTTATTTAGATTCATAGGAATTATAAGAAGAAAGAAACTCTTACTTGGAAAGTGTCTAAGTGTTTTAAGACTTGCCATTTTGGTGAAACCCTAGTGCCTATATAAAGAGCGATTTCACAATTCAAGGCTTGCACAACACAGAGCATAAAGCAGAGAAGCAAAATTCAATCTCCTCCCTAGAGAATCCGAATTTGGCGCATAATGTTGTGTTGATTTATTTTTTTATCCTCTTTTCATCTCTGTGGAGAGTCTATGTGGATCTTGGATCACTAAACGTTGAAGAATTGAAGAATTGCTATTGATCACTTTGCGAAGTGCCTTGAGGATCGTGAATCAAGAGAGGTAGCAATTATTCAAGAGAAGCAGATTCAATCTAAGGTTGAGTAAACTGTATGGTGATAAATTGTAAGTGAGAGTCTTAAGTTTGGTAAATCCATAGGTTGTAACATCTCAACTTAGTGAATTGCTTTTCATCTGGGCGTGACCTCGTGGATGTAGGATTGATTAATCTGAACCACGTAAATATCTTCGTGTCATCTATTTTCTGCATTTTATTGTCTTTTTCAAAAATTAATATTTTGGACACGAATGAACAGTAATAGTGAACAGTAACTGTAAACCGTTACGGTGAACAGTAACGATAAATAGTAAATGTGAACAGTATTTTCGATAAATTAATTAAGTTGTTAATTTTCGGTTTTTAATTACCTACATCTATTTGTAATAGATCTAAATTCCTTTCACTTGTTGATAAAACTTATGAACACTAAATAAAAGAAAAAGAAAAAGAGTGGACGTGCACCATAACATACTACATTTGTTCATAAGTGTACATCCAAAGGTAGTCCTAACATACTGAAATTGATGAACAATGTCTTGTTATTTTCTTTAAATTTTTACATCTTATAATTAGTATGTGATGTTGTGTTTCATGATAATTGAACTCTCTAAAATGGTCCCTAGTAATTTTTTATAATCGCGGATTTCCATAAAGAAAAAGAAAGATTTAATGCTGAACAATTTAAAAAGTAAATTTTTGATTTAATCAACGACGCTTGGTATTAGGTTGTGTTGGATGGGTGGGCGCCCAAGATGGGCCGGCCCGACCCGACCCGACCCACACATGGTAACCACTTGTTGGTTACCATGCACGTTTGGGAGGGGAAGTTGAACACAAATCAACTTCCCAACCGCTCCCAACTTATGTATATATTCATCAAAACCGCTGCTGTAACAGGTAAGTTAACGATTCAATTCGAAATAGAAAAAGCAACAGAGTGTGTGTGTGTGGGTGAAAGAAAAGATTAAACAAAAATCTTTGAACAATCCGAAAAAAGGCAAATATATTGTGACTTGAGGAAGATTTCTGCTCGTGATTTCTTTACGACTTGTGACGTGATCCAACACCCGTTTATTCCGCTGCATAATTCGAAAAGGTAAGGTCTATTGACTCCTTTTAGAATTTCTTTCATTGGTATCAGAGCCTGAATTGTGTTGGATTCGTGCATTGGTTGGATTTGATTCATGAAAAGCATGATTTTTTATTTTATTAATTTTTGTGATGGCTGTTGTTTTAAATGTTTCTGGAATGTTTAATATGAATGCATAAATTATGGAATTGAAGTTATTAAAACCGGCCTAGGGTTTCGATTGCAAGAACCCTAAATATTCTATGAAACCCGAAACTTCAGAGGATCATATCTTTTGATCTAGGATACTTGACAATATGTGTGATATATCATTAGAAAGATCTTTTCGAGAGCTCTCCAATGATATATGATTTGTTACAAACGGACTTAAGACGAGAACGTTACGACCAAAATACGATTCTGTTTAGATTAGGGTTTGGAAAGGGTTAAAAACCCTAATTTGGAGAAGATGATGAACAATGCCATAGTTAGTTTTTTGACGATTCCGGCCTATTCCGACCTCCGTTTGAAAATCCGAATGTATCATTGTGTTTATAATGAAAAATGGAGTCGGACGGTGCCGAACCCAACGCTACTAGAGCGGCGCAAGGCCGAGTGTGGGTCCCATGCGCGGTTGTGTGTGTTTGAACGCGCACTGTTGCATCATGTAGCGCACTGTAGCGAAACTGTAGTGGCACTGTATAGCACTATAGCACATTGTAGCGCGCATCAGGATATATCCAGATTCGTAAATTTTTTCATATTTTGCTATTCGGGACTCCGATTTGGGCGTCGTTTGCGCCGTTTGATCCGAAATTTAATTTTCTAATTTGTTTTAATATGAAATAATTATTTTTTAATCATTTCTTAATTTTTGAAATAAAATTTTGGATCGAACTTATATAGTCTCACGGATAAGTATTATATGTTAATAAATGTTTCGCTCTAGTGGGAGCTTCGAATATTTATTTTTTTATGAAATTGGCTAAAATTTACTCTCGTCTTTAGTCGTTTATTAACAATCCCTAATTTTTTTATATTTTATTTTTCTCGTAGATGCCTCCCGTGAGGAAGGTTTGGACTAAGGAAGAAGGTTTAATGACAATCAGAGCTTGGGTTTACCTAATGATCTAATTGAGATTAATAATAATCTATCTTATGAAGAACTTATGGAGAAAATGAAAAATTATCAGATGGACCCTGATCGTCCTATATGCATTAACATAGAAGATTTATATGAGATTTTTAACCGCTTAATGTCCGCAAATATACCTACTGTGTATACGAACTGGGGTTATTATGAATGGCTCCTCATTCAATCATTACTTGATGATGACAATACGCTTGTCTTTAAGGTTCGCATGTTAAATCAGATTGAGAAACCCTCACACAGATATTATATGCTGAGGTGTGAAATTGAGTTGATGGAGGAGCGCCGTCTTGTTTCAAAGATGAGGCGAACCTTAGTACTTAGCATTCACAGGAACCTTCGAAGTGGGAGATAAGCTAGTCGCCTTGGTAGAGGGCAGAAGTTATGGTATGAGAAAACCATAAACACAATCATCAAGAGGGAACAATTATTTTTATTTGGAGATAAACTTAAGTATAAGTTAGATGAAAGAGTCACGAGCAACAAAGAATATTTTAAGAACATGTAGAAGATTCTATGTATTAGTTTGACCATGTTAGGTTATTTCATTTGTTTGTTGATTATTTTTTTTTAATTGGTTTTATTTTGTTGGTTGAACTATATGTTGCTATGATTTCATTAATGATATTCTACATTAATTGTTGCTCGACTTAACATACTTTTTTATCATATCTCATGAATTGTTACATTGAGTGGAAGTTCTAATTAAATTCAATTTGATAAATTCATAATTAGAACTGATAAATTTGCGCATTAAAATCGAATTAATGATGAATATAATAAAGGGAATTGGATGATGATTGGAAGCCTCGACGACCTTTTGATTTCATTCCCGATATTAGTTCGTCATGTCTTTTGGTTTATGTTTGTGGCAAAATTAATTGTTTGTGTAATTATTAATTATGCCTTTAGTGATTGTATTTTGAATTGTCTATATGTTGAGTTATAGTTGAGATGACCTCTGCATCTAAAAACATTGTGGCTGAGCTGAACAAGGATGAGAAATTGAATGGTGACAATTACAATATTTGGCACCGCAAAATTCAGTACATCCTTAAGAGCAAGAGACTCTAGAAGCTCTCAACAACACCTTAGAGGAGCCTGAGCAAGGCAAAGCTGCTCAACACAATAGGGATCTTGAGGCCTATCAGGCCTGGAAAAAGAAGAATAGCAATGCTCGCATAAATTTGTTGAGCAGCATGCAAGATGATCTCATGTGCGAGTATGAGAAGTATGAGACTGTTCAAGAAATGTGGCTCGCTCTGAAAGACAAATTTGGTGGTACCTCGACCACTAAACTCAGGAGGCTTACGATCAAATTTTACTTTTATCGGAAGCGCCCGAACCACACTATGATGCAGCATCTGAGGGAGATGTCGAACATGGCTCGTGAGCTTAAATCTACTGGACATGTTCTGACTAATGAACAACAAGTCTAGGCAGTGATAAGATCTCTACCCGATACCTGGGAACACACGAAGGTGAATATGACTCATAATGAAAATATCAAAACTTTTAATTATATTGAGCATCACCTAGAGCTGAAATTTTAGCGCCTTGAGGTAGTTAAGCTTTCTGATAGAGTTTTTATAGCCGAGTAAAGCTCGCGCAAAGCTTCGGGCTTCAAGCGTAAATGGGACCATAAAAATAACCAGAAGGGTAAGGGATCTGATCCTGATCAGAAGAAGCTAAATGTTAAAAAGCGCTGCGGTAAGCGTCGGCAAAAAAGGATAAATCCAAGAGATGCTAACCAGAAGTGGGTCACTTTGCTCGTGAGTGCACTTAACTGAAAAAGGTGAGACCCAACTACACTTTGTTAAATTATGCTTTAGTAACGAGTTCTGTACTTTTAACCGAATCTCGTCCTGTGTGGACTGTAGACTCAAGAGCAATAGACCATATAGCTCGTGATCGAGATGTATATGTCGAATCAGTCAAGGGAGTATATGGATATACGTGGGTAACAACTCTAGGGTTGAGGCAAAAGGAATAGGCACCTGCAAATTGACTTTGCGTGGTAGACGTATTCTTTTGTTACACGATATCCTGTATGCACTAGAGATTCGACGAAACTTGATTTATGTCCCTGTTCTTCTTGAATTATGATATTACTTAACTTTTCATGGTGTTTGTTTAGAGATTTTTTCAAATTCAGTCATTATTAGAATTGGGCATTTAATTAATGGTTTTATTGTATTAGATACAATACTTGATGGTTCAAGTTACGATAATAGTTGTTTTTCTTATGTTACTTCTTCTAATAATAATGAAATAGATGCCATCACTTGGCATGCTAAACTAGGTCATATAGGGCAATAAACAATGTATAGACTTGCGAGAAAGGGCATGTTGGGCCTATTCACCAAGATTGAATTGCCCATATGTGAAAATTGTCTAGCTGGGAAAACAACTAGAAAACTATTTAGCAAAGGAATTAGAGCCGAAAAACCATTGCAGTTAATCCACTATGACATCTGTGGTCCAATGAATGTAAAGGCTAAATATGGAGCCTCATATTTTATTATATTCATTGATGATTATTCACATTTCGATCATGTATACTTGATTTCTCATAAATCAGAATCATTGGATTGCTTTAGATTATATTTGAACATGACATAGAATCAAAAACCCTATAAAAATAATTTATTGTCGTCAGGTCAATGACCGGCTTTCTTACACAAGCGGTCACCTCAGTTGCTTTGGGAGCAAGTTGAGATGAGACAAGTAGAATAATGAGACAATTTGTTTTATCTAAGAGCCAAAGAATAAAGAAATATTCTACAAATGTTGTCGCCTTGACTGAAGTCAAGATGAGGTCGTATACGATATTTTCTCGTTGACCGACTATGAAGTACCCCACCATCATAGAGACCTGATTGAAACCAGATGTAAGATCTTATTTTGACGCTAATAAAGAGCGTTTACTTTAAGAACTCTGGTCAGGCGCTATAAAAGAGCGACTGGACTAAAATCTGTACAGTAGATTGAATTAATAAGAGATACGCCCTAAAATGGAAGATTCACTGTAATGCGTGTATCATACCACCCGTGCTTGGTGACCAAAATGAAAAATGAGAGAATCTCCCTTCTTCCTCATTATGTAAGTGACTTTCTATAAGTCAATTCTGGTATCCCTATAACTATCAACTATGTTGAGATTTAAGACTGGTGTTTGCTACTTTAGCATGTTATCTATGATCTTGACATGATTCGGTCTATGAAACATGTCTAGGAAAGCAACTAATCTATATTGATAGACATGAGCGTGATGGGAAGATTTAATTTTTTCTTTTATATGATTCACTGGTCAACCAATTGTTTAATATTTTTGTGATATTACAATTGTGAATACATAAATAAATTGCTCAATTTTGGCATACTGAGGGGATTTAGTATGCTTGAGTATTAAAGTAAATTAAATCTAGGATACAGTGAACATATATTGAGTTCTCTTGCATATGATTGCAATTGAGACATCTCTTGCTTGGGTTAGCAATTGAGATATGTCTTTGGCTCCCCGAATGGGTTTTTGAATATGTTCATGGTCACACGGTATATTTGCCGGTATGATTGGAGATATGTGGTTGTTCATTGTTTCTTTGTTCACTGCTCTGCTGTTTCGATGTCGTCCCATCATGTACGAGTGGGAGATGTTGGATGGGTGGGTGTCTAAGATGGGCTGACCCGACCCGACCCACACATGGTAACCACTTGTTGGTTACCATGTACGTTTAGGAGAGGGAAGTTGAACACAAATCAACTTCCCAACCACTCCCAACTTATGTATATATTCATCACAACCGCTGCTATAAAAGGTAAGTTAACGATTCAATTCGAAATAGAAAAAGCAGCAGAGTGTGTGTGTGGGTGAAAGAAAAGATTAAAAAAAAAATCTTTGAACAATCCGAAAAAGGAAAATATATTGTGACTTGAGGAAGATTTCCGCTCGTGATTTCTTTCCGACTTGTGACGTGATCCAACACCCGTTTATTCCACTGCATAATTCGAAAAGGTAAGCTCTATTGACTCCTTTTAGAATTTCTTTCAGGTTGAGCATGAGAGTTCTCACCTTTCTTAAGCTTAGAGAGAGTTTGAGGCATGGAAGAGGAATAATAAAAACAAGAAAATTAAGCAAGAAGAAGCAAAAAAAAATTATGGATTGACCGAAAGAAATAAGGAGGAAGCTAAAAAATTGAGTGAGAAACAATGATCCTAGAGACTTCCTTATATAGAATAACTAGCCTTATTGAAGGAGGATTTAAAAATCTTACTTTCATAAGGAAAGAATTAATAAAGAAGATTTTATTCCAATTTAAGGCACCAACAAACATAAATTTCATTCAAGATCAATAAAAGAACATAATCCAACGCTAACAAGTCAAAAACATAAAGGAAAATGCAAAATCGAAATGCTATGCATGATTTTTTACGAAACAGACACACAGTGCAGAGTAGTGAATATCGAAATTAAACTGAGAACGAATGAAATGGAATTAAAATGCGATCTATATACCTTTGGAAAGCTTATTGAATCAGCTTTTCACAAGATTTTACATAACTGAATTTGGAGTTTTTGTAGACAAATTTATGACCAAAAGAATGAAATCTGCTCAGTTGTGATGGGCAAAAACTTCTCAATGCACTTAGAAAATAAAATTTGAGTTTTGCTTAAAAAATATGCAACTCTTAAAATCTAATAACATATCATCATGTAAAAACATGATAATGCACATGCATCAAAATTTTTTTAAATTAAATAATGCATTAATAACAAAATTGAACAAAAAAATATGTCTGTGAATTTTCGACAAGCATTAATCCATGAAATCCAGACTTTAATTTTCTCAAATAAGTAAAGATTAGAGAAATTTAAGTGTTTGTGTGTGTGTGTGTGTGTGTGTAAGCAATTCACTCTAGACTTTGTTTTCCCAAAAATTCATCAATATTCATATTCAAAGTCTTAAATATAAAATATAAAGTTAATCAAACTAACATTATCATCTTGATCTCTAATTTTTGAGCATTTCAATTGTGATAGACATTTTTTTGTTTTTATTTTTTTTAAATCTACGGTCATGAGCTTTCACTCTACCCCTTAAAGTAGCCTTCTTCTCATGGTAGTTCATCCTTTGTCATATTTGTTACGCATATTCAAATTACTCAATGATAGCTTCACTCTGAAGAGTTATATGTAGTTATTTTTTGCCATAGTATCTATATATATTTAAGGTCTTATGACAAGATAAGAATCAAGACAAACAGTCATAACTCAAGTTAAATATTTTCAATAAAGACCATGTCAATATCAAAACCTTGAGTCAAAGTAAAGACTGAATTGCCATTTATGTACTTTTAAAGAAAGGTTAAATAATTCTAATCAAAACTCATTCAAGGCTCTCAAGTCTTACAATTGTGGTATATCAATTTGTACAAAAACTTATGGTTCCGATCCAGATCCCTTTCTCTTTACCCCCTGAGTAAATGCTATTGTCCTAATCCTTTTTATTACTTGTGTGTCTCGGCATGCATGTTTTCTCCAATTGAAGCTAAATTAATCTACCGTTGTTGGCGTTAACAATAGTTAAAATGTGTTTGTGTGTGTGTGTGTAAGCAAGCGAATTAATTTAAAGGATAAGTTGGCCACTTGATCACTTAAATTTAAACTGAACACTGTATTTAATTTATTATTCTCTAACTCATCACAAAAATATAAGTGCAAACATTATTATTTTTTATTTGTTATAGGGAGATCGACAAGAAATGTAAGAAAATAAAATAATAATAATAGTTTATAATCTTGTACTTATTAGATAGTTAGGTGTAAGGTGTTGATTTTATTAATGTGATTTTTTTTTGGTAATGTTTATTTATGAATAATATCACTAATAGTAGGGATGACAAATTGTGGGCTTAGATTGAGCTTGGGTTGTGCCTGGACTTTCACATATTTTTAATTATCTTTTTAAATGATTGAAATTTTGTAATGAGTTAATAATCAACAAGTTATTACAATCAACAATGAATTAAAGGAAAATGATTATTTCAAATAAAATAATAAATTAATTAATTAAGCAAGAAAAGCTTACATATTTAAATTTTTAGTATTAGATTCGCTAATTCAATCCTTTCTTAATTAATTAAGGTTTAAGAAAGAGTTTAGTATTATAATTTTAGATTTTTTTATTATCATCTATTTATGAATTATGGATTTTTCTTTTTTATTTTTCTATTATTTTTTAGATTTTAATTAATAAATTTATTTTTTATTTTTAAATATATGCCCGACTTAGTCCAGGCTTTTATTTTTCTTAACCCCTTATCAAAACCCTCATGTGGAGAGGTAGGCCTAAGCCCCGTAGATTTGAGTTAGGCCCTTTGAGGGTTAGGCCAGCACAAGCCTTTTTACTAACCCTAATCAATAAAATATCCCTGCCATTATGGATCATCAATGTCAATATTTATATATACTTACAGATTAGCAGAGTTGATTTTAGAGTCTTGTGCGAAGGTAATGACAATTTTGGTGTTCTACATTGGGCTGAATCAACAATACACTTGATTATGATCAATATTACATATTTATATAGAGATTAAATGAACATTTACCTTTTTAAAATTAAAATTGATAATTTTTTACACTCTTTAAATAATGTATTCCACAATAAAACCGACTATTCTACCAAATGGTAGAATCCAATTGCACAAGTTTCTATCGAAAATAGGAAAGCAACTAAAGAAGTGTTAGGTTCTTTGTGCATTAACACAATAAAAAATTGGTTTTACTCTACCCTTTTTTTAAACCAGAAAATGGTTAGCTATCCAATTTCAATTTGTACGAACTCAATATAAAGAAATATATGATAAACCTAATCCTTTTACTCAAGCTAAATTAATCATCTATTGCCGATGTTAACGATGGGGAAAAAAATAATACCTTGACAAGCAAGTTGATTAAAGTAAAAGTCAAAGGGTGAGGTTATTTGAACTCACAAAAATACTCTCTCCACTTGACTTCTCAATACACACATCGTGAAGTTTTAAAAATCACATCTTTACTTTTAAGACCCATTAGATTTTAAATGCAATTCCAATTTACTCCTCTATTCATATTTCTTCTTTCTTCTCAAACCCACACATGAAGAATTCTTTTTCCCCTTGCCATTAAGAAAAATTGTTGTTTACGAAAAGTTAGAAGTAAAAATGGCCATAAAACTTTTTCAAATCATCTGAACATTCAATAGAACTTTGAGTTGCTTGCCATCATTTGATTGAAGAGAATAAAAAGAAAAGAAAAATAAAATTCATGTCGAGTTGCACAATAGTAAGATTTGAACAGGAAACGACAGTGATGTGATGTAAATACTGAAAAGGAGAAAATTCATTCTTTATCAACCCATGTATAAATTTTGTAACTTTAAAAGTATGGAAGGATCAAAGGACTGTATTTGCGTACCCTTTCCTCCTGCATTTGTATCTTTACACCAAATGCACAATTAGGGGCATTGATTATCAGTAACTAGTTACCAGAAACGCAAAGATTACACTTGAATACATAATTAATTAGCAAGTTTAATACCATGAAACTTTTTCTCTTACTTTAAATAAAAATTTATGAAAAGAAAATAGGCATATTTATGAATCGTGATAGGTTGGGTGTATATATTATTTTAATTTATTTTGTCCTTTTAACTTTTGAGTGATTTCACTTAAGGCTATTAAAGTGTTAAAAAAAATTACGGAAACATGGGTGTCAAGAGTACTATTGTGGTTTCAAATAATCTCACCCAAACTCAAATTCGCCTTTTGATGGTTTACTTTCGACTGAAAACTGTATTTTATACTCTTTAACAAATCACGGTTGAAAATGCAAATGACATAATTACATGTTATGTTAATGTAAATGGGACTTACTGGCTCTTGCATTATAAGTCTTAACACACACACGCGCGCGCGCGCGAGATTCAATTGGAAAATCTTAATTTGGTAATTATATGTAGACATACATATGAACATATGGTATGTTTCTTTTCTGAGGGTTTTCATGCAGATAATTGATAGCAACCATGAATCAAAGATACTTTCAACTAATATTCATTAAAAAAAATCAACTATGTTTCATCGTAGGTTGATACGATGAACCCATGCATCTCACCTGATAATTAAATCTATATATGAGATCTCATTTTGAAAAGAGAACGAAAGCATCACAACATTTAATTGTAAATGATCATGATTGTAAAAGACAAAAGGAAATCAAAATATTAAGATTAACTGATTTTTTCTGTTCAAAATATATAATAAAAAAAAATTGTCTATTTTTCAACACAAAATGTTATTCTTGCTCAGGTAAATTTCAAATTACTCTCTTCAGGAATTGACTTACTTCAAATCAATTCTCTTACTTTTAAAAAATCTTATGTTATTTTTCTTTTTTTTAAAAAAAGAAAAATAAAAGAGTAGGTTGATGATTTTTTTTTTTTAGTCTTAACAAAAATGAAAAGTCAATTGAGATTTTTAAAAATAAGATAGAAAATTTGGTGATAGTGAAATTCACAAGGGAAAAATCAAAATTAACACTTTTTGTCCTAATGGTTGTCTGGTGCCATAGCACTTCTTTCAATAATTTAATTGATTAAGAGATCGAGGGCAACTGTTTCTTTTTTTAAGAGTTGAATTACAAAAATTAATTTTTCTCCCAAAATATGTAAGCAAGATTCATACTTCATAGATCATATACCAATATCAAGAGATTTTATCAATTGAATAAACAAATGTCAGATAAACTTATAATTATAATATAAGTGAAATTTGAACCAAGATTTAAACGATTATCAAGAGCCTAAATCCCTAAAATTTAAAGTATCTTAATTGTGACTTAGTAAGAACCATTATTAAAAGAGGGAAAGCCAATGTTGATAAGCTAATTATTGCAATAATTTTATGCCCAATTAGAATTTTTTTTTTTTTTTGCAGGAATGATTAATTTTGGAGTTTTATCACTCAAGCCTCTAGGGACCTGACCGTGCGATTTTTACGTTGTTTGGTTGGCGCACGAATGATGAAGGTATAGGATTAAAATTAATTTAGGTTTTGCTCACCTCTCTACCTTTGTAAATATAAAATAATTTTGTAGTGAGAATATCCTTATTTTAACAAAGTGAGGATGTCATTAAAATATATAAAAAAAAAACCCCATAATTGAATATACTAATAGATTAAGAACACCATTTTCGATATATTAAAATTTAAGTTTTTTTTTCTTTTAACTTGTCCCTTATTTTATTAAAATAATAGATTCCTTTATTGCAAAATTACTCTACTACTGCTGCTGCTGCTGCTACTACTACTACTAATAACAATAATAATTTTTTGATGAGGACATCCAGGTGAAGTTGTTACAAAAATAGAAAAAATAAATATAGATTTCAATGCATTAACAAAAAAAAAAAAAATCTCTAATGTACTAAAATATTTGTTTTTATATTTTAGTGAAATTTTACTTTAACAAAATGAGGATGCCGTCGTTAGAGAATATTTATATATCTCTCTCTCTGGTAAGAACATCTTCACTTCGTTAAGATGAGGATGTAAAAACACAATTTTCAATATATTTTAAAATTTCTATTTTTTTTTTTTTTGTATTTTAGGGTTAACCTCATTTTGTTAAATTGAGAATGTTTCACTGAAGAATGACTATATATATATAGTGCTGTTCTGATGAGGATTCCACACATTAGAAAATTTATATAAATATCTAAAGAGTTTTGAATAAATATATTTTATACATAAAATTGATACCCATTTGACATTTTTAGTTAGGGAAATTATCACCGGTATACCCTAAAATGTCACCGGTATCAAACGTACTACAACACTTTTCGCTTGTATCACTCGTATACTTTAAATTGACAAAAGAGTTCTGGCATCCACCTTTCTGTTTACTATCGTTAAGAACTTAACGGAATTTGAACAAAATGACTATTTTACCCTTTTAACTTAAAAAGACAAATTTGCCCTGAAAGTGAAGCAATTGAAAATGTAACCGTTGGGAGCCAATAACGGTTACATTTTTGGCTATATAATGACCTAAAACACAGCAACAAAAATAGCTTGCAACATTCAACCAATTTGCAACAAGAAATCAGCCACCACACACTTGATAATCTCTTTAAATTTAACCAATTTGCTACTCTTTTCCAACTAAAAACCATAAGCACATTAACAAATCATTGATCCATCACATGCCAAGCAATTCATATGAAAATGGCCTCCAGTGAAGCATCAAGTTCTGCTAATAGTGGACATACCAGATATGATAAAGTAAAATGCCAACCAAAATACTGCAAGTGTGGCAAAGCATATGGTGTCAACTACATTGCAAAACCCTAATGCAATATTTTGGTCATGCAGGTGGAAGCATTGTAGAGCGAGGCATTGTGGATTTTGGGAATGGTTCACTGTGGAATCTCTCATATATCCTAGTACTAATGGCGCAATGCCAGGGCAAAACTTGAAGCTGAATGATGATTTCGTTAAGATAAAGAAAAGGCTAAAAAGCATCGAAAGAAAGCTTAAATGGATCCTAACTAGTGTGTGTCTTTGTAATTGTCCTTATGAGAAAGTAATGTAACACACAAAGTTTGTATTCAAGAAATATTCAACAGTCATAATTATCAACTAAAATATTAATCTAATCATAACATGTCCAAAATATGCAGATAGCAACATATCTCCTTCAAATACATATTCCAAAAACCAATTCGATAGCTTAGCTCATGCAAGAGCATAATTAAGTTTAGTTGATATCACATAATTAGCATAACAGTTAAGGAAATTGAAGTTGATAGATTGTTTCCAACAAAACATTGCAAAATGAGCATCAAACTCATTACAAAGCACCGTGGATATAGATTGATTGGTGACTTGGGATAGGTTGACATGTGAAGTCTTTCCTATATTACAGAAAAGAAAATAAATTAAGCTCCTTATATGCAATTATGAAATATAAACAAAAAGAAACGAAATTCAACCTCTTTTTTTGCTTGTTCCAGCAACTCCAACAGCATTTACGCTTTTTCTTTTCATCGATCCAAAGACTCGAGCTTTTACTGATCACTGGTACATGGTCTCTCCTCAGATTTCTCATTCTTGCTTTGATGGTCGGCTTAAAGGATCTCGACCGGCTCAAGAATTTCCAATTGACAAAAACGAATTCTATGTTAGATGACAATATAAACAATAAACATAAATGAATAAAACTAATGGACTAAATAGATACCGAGAATTAGTGCTTTTTTGGCCTTGCAACCATGGTCTCAATGGACAAGATCTTACATTGTGGTTCGAGCCACCACAAACCGAATTGACAAAGAATCTCCTCAGGTTCAAACGCTTCTTCCTACATTTCTTTGGCCTTCCAATCTTTTTCCGCACAATTGGGGGATCAATTAAGGGCCTATCACCACGCTCCCATGTCCGCTCATTGGGAATTGGACTAAACATAACTGAATATGTATTAATGTAGGCTTGCTTGGTAAGCAAAATGGAATATACTCCTCAATTTCATGCCTTGCATAGCTTATGGCAGCCATAGCATGACAACAAGGTAAGCCGACAATTTCCCAATACCCACAATCGCATGTCTTGTCCTTCAATTTCACTATAAACCTCCTAGCTGGATAATAAGATTTATCCATGACTTGAAAATTCAAGTCTCCCGAGGGTTGCACAATCATTTTTTTCTCCTTTCTTGAAAGTTTGATCCAACTCTTTGTAAATCCTAGGAGCAATAGTTTTTTGCCAAGTATTTCCCTCATTTCTTCTCTTTGTAAATATTTTCATCAGTCTGCATCTAATTTCCTCAAGCATTGACAAAGCAGGCATGTCTCTATAAGGCAGAATCCAACTACTGAGGCATTGTTATCAGTCCTTTCTACCTTGCAGTTTCTGTCGTATGTATGCATAGACCAAGTGCATCCCTGCAGCTCTCTTTCCAACCAATTATATGCTGCTAACTTTTCCTCTTTGATATGTGCCATTGCCTCCTCATAATCATGCTTGTTACTACTTTTTGCTGCCTTCCAAAAAAGAGTCTGCAAGTTGGCACCAGCATGTTCTTTCACAAAATTAGCATACACATGCCTACAACATGCCCTATGCTAGGCATGAGGCCATGTGTTCGGAATTGCATTCAACAGCCCCTTTTGCCTATCACTAATAAATGTTACCTGTCTTCCATCATCTAAGTAGCGATGCAAATAATCAAGAAACCAAGTCCATGTTTCTGTGTTCTCAATCTCGCATACACACAATGCCAATGGAACTATCCCTTTATTAGCATCTGAAGCAACAGCAGCCAACAAAACTCCACTATATTTTCCCTTTAGGTGACACCCATCGATTCCAATGAACGGTCTGCAGCCATTCAGAAAAGCATTTCTTTGTGCTGGAAATGCAACAAAAAATCTTTGAAATAGACATTTCTCGTGAATGGATCGATCACATAACACTTTGCAAATGGCTCTCTCAAGAATAGCAACAAATCAAATTTCTCATAGCCCTTCGAATGGTCACCATATACTAGAATCCTTGCTCTTTCTCTAGCCCTATACATTGTGAGCTTCTCAATCTTCAACCTGAATTTTTCTTGCATATCATTCTTGAGAAGAGATATCTTGACATTTGCATCAATAGCAACATGTCCCTTTATCATTTCAGCAACCCATGTTGAAGTAACTTTCACAGATTTCTTGGTAAGCTTGCACTCATGCTTCTTCTAATATCCCCGCAGCCAAAAACCATTCCTATCATTCAGTCTTGCACCTTTAACAAACCATGGACAACCAGCCTCCTTACAAGTTGCAAAATATCTCTGCGGTTCACTATATTTTATGCTAATATTAAACCTTTTCCTACTCATAACCTCATGTAACACTTGTCTAAAGTGATTCACATCCCTAAACACATCACCTAATCTCAGCCTATATATCCCATCAGCATCTAATTTATACTCATGTTTCTCTAAATATTTTGTAAACTTCACACTGCCAACATTGATGTCATCATCAGAAGAGTTCACAACCATTTCGACTGCCCTAGTGTCATCATCTAGTAAACCATCTCCACCTCCATCGCTATCACTCGCATTGATCCCCGACCGCCTCACTATCATCAATGTCATCAATGCATACAATATCATCAACATGGTAGGTATTGGTTGCACAACAGGTTCCTCACCATCTTTTGTCTGACCAATCTGATAATAGTTTGTCTTCATTAATTTCACCCTCATGAATAGTTACAGCGTGTCCATAACCCCTTTGCATATCATCGAATTCATCTCTGTTACTCCCCCCTTCTTGATCTGTATGGCTAACTTCTGGTGTACCTTGATCATTCAAGATATCTATAACTTCTGAAGACAGGTGTACTCCTAAGTTAAACAGCAATGATTGTATTAACGGAGCATCTGGATTTTGAGGGCATAAAACAGGCAGGACTTCAACTTCAAATGTAGTAACACCCATCAAATTATGAAACCCAAATAAGCATTTCATCCCATATTCAGAATCTAAAACAACCTTGACTTTACTATCTGGGTTCATAACAGTCAATAAGATTTTACCAACTGTATATAACCCATGTACAGTAGTTATCTTCAATGCCTTATACTTTATTCTATCAACAGTCTAATCTTCAGGGCTAATCATACCGACATGATGTTTTTCTCCTTTGAAAGAAATCACTAGCTCCATTGTTGACATGTCTACTGTAATCCCAAAAATAACAGAATGTGCTTAAATATGGATCCTTTAAGCTTTACACACACAGCGTAGGAAATAAATATCATACAATATGCAAAAGACCATACCCTTAATATGCAAGTTGAAAAAAGCCCCAATTAGTTTTAACGAAATACATGTAACAGCCAACAGACCCTCAATATGCAAAAACCAGAACCGATATCATTTACCATCTAAATGCACTTCTATAAACCTAAAACATTGATCACATAAGAATATAAATAACCCAAAAAATAACCACTGCTTATTTCTTCGTTTTTAACATTCTAGGGTTTGTAACAAAAATTAAATTCTCATAAATTCGGATAATTTCAAATTATTTCTTACATCTATTGACTAAATAAGAGATAAGAGATATATTGCATGAAAAATATATATATATGAACATACCTAACAACTCGATGTTTCGCTCGCTGGATTCGATCGAAATCAGCTTACTCTTCTGTCAAGTTCCAAATCAATCTCCACAGCTATCACTTAAACTTGTTTGATGGTCAAATATTGAGGGTTTTTAGTAAAAAATCGGCATGCATACGCCTTGCACCTTGTTCATATGCATGCAAACTTCTCTCGGTGTGAATAAAGAATGGGGAGGATGGACCACTTCTGTCTGTTTGTCTTTGAGTTACAGTGAAACGATGTCGTTTCTCTGTAACTTTTTTTTAACCAAAATAAAAAACGACGTTGTTTTGTCTTTTTGTTTTTTCTTTTTAGTTACAAATGCTATTAAAACGATGCCGTCTTTCTTTGCAGTCTCTTCTTTATTAAAAGACTATATTACCCCTATGACGTCAGCATGTCTTAACCAGGTAAAAGCGGAAAACTTTTTTTTGTCAATTTAGAATATATGAAAAAGTGTTGTAAAGACGTTTAATACATTTTAGATAATAATTTCCCTTTTAGTTATTTATATATAAAATAGGGAATGCTTATATTGTTAAACTGGATTCATATCGTATGTGACACTCATAACAACACACTTTAAACTTGTAATGTGAAAACATAAACTTTATAGACTTGATATTCTAGCATACATGTCAACAAAAATTCTCACATTTTTTAGCTTGATATAGAGTAAAAGATTTATGTCATGTTTAATTGTTTCATCGAAGGGTCTTCGCCGTTATCAATCCCAGCACCCTTACTTTGTTATTTTCTTTGTCTTGCAAATTAATTATGACACTCGATTTCTGAAGTCATATAGCACTGTCCCGAGAAAATTTCACATCCCAATCTCCACAAAACCCGATCGCATCGTTTAGCCAAATTTTGGGATCAACACGCCCTATTTACTTTTAAAAAAATTAAATCATTTTTTACAATATGCATCCACTATTTTGAGCAAAACAAGCAAGTGCTTACAGAAACCTTAGGTGAAAGAAAAGGGCCTAAACAAGCAGACGCCATAGCATCCTTTTTTAAGCATCAATAATAATCTGATTACACCCCTGCTAATGAAGAACAATTGTTGTTGTCGTTATTATTGTCATTAATATTTTCACTTTTCCAGGCCAACCGTATGCAGCCCGTTCATGAATGCATGTGTTTTTAAATTAAGATTCTTAACTTGAAAAGTTTTTACTTTATCTTAATTGAAGAAATAAGAGATTTGTATTGTTAAATTTTTATTCTAATTAACGCAAACGGATTTGATTATCAACATAATCAATACGATTACTATCATGATCATCAAACATTTGAGAATTTTCAATGTCGTAACTCATATCGACATTCACAATTTCTTTTAGGATTATTATGACAGATTGTTTCACTATTTTAAGAATGGTGAAATAACAATTGGATAATATATATATATATACACTGAACTATAACATCTTATTACTATCTTATCACAAAATCTTACATTTTATTATATTTTTTTTATTACCACTTACTAAAATTATGACATCAACATAATGTTATAGTGGTAAAACAACTTTGTACCCAATTTTAACTAAACTTGTTATATCATAAAATTTGAAAAAAAAAATTGTTTTTTGAACCCCAGATGTTAATTTATTAATTTTCTTCACACCCTCTATATGTCTCATAATTCAAACTCTAATGACTTATCAAGTAAAATTACTTGAAAACTAATTAGCCAGACTTTTGGGGATTTTCATTTTTTATTGGTAAAATCATAATGCTAAATGTTAAAAATAAAATTTTAGAATCTAAGATTTCATTTAAAAAATATCGGCCTCTATCATTACTAAAATAAATAACAGGTTTTTTTAAAAAAAATTAATATACAACATTTTTTTGGGTAAAAGAAGATTATATCTATTTAATACAGTATAAAGATTAAAAACCTAGATGAGAATTTTAAAGAATAATCTGGTTGAGAAAATACTTTTGTTAAAAGTGCACAGAACTAGCAACGTCAGCTGGGCAGAGGACAGAGCAGCTCCGCGATAATCGAGGCGAACGTGTTCCGTCACTCACTAACAGCAACAGATCCACGATGCGCATGTGTACAGAGGAACTCTGTTCGCCTCGGGGAAATAATATTTAGATCCCTTTTGTTTATCGTTTTTACAAAAAGGAACATATTTGGTCCATTTATATCAAACAAGTTCTACTTTAAAAAAAAAAGAAAAGACTAAATATCGTTTCCACTAAAAACTTTGAGGGATGACGAAATTTAGCAACATATTTGATCCATTTGTATCAAAAAAGTTCTACTCTTTTTTTTTAAAGACCAAATATCGTTTCCACTAAAATTTTTGAGGGATTTTGCAGAATATTGGCAAATTTAGTATTTTAAATTAAAAATAGATTGCGTGGTTGGTTTGGTATTTTGAAAAAAAACACATTTTTTTTGTAATATCTATATTTTAATTTTAATCATAAAATTGCATTAAAAATTTAATCATAAAAATATATAAGTTAAATTTATTACTCGTGACACTTATCTCACTGCAACTGCACTTCCTATGCCTTCTAGTATATACAAGATAGATGCAATAAGTTTTTGATAAGTATAAATTTTGTATTTTTTAAGTTTAATATCATTGATATTTTATTTTGATCTGATTAATTTTATTACCTGAACCTAATGATTGATTAGCAAAGTTGAGTTTTAATTTATTTGATTAAATGTTAACAGTAGTTATCCGAAATTTACTTATTAGTATAGTTGACAATACTTGTATATTAATTAATTAAAAGATAGAGTAACACATTAATCTTAGAGATTATGATTTATAACAAAAATATTATATGTTAGATTGATATATTTCGTGTATTTGTATTAATGTTGATGTATTTTGCGCATTTGTTTTATTGTTGAAACTTTAATTTCTCATTTAGATTAATAAAGTTTAGAATTAAATTTTTTATGCAGATTTTTTAGGTCATTGTTATAAATTTATAGTTTGAATTATATAATTTAAATTTTTTACATATTATTGAAACTATTTTTCTAACATATGTGATTTCAGATGTGCAAATTTCAAAAAATCTACTGTAGGTTGTTGGTAGATTTCTTAAAAAAATAAAAATATGTAGCGGATTGTAGATGGATTTAGTAATTTAAATTTTTTCTTAGTGTGTGTTTAATAATTTAAATTTTTTATTATTATACGTCTGATAATGACAAATTCACAACGGGCCACTCCCATTGTCATCCCTAATTAGATTCCCCGAGGATTGCAAAGTAGCTTAATATATTAGATGAAAAGCTTTTCATTCCCACTATAAACTCGTTAACCTGCAAAGCTAATCTAACCAGTTCATGAGCAGCTACAGCACAAGAACGACACACATGATGAAAACTAAAATATTGAATTTGTTGCAGCCTTTGTAAAACATCTCTAATTACCCAATAAATCTCCTTTTGAGTACCGCATTGAGTCGCACTGCATTTTGGGAATCGGACTCATGACAAAGGAAATAAGCCTTCCTCACACGCAACATACACTCCTTCACGAACAACAGCTGCTTCAACAGTAATCAACATCGTCGGGAAAATCACAAACATCAATAGATAAAAGCGTGACATCCTCATTCGAGTTACCAACAAGAGTTTTTCTCTACTGATGACAGAGCAGAAAGTAAGGGTACGACTAAAATATATATATATATATATATAAATTTTAATATATTAGAAATTATATTTTTTTTATTTATTAATGTATTAAAATTTATTTTTTTATTTATTAGTAGTATTTTCATTTTGTTAAAATGAGAATATTCTTATTAGAGTTATTATTATTAATTATTATAATTATTCATATATATATATATATTAAAAGTTATTTAATTATATTTTGATAAAAACTGATAAGTTTTTAGTATAAATATTTTTAAAAACTTATTAAAAATATTTTTTTTTAATCATTAACTCATGCACTTATTGAAGCTCGGACTTAAGGCCTAAGCGGCTAACCTGACTTACCATTAGAGCTAACTATTGATTTAAAATAAACAATTAAACATGTAAATTTTTCTTTTTAAAAGATATTAAAATATATTAAACTAGTAACATGATTCATTGATAAATTGGGTGAAGCTAAAGTTTGGTTTTAATGGTAAGGAGCAATCTTCCTAAAATTCATGTCTTAAATTTAAGCCTAAATGGGTATGTGAATTAAAAAAATCGACTTAGTATTTTACATTCTCTACGTGATTAATAAATAAATTAGATTTATATCGACCTAAATTAATAGCACAATAACTGGCCCAGCACACAAACTAAAATGGCCACCTTAGGAGTGCGTTTATAAGATAGGATAAGATTTGTTTCAAATAGTCAAATCCTGTGTTTTTATCCCATGGTCAAACATGCCTTAAGGGTCTAGCTTAACTCATAGGAGTATTGATAATCCAATTTAATCTGTCCAATCTTGTAAAAATCCGACATGTGGATTGGTGAATTGGATTGAATTAAAACTTTAAAAATTTATAGTCGGTAAATTAGATATGAATTTACTTTTGTAAATTCGTAAAAATATGTGGATCTGCAAAAAAATAAAAAATAATTATTTAATTAAAAAATAAAACTTATGAATATGAGATTACTACTTAATAATAGATAAATAAGTTAAAATGTAGTTATATTAACACCATAGTATATCTTATCCAATAAGAATATAAAATAAAATAAAATCTAAATAATTCAATAATTAAATAAACAAACATAGTTTCCTAAACAGTAAAAATCCTAAAGCAAAACAAAAAATTCCAAGCCAAATAAAACACTTTAGCATAAAAACCAAACCTCTATCCCACCACACTCACAGAGCCATCACCTTTTACCTCTGCATTTGAGGTAAATAAGCTTAATTTCTTATTTTCTTTTCAAGTTTTTCATACATTGATCTAGATTTTTTTCTTTGTTTTTTCTTTTGGTGTGTTATATTTTAAAATTTTGAATGTATTAATTCTAGCTTTATTTAAAAAATTAATTTTGAATTTAATCAGTAGTAAAATAATTTTTATATTCATTTTTTTAATTACTTCTTGAATTCGATAGAATTAAAAATTTTTAATCCACAAAATGATGGATTGGATATGAATTGAGTCAAACCCGCATCGATCCCGAGACATATAGATTGGATTTAAATTAAAGTTACTAGATTTAAAATTAGATTTAAAATTTATAATCCGTAAAATCGTGGATCAGATATGAATTAATGTCCAATTTGTAAAATCCCATTTGTGAACACTCCTAATAGCTCATAAGGAGTTACGGAATGGGGACCTATTTGATATTAATCGAAAATTATTTTCTTATTTGTGGAAATACAATACTAAAGGGATCAAAATGTCATCACTCCTCCACATATATAAACAAGTCGAAAAATGAAAATTTAATTTTTTACAAAATTATCTTCTTCGTCTCTCTTCCATCTTCGAGCCCCCCTTTCTACAATTTTCCACCAAAACCCTCGAATCTCTGATACTTTAATCACTTATCAGCAAATCACAGTCGTTGATTTGAGTCTATGCTCTCTCGATCTGTATTACCTACCCGAAAATTCCCTCTTATTTGCGTTTCTGCCATCGTGAATTGAATTCGTCATCATCTCAACTGTGTATGTTGCCCTTGATCGTTTACGTTTCTTATTTTATTAAAGTTATGTCTTATTTATTCTTTTTAGCTCTTGAATTATGAAAATTTAATTTAAATCCTCTTTTTTCAGATTCATGTTTAAAGGGTTTTAGCTTTTTTTCTCTTGTAATTCGGAAATTTTAATTTTTCTAAATTTTTTGCCTGGTTAATTGAAGCTAAAATTTAAAAAAAAAAAATGGAGCAAGAATCACAAAAGAGAAAGCTAGAAGAGACTAGCCACGAGACTCAAAACACTCCAATTTATTGTGCAAATAATTGTGGATTTTTTGGAAGTGCAAACACTAATAATCTTTGTTCAAAGTGTTACAAAGATTATCTTTTGAAGCAATCCAAAAACCCTAACCCTAGCCCAATTGAAGAGGAAAAGAACAAGAATAAAACGAACATTGAACAAAATGAAGCCAACCCAGTTGGGGGTGTGGTTGAAAATAGAGATCCGGCTGCCCAAGTTGTTGTTGTTGATGAAGGGGCATCTTCGGAGAACCCCGAAAAGCGGCCTGCTAACCGGTGCAGCTTTTGCCGCAAGAGGATTGGTTTGACGGGGTTTAAATGTAGGTGTGAGCAGACATTTTGCTCCTTGCATCGATATTCTGATAAGCACAATTGCGTGTTTGATTACAAGAGTGCAGGGCAGGATGCCATTGCTAAAGCAAACCCCGTCGTGAAGGCGGATAAGATTGAGAAGATCTGACAAGGAGTTGTGAAATGTGGTGGGCTTTAGATGGTTCGATGAATGGACTCTGGTTTTAATGATAATAAGTTGCTAGTACTATTGTTTCGGTATTTATTTGTGTCTGTGTACAGTTGGTTGCTTTATTATTGCATAATGGAACTCAATGTGAAAACATTTGGTTTATATATCGTTCAGTGATATTTCATTAGCCTTGAATTGTGCTGGATTGATGTGGTTGTGTATATGTTTCATTGCTTTTACCAGTTGTTGTTTGGTAGCTGTCTGTAGCTTTCTGTCTTGTTCAGTTATTGTGCCATAGCAGTAATATCTTTTCCATATATATGGAGACATTAGTTATGTTGAGAAAATGATATTTGATTGATGAAATTACCACATCTTTGGGATACAATGTGTGTTGTTAATGAATTTGGATCTCTTCTAATATGAACTGTCTTAGCTGTAAATATTGTGCATTGAAAGTCCGTACAAGTAGCAAATTCATATTCTCCATATAATAGTTTCGGAATGGGGTTTAATTAATTACGAACGCAATCGTCTTGACTTTGATGCTGATACAGCAGCAGCTTAGGATCATCTTAAGGGATATCAATTATACAAAGCATCTGTTTCTTGATTTAGCATTTGATGACCTGCGCATTAGATCCATATGAAATTCAGTACATGTTATTTCTTTTGCACATAATCCTCTTCTATTGCTTTTATATTGGAAAGATCCGATATCTACGATTGAGCTCTTAGTGTTGTTGGCACATTGCTTCCGATTATTCCTACTGTTCCCATTATGCTTTTTTAAGGGATGTTACTATTGGAAGAAAATGCTGATATTTTCAATAATGTTTTTTAAAACTCTTTCATCCAGTCTTTAGCTACTGCTTGTCAATGAAACCCAAACTTTACATACCCTGGAAGTTTGAAATAATCTTAAATAAATGAATATTCAGTTTCTTGTCCCACAAATCACAATGAATGGAAGGAGAGATTTTATATATATTTATACTAATTTGATTATTTGATTTTATGTTACTTGTCTACTTGGGCATGTTTCTTATCTTGTTTAGTATACTACTTTTACGGTTATCCAAGCATGCTTTCAAAAGTCAGAATGTATAATTTGAAAATCAAAATTATGTTTTCATAACTAAAAATAAAAAAAATGGTAAAGATACAAAAAATTATCATTAGTTGTTTAAGCTCATTGCATAAAAGTTTTCGTTTTAGACAATTAGGTCATTTTTTGTTACAGTGATAAAATAGTTAAATTAAAATTATGTTAAAATAACATCAATGATCAAACAACAGTTGGGAGATTTATGTTAAAAAAATGTAATTACTTAATTGTTTAAAATTTTTCTTTATTTTAAATTTTAAAACGTAATATGTATTTTTTGTAAATAATTTTTTGAACTGGGTGGATTTACTACACGTATAGTGAAAGTATATCCCTACCTAGTCATAATATGAAGTATGAAAATTTATGGAGGGTAAATTATCATTTGCCTACCTAATTTTTGAAATATGTTCGATCGACTAGTAGAAGTACCTTTTTTTTTTTTATTTAAGATGATTCAAAATTTTTATTTTTGGAAAAAAAATTATTTTCTGAAACAATTCATTTTTTATTATTAAGAACCTTTTAAATATAGGTATATGCCCGAAGAAATACACAATTAATGTTTAAATCAGAAGCTTAACAAATACAATTTCTAGAAATATCTTCAGATTAATGTTGTTGTATTAATTTGTCAACAAAATTTATATCACGAAAGCGTATCATTCAATGATCTAATTGCCACGTTAATGATAAGATGGTAAAATTAAATATCACTTAATACATGCAAATAAATATTGACACAAAATTTATATCACAATTACTTTTCACTAAATTATAAAAGGAACCAAAAATATTCCCGGTTGATGGACGGCTGAGATCTAACGCTTTCATTTGAAAGTCAGCCAACTGAACGTCCGCCAAAAGGCAGAGATTATCTGCATGCGGACGCCTCAAACACATCGTGGTCTAAACAGTGAAACGTCTAAAACACCCTTAACTTGCTCGCTCCGCCAGAACCCAGCTTCGAATCCTAAAATTCACGCCCTCTGGCACGCCACTCTCTCCTCGGAGGATCTTCTCAGAAATTATTATTTTTATTTAAAAGAACGAAATACAAAATCCTTTAAGAAAGAAAAGTTTAAAATTCAGAGAAAGCAAAATAAAATATTGAGAATTTTGTGATTTGCAGCGATGGCTTTTGTTCGTTAAACGACAATCCGTTTTAGGCTTCAGGTTCTTTCTCGAATCCTCCTCTATTGCATTTCCTTTTTGAAGTTCAGTTTGTTTGTGATTTGATAGGGTTTTAGTGATGCTTTCTTTTGATTTTCTAACTTCATTTCTGTTCTACGATGTTGTTTTGTGCATGTAACTATCGATGACGTAGTTGAAATTTGATTATCCGATTTTAATTTTTTAATTTTCTTTTTTTGGCTTCTCAACTGCTCTATTAAGTTTAAAGTACCTTAGCATGTATTCAGATTAAGGCTGTGTTTGGTTGCTTAATGCTTAGAAGTGTTGGAAAGTGAAATTAGGTGAGATGTTTAGTTGAGAAAATTAAGAGCTGTTGATTATCATTTAGTGATATTCAATTGATAAGTAATCATGATTTGTTTGATTGTAGTGTTATATCTCTAAGCTTGTCATTGGCGGAAAAGGAGAGTTTAGGTACCATTTGATAGAAAATATGAGTTAAGTGACTGATTTGAATCGTTTTGCAAATTATTTTTTTCATTAACTGTTTCGTCAAATGAAAATGGGAATTAAATTTTGTGCTTTTTGTGTTAGAGAATTGTATCTGAAAAATGGCAGCAGTTCCTCCTTTTCAGAATACAAAAATTGGTTTTGAGTGTATTACAAGATTTTGGAAAATGAAATTCACTAGTGCTTGGAAACTAGTAATAAATGTATAATCTAATTTGTTCGGAGATTCGGAGAAATGTAACACAAGTAGTATAATCTAATTTGTTCGGAGATTCGGAGAAATGTAACACAAGTTTTGGGGATGATAACGAATGCACCCTAGCGTGTCATTTTCACCTTTCTGTGGAATTAGTAGTTAATGAAATTCAATCAATTATTCTTTTCTGAACTAACATTATTGACGTGTTTTAGAGTGAGTAGTGAGAAGAATGTTGGAGATAGCTTGTATATAAACAGTCAAACTGAATGTAATTGAAAATTTGCATTCCGAAATGAGTCGAACTCAGATGGGTAAAAAGCCTTTCCAATTACTGAATTCATGTAAATCAATTCTTATTGCATTGGATTAGAATATATGTTTCTCTGTTTGCTATTAAAAAAAAAATTGTTATTACTTTGAATTCCATTAAACATTTTAACCTTCTGTTATGAATGATTTCTGATGTAGGTGAAGTGTCTAATTATTTGTTTCTTTGTTATCCCTTCATATCATTTTACTGATCAGTACATTTTGACTAACTTGAAATGGTTTTTGACTTTGCCTTATGAATGTAATCTTATGAGTTGTCTCTTTGCATATATTGGTTCTCTACCGAATTCTATTAAAGAGGTTTTCTTTTCTGCTCCACCTTTCCTTGAATGGTATTATGATATTTATGCTGACTATTGCAATCTCAGTTCTGGTTCCTTTGTTCACTCGTAGGATCAAAATGGGTTGTTCTGTTGGGGATGAAGGTATTGCAATACTTCAGTTGTGCAAATGGTGCCCCTCCCAGTTCCCATTCGACCTTTCAGAATTTCGTGAAGCCTTTATATCTCCAACGAGAGAGCTATTATTGCTGCTTTCGTATCATTGTGAAGCTTTGCTGTTTCCTCTAATTCCAGGTAACATTCTTTCCTTACTTTGTCTCTTCCAGACTGTCAATACTTGAACATATGTTTGTTTGTTGCCTGTGATACTACTGCCTATATTTTTCACCTAGTTTGGTTGTACTACTGTTGTTGTTTTATCCATGTCAGCTTCCTGATTTGATTTTTTTTTTTCCCCGTGATTGTCATGTGCAGGGGATTCTGTGGATTGTAACAATGTGGAAAATTGTTATGACGGAAGTCTGCAAGATCCATGTTCATCTTCTCTTAGTGGGTCAGATTCAAAGGACAATGCCCCATGCACTTCTGGATCAGTAGTGGATTTTGATAATGGTTTTTCTCATGAACGTAAATTTTCAAGATCTAATAGTTACTCTTTTGTTTCTGATGTGAACTCACTGGCTTGGGGTGTATGTGGGGACACCTATAATCAGCACAAGGATACCTCATTTAGAGAGCTTCTTTTTGTGTCTGGCGACCAGTGTGTGACAGTCCATGCTTTTCGTCATCCTAGTGATATCAGTTCAAAGGCCAGACGTGCTATGCAGGATAATTTTGGACAAGGGAGGTGGGTGGAGTGGGGGCCTTCTTCTACATTAGTTCATAGTGTGGAGGTAGAAGAGTCTTCTAGTTTATTTTGTGAGGCCCCTGGAGATGTTGACGATGAATACATAACTAATGGAAATAGGGAAAATTCACACGATATGCACATGGAAGCTGGGGATGATGAGTCATTGAGAGGTGTTGGTTCGAAGAGGTGGTTGAGGTCTTTTTTCACCAAAGCTGAAACCATCAAATCAGATGGTGGCTTTTGGACAAGGTTTCCTGAGGAGTCTTCATTTCCTGAGTCTGCGAAGGTTGTTTCATTTACGATTTTTGATAGTAATTTATCAAATCTCAAAATCCCCGCTAATGGTAACTCTGTATCAGTTAAGGAGGATAGGCAGGAGAGTGTTTTGGATCTTAAGAAGGATGTGCCTACAAATTCTCATTTGGCTTCATCTAGCCTAAATTTTCAGTCTGACGTGTTACCGGATTTTTTAGGTATTGACAATAACATTTCATTCAAATGCACCAGAGTGTTTTCTAGGAATTCACATGATTTACTTGGGTTCCTTTTAGCATTAGTCGATCCTTTGTCTGTAAGTGTTAGGGATGGCAGTGAGAGAAACAGAAGCAAACATGCAGTTCTTGTTTCTAGGTTGAGTAGTTGGGGAATCCAATGGGTTTCTGCCGTGAAGCTTGAGGAAAGTTTAAATGGAGGGTCAATGATTGAGTGGACTGATTTCTGCTTTACCGATGAGCTTCTTGTTTGCCTCAGCTCTTCTGGCTTTATCTTTTTCTATGCTGCTATGTCTGGCGACTATGTGGCAAAGCTTGATATTCCAAGTACCTATGGGCTCAGCCTGTGCTCAAGTTTGCAGGAGCAAGAGAAGTTATCCACGGCTGCTGATATGCAAGTTAAACAAGAAGATGAAGTTTGTGGCGCACCAACTTGTCATCAACATGGCCATTTTGATGGGAGGATGTTTAAAAAGTTGATTGCTGCTTCACATACCACCCTCTTAGCTGTGGTTGATGAATATAGTGTAATATATGTCATAGGTGGTGGTGATGATATTCTGGAAAAATATAGCACTTCCACGAAACTGCTTGCTCATTCTTCGCAGTTGGGGCTTGGTATGTTGGTTGGTTGGGGGGCTGGTGGTTCTGATATAGGCCATCAAAGGGTACATTCTTGTTTTTCAAGTTCGCATAGTCATGGTTTTAATCAAATCTTTCATGGAAAAGGAAGGCAGAAAGACATCTTTTTGAATGGATTTTCTGCTGCGTCAAAGACAAATGACCAGACTTCATGCGATTCTGAAGCACAGTTGCACCTGATGCGGAAAATATTTCTCCCCACTGATAGATATGCTGAGGATGATTGCATCTGTTTTTCATCTTTGGGAATCACTCGGCTCGCCAAGAAGCATCATGCTAAGGAGCAAAATGGTGCTAAAGTTGTTCACTTTGATCTTCATATGAGTTCAGCAGTTCATGATGACAGTTTTTTAAATCCTGGTTTGGAAACGTTTTCTCTAAAAGGGAGAAAAGAAAGTTCTGTTGTAGAAGCAGTGGGTTGTACTTTCCAGGGATGTTTTTATTTGGTAACTGAGGGTGGTCTTTCCGTAGTTCTCCCTGCTATTTCAGTTTCACCAAATTTCCTCCCTATTGAAACCATTGGATTTCGGCAGGCATGTATAAATACAGGTGTAGGAAGTCAAATAAAAAGCAATCTCGAAATGGAAGAATTTAAACAGCCCTGGTCGCCTTGGAAAGTTGAAATTTTGGATAGAGTTCTCCTGTATGAAGGCCCTGAAGAGGCAGATCGCTTGTGTTTGGAAAATGGTGAGAGTAATTCTTCAAGTTTTTGTATGTGGTCTTTAATTTGGTGTCTATGAATGTGTTTAGGATCAATGCTTCAATTCCGTAGTTATCATCTAGTAAAGTGTAACTACTTACTCTATATCTGGCTTTTTGATCTTCATTGAGACTCTGAAGTTAAGAATCTAATTTTGCTAAATTTAGCAGTGGTCAAGTTTATGCCTCAATTTCATTAACACTAAGTGAGATTGATGAATTACAATGAACCTATTGTTGACACTAAACAATTGATGAAGTACAATGAACCTACTGTTGACACTAAACAATTTAATTCAATATAATGACACAAAAAAAAAAGAAAAGAGAAAAGTAGATTGAAACTTGACTTTGTTGCTGCTGTTGAAATGATGATTTTAATATCTAGGAGTAGTGACAGGATCATAACGAGGATTGTTATTGTGCTGAAAGAGGCTATATACGAGGAACAGTGTGTTCCTTGACTACCAAGTCTCTTAATCTTATTCCTAGGTATATTAAAGAATGATTAGGAGCATGAATGCATCTTGGTGTTAATTGGAATGGTTTGGTGCTTGCATTTAGTTTTGTGCACATCACACTTTTGTTCATTAATCTTTGCCATGACTGTCAAAAACGGGTTGTCTCTTGTATCTTCTGAAAAAACTCATCTTGTCTTGGCTGTTGTGGTTAGATATAGTCCAGCAAGCTGCTGTGGACACTTGCATTTTTCTTGTTTTCTGTCGCAAATTTGTCATTTATGCAAGAACTGCTCGCTCCTCCTTCAGCTTAAAATTTAACATTTGATGTGGTTGATGCTTGCTGTTAGAATTCCTATGCTAGGAGGAGCTTGATTTTCTTTTCTTAGTTGACAGAGAGGAAGAAAGAACTTGGCTCTCACTGGAGGATCCTCCTTTTCTATTTCATTCTTTACCCTCTCTTTTCATGTTTTTCATTACTACTCTCCTTTGAAGAGTATGAGACCAAAATTTTCTTAACCATGTTTCCATTTTAATAGTCAAAGAATAAAATTTCTTAAAAAAGAATAAGAAAATAAAAATTTCTTGTAAAGCTGGATACAAGCTTTACAGTAATAGGAACTGCTGAGACTTGAAGTGGTCTATATCTGGGGGAGCAGCAATGTCAATCATTCCTTCTTAATCGCAAATGGATTATAGTGAGGGCAAACACATGATATGAGATCTATTATCTAATATTCAATTACTGTGAGGTGTAGCTCCTCTACTGCATTTTTTTATGTACTAGCATATTGTGATAGATACTTGTTGCTTCGATAGATTGGCCACTATCAAGCATTTTGATACACTGTTTCTCAATGTAATCTTGACATGTGTGTTACTGCAATGTCAGGGTGGGAGCTGAAAATTTCTCGTATGCGTCGATTGCAAATGGCATTAGAGTACATGAAATTTGACGAAATAAAAAAGTAAGATTCTGTGCGAGCATGCATACACTCATTTTTATGTGTGTACATTGTGTGTTTGTATATTCACTCTTTTCTATAACTGCTTTGTCCTGATCGATGAAGTGGAAATTTCATTGAATCCTGTTGTTAAGTAGATTTTATATAGGGGAAAAAAATTTACAAAAGGTGAACAAGATGTCCCCTGGCCTCAAAAACAGCTTAAAAATTTACAATTAAGAGAGCATCTCGAAAAAGAAAGCATCTATTTTGAGACAGTTAAACATTATCAACATCTGAAAGAGAGGCAAAAGCTTCCTGAAAGACAAAATCAATCTAACCTTAAACTCCTTACCAATTTAAATGTATGAAATAAAGTGAAGTTATGATATATATCTTTGAATATCATGCAAGAGGCTTCCTTTAAATATGTATTATTTATTTATATTTCACTTATTTGAATAATTGTAACTGAATGCTAATAGTGATATGGAGCAGAGGAAGTACTGACTCAGAGAATAGGTAGAATGTTATAGATGATATATTGCAGTGACTGTAGAGCGGGTGCTCTTGTAGCTTGCTAAGAATAGTTTATTTGGGACTGCAGCTGGGTTGTTGATCGTAGATTTTATTGTAATAGTGAAATTGGAAGTGCATCACTTTTAGATTAAATCAGTTGGTACTTTTCAGGATTATTTTTTAGCTTAAATAGGGAATTGTTTTTTCAGGGGCTTTGAATTGTCTCAGATGGTGTATTTCCTCATAATGTGGTCCAAAAATTTGTCCTCATTCTCCTCCCCTCTTTTTCCTTATAGAAACTTGATTTGAGTGCTAATGCAAAATGATAAGAGGAGAATGTTTTTACTTTTTAGGTGATAGTTTGTGATAATTATAGAGGTAGTACTCATATAGCTAACTCAAAATAGTTTTGGGACTGAGGCTGGGTTGATTTTCATAGCGATTGTTGGAATAATGAATTGAGAAGTGCATCACTCTTAGATTATAGCAGTTATTACAGTCTCAGGAGTACAGTTTTACAGTAATTTGGGAATTGTTTTCTTGGAGGCTTTCAATTGTCTCCGGCAGTAAATTCTTGAATCCTGTCCTTAAAGAAAATTGATAAGATCAATAAAGCACCAATCTGAAAATACTAGGTGAGATACGGTGGGGTAGACTTGAATATGTTTATCTATTTGTCGTCGTGCATATCTACTTCGCATGCCTTTATATTGATTAAAAACTCGGAGTTGGTTGGAAATATAAATTCTGGTCTTGTTTTCTGAAATCCTAATTCGTCTTTTTAATATAACAGACAAGCATTTGATTTTTGAACATCATGTGCGTAATGGACAAACTGAGCTGTAGGTTTTTACAAGGGCTTGACTAACATTTTTGATTATTTGATTTTACTATCCTGATAAATGAACAGATCTTTAGAAATGTTGGTGGATGTCAATCTGGTAGAAGAGGGCATTTTGAGACTAATCTTTGCTGCAGTTTATCTGATGACTCGTACAAATGGCAATGACAATGAGTCTTCTACTGCTTCAAGGTAAAGACTTTTCATCCATTTTCTTTTGTTGTTGTGGATTTGCTAAGGTCTGTATTTTTGTTATTCATTTGCAAAGCAAGTTAGCAGAAGCTTCTATCATCTCCTCATGATGACTGTTGAAGGTTTCATACTTTCGGACAAAACTTGTCAACAATTTAGATCTTATCTTGATTAGTGTTTAAATTTGTGAATAAAATTTTGTTCCACATGGAATCGTCAGTTATTCCTCCTCTAGATAATTCAGGAGAGAGGTGTAGGTACACTGATGTTTGCCTCCAGATAGAAAGCCATACAGTCCATCAGGGATATTTTTTTTTTTGTAGGTCTGAATGCAACATATTCCTTAAGTTTGCTTCTGTTGATATGAGTTGTTCATTTCTTGTATTTATATTACTTTGGTTAAATATTTTTCGGACACATTTGTGTCTCCCTCCCTCTTGGTGTGTGCTGTGGAAAAGAAGTGCAGAAACTTTTAAACCTTTTCCTTCATCGTTTTAGTGGCTTCAAAGTTGTGGAATAGATTACGCAAAGAGGCTAGTATTTTGTCAGTCATCCCGGTTTCTTGTAACTCTCTTCTTATGAAGAATTCCTTAGCTTTTGGTAAAGGAATAAAGGCTAAAACTCTTTGGAAATGTGCAGTGGCAGCTCTCTTTTGGGGTATTGTGGCAGTAAATATATATATATATATTTTTAAATTTTGAGGAGAAAGATGTGGATAGTTTAAAGAATTGTGGGATGGAGTCCATCTTCTAGGATTGCTTTGTGCTTTAGTTTCTAAGGAGTATCATGTAGGGGTGGGCAAAGACCAACAACCCACAACTGAGCCCAAACCCAAACCAAATTAGGTTATTGGGGTTGGTTTGGATGGGTTAAAAATTTATTTTGTTTGGGATGGGTCCAACTATATAATCTACTCAGCCCATAATTTTGGGATCATTGCATTGACATCTAAACTTTCTTGGTTTGATTTGAGTGGAGAAAACTTAAACCAACCTAATGTTTTTGCAACCCCAGCCAACCCAACCCATTTTAATTTGGTTTGAGTTTCAATTCGAATGACTTTGGTTAACTCACCTATCATATAATATTGTTAAAAACATTATCAATTGTCATGCATTTGAATAATAAATACATATTAAAATTATCTTTTTGTTCAAAAAAATCCAGTAAGGTGACTGTCCCCTCTGGTCTCTTTGTGTCCCTCTATTTTAAGTCTCTTTTTATCATCAAACTAATGCTTGCTACCTTCTTTCTGTCATCAAATTAATGCATGCTACCTTCACTGTATCCCAAAAAAAAACCAGTGGGCAAATGCCCCCTCTAGTCTATTGGTTGATGTGCGGCACCTTTACCTATATTGAAAATTGATTTTATTAAAAAACACCAGTAAGGGCAGTCTGCGCACTGATCTCATTGCGCCATTAATCAGTGGTACCTTCACCTGTATTATGGACTGAGTAAATTTGATGCCTAAAATATTATAATTATTGGCTGAGTGGTTAAATGGGTTGGACCCAACCCAAACTAAATTAAAAGGGGTTGAACCCAACCCAATCCATATCAGTTTTCAACCCAAACTATCTAATTTTGTTTGGGTTTGGTTGGGTTATGGGTTGTCGGTTTTTGAGATGGGGTGTAAAGGCTGGTCAAGCTTTGTAGAGGTAATCGGATATATTTTTGTATAGAACAGAAATGTTTTAGTTTTTGCTTACTTTGTGGACAACTATCCACTTCACTGTATTGATTTTTCATCTTTAACACAATTTTGAGTTTCTAATGCAAAAAATAAGGATCTTTTTCTTGGCTTTTTTTGGTATAGAGAAGTTCCCCTCCCCTGTTTTTTGTTCCCTTTGTGGACGACTGGTTCTCAGATGTACCTCCTTTTATTTTTCCTGTATTAATACCGCTTTCTTTGTCTCTTTTAAAAAAGTGAAGAATAACATCTATGAATAGGTGGGATTGTTTTGGGACAGGTGTCTAGGCTGGTCTAGTATTGTAGAGGGGTGATTAGTATATTTTCGTACAGCACAGAAAGTTTTTGTTATTTTGCTTTCTTAGCGGACAGCTGATCCACTCCTTGTAATGATTCCTCACTTTAATACAATATACAGTTTCTTATCAAAAGAAAGAAAGAAAAAGGAAAAAAGTCTATCAATCTTAAAAGTTGTCTCAGGTTACGGAATCATGAAGTATATGATTCTGGATGTTAATCAACTTTGGTATCATAATGCATTAATGATTATCATTATTTTTATTTTGCATTTAGTATTCTAGATATTCCAGTTACTGATGCTCTTTATCACAGGCTTCTTGCAGTGGCTACTAGCTTTGTAACCAAAATGATTCGCAAATACGGACTACAACAGCAAAAAAATGATGCATACTTACTACAGGGCTTTAATGGAAATGGAATACTTCCTCTTCCTCCAATTTTACCAGATGAAGAACAAAATGAGATGGAAAATTGTAAAAGGCTTCATGAGATGGCTCAATTTTTGGAGATTATTCGCAATTTGCAGAGCCGACTTAGTGCAAAACTTAAAAAGCCAGGCCAAGGACCGGTATGCTGTTGTTTTATTTCCTACGTGTTGATATAGTTCATACATATATCATTAGAATCAAGCAATGTGTTTTCATCATCGTACAGGAGGAAAGTGAGGAGGCATTACGTTTGGTGGATCCAAATTTGCCACAGGATGAATCTCAACTGTCTATAGTTGCAGCAGATGTGGGATTGTTGGATACTGTAAATCAACGTGAAATTCCATTTACACTGTCCGAGCCCGCCGCTAGTGACATTGAGAACCTTGCATTGATGCCTCACAGTTCCTTGAGTTCTAAAGCTGTGTTGGAACTGGAAGATTCTGGTGAAGCATCTCTTCCAGTGCCACAAGGAGCAGCTCTCAGGAGGAAGGTTCTTCCCTTAGAAAATCCAAAGGAGATGATTGCACGTTGGAAAATAGATAAATTGGACTTGAAAACTGTAGTCAAAGATGCTCTACTCTCTGGTCGTCTGCCTTTGGCAGTTCTTCAGCTGCATCTTAATCGTTCAACAGAATTTTCCAGCGAAGAAGAGCATCATGATACCTTCACTGAAGTTCGCGACATTGGAAGAGCTATTGCATATGACTTATTTTTTAAGGTAGCTTTATTGTTACTCTGAACAAAGCTATAGTAGTTTTTATTTCTGCACTAATGGTACATGAACAATAGGGTGAAACTGGACTAGCTGTGGCAACACTGCAGAGACTCGGGGAAGACATTGAAATCTGCCTCAAACAGTTGGTATTCGGTACTGTGAGGAGATCACTACGAATGCAAATTGCTGAGGAGATGAGAAAATACGGATACTTGGGATCATATGAGTGGAAGATGTTGGAGAGGATGTCACTCCTTGAGGTATGTGATTGTTATAAAGTGATATTTGTAATTCTCTTAATTGCAAGCATGTGCTCCATGTTTGAGGTCCATAGTCTGATTATTTCTTTGATTTCCCTTCTTTGTGCTTCTCTATCTGGTGGAAAAGAGGCTTTACCCTAGCAGTAGTTTCTGGAAAACATTTCATGGCAGGCAAAAAGAATTCATAAGTGATTCTTCAGCTTTAAAGTCTCCAGGAGAAATATATTTGCGCCTGTTGGATTCACCTTTATTTAACAATCTTACCATTGAGTGTGGTGAGGTGGATGGGGTTGTTTTGGGTTCGTGGACAAATGTCAATGAAAGTTCATCGAACCCTGTGATTGATGAAGAAAATGCTCATATTGGATATTGGGCTGCTGCTGCAGTGTGGTCAAATGTGTGGGATCAAAGAACCATTGATCGTGTAAGTCACTACTTCTGTGTCCTACCATTTAAAATATTACATTTATCCTTTTGAATTTGTATTGGAAGGAAGTTGTCGTTGTAGTGAGATAGAATCTGGTCCCTGGTCAAGGTTTCGACTAACTATATTTAAATCGAATGTATATTTTCACTAAATACCTATGAACAAGAAATTTATTGCACAATAACTTTTAAATCTTTCTTGTGTATGTGATCAATTGAGAATTTACTAGATATAAGATCCACTTATTTTTCTCAATTTGAATTGTAGGATCTTTTTAATTTTAATAATTGCTGTAATTAAAGTTGAGCACAAAGTAAGGTTCATACGATGATTTTAACCTTTTTATGCTTCAGGGTAATTACAATAAGCTTATGCTACAAGATATCAAAAAGAGGCAATAATTGATGCTGTTGAATGAATTCTTTACTTCTCTGTCACCCTACAGTTCTACCATAACTGAATGTTGAGCTTTAGGTATTAGTGTTCTAGATTCATATGCTTAAGCATGAAAGAATGGCTCTCTTCTCCTTAAAAGTAAGAGAGCTATTATTTCCTCTGTGCCCCTATAGTATTTCTTTCTCTTTCTACAAAATCAATGGCTTTTTCATTTTACTTTATAATTCACAATAATCTATACTTTCTCAGTTATTTATTTATTTTTTATTTTTTTGCTTTAAAACTCAGTTTATCTGTCAGTGAACTCATGGTGGTCCCTCAGTTAGCTAGAATGTTTATATTTGAAATTAAGATAAGTGTATATTTGCATTCCATACTTATGGTTATTTTCTTTATCTTCTTGCTCATCTTAATCTCCATATCTTTATTGTTGAATACTATTGCTGTATTGCACCGTATTATTATGGTTCTTGCAACCATAATTTGGTTTCATTTCTCTATATGGCTTAGTACTTAAATATGAATTTTTAAATATTTTTCTAATAGATTACTTATTTGTACAGATAGTACTGGACCAACCTTTTCATATGGGTGTTCATGTATTGTGGGAATCACAATTGGAGTACCATATATGCCATAATGACTGGGAGGAAGTCTCCAAACTTCTGGAGTTTATTCCTGCGTCGGTGCTATCAGAGGGAAGCCTCCAGATTGCTTTAGATGTTTTGCAGCCTGCTACTGTTGGTTGCAATAGTGAGTTACCTGACTTTGGCAATTATATATGTTCTATTGAAGATCTGGATGCTGTTTGCTTGGATGTTCCCAAAATTAAAGTTTTCAGGTTTTCTGCCAATGGTATATGCTCCACGTGGTTAAGAATGCTCATGGAGCAGGAGCTGGCAAAAAAGTTTGTCTTTTTGAAGGAATACTGGGAAGGCACAGGAGAAATAGTATCTCTTTTGGCCTGTTCAGGCTTCATTATGAACAGAAATAAAATGTCACCTGAGGATGATTCTATTGAGAGTTTCTCAGATCTGAATTTATCAAATATTGGAAGATCTACTGTTGACACACTGCACGCTTTGCATAAATTACTCGTACATCACTGTGCAGAACATAACTTGCCAAACCTTTTGGACCTCTACCTTGATCATCACAAGTTGGTTCAAGATAATGATTTACTCTGTTCATTACAAGAAGCAGCAGTAAGTGTTTTCTCATTAAATTATCGTCTTTTGTGTTGGATTTACTCTGATTATTTCTATCAATCACAATTTTGCATCCAAATGTTTATTGGCTGTAAATTATTTATCATCAAGTCATCATCTTTGAGATTCACGTTAGTTGATGAAATTAATTTTTTTTATCTCCAAATATTTTTTTTTTCAAGGAAGAGTAGTCCTTATATTTCTGATTCAAGACATAGAAAATAGGTTTTGATAATGATAATCTACCCTTATTATTAAGCTCCGTTTGGTTAGTTGGAGAAAGTCTGAACAAAAGGCATTGGTGTTGGTAAATCTTGGCGTTTTCAGAAAATTAATGAATGAGCCAGCACAAAGCAAGCCCTTCCAAAATAAATGTGTGCTTTCCAGCTAGAATAGTAATTTTCTTCTTTTATTATTCTTTTGTTTGGTCCAAGCTCACAATTCTATTTTGTGCGGACTGGAACATAAAATTGTGTGATACATGCTAATGACAGTCTTAGAGATGGTGATTTCTTAGTTTTCACGCAGAATTACTTTAGTTGAGCTAAGAGAGTGCCGTCACCATTTAATTGTGCTGAGGAGGGAAACTTGCAGAATGGCGGTTAAACAAAATTCCCCTGCCCTTGCATGCTCAACTTCTTTCCTAATGCACTCTGAAGTAGACTTCAAGATTAACTGTAGTTTCAAAACATATCAATATTGAACTGTTTTGAGTGTTATAATCAAGGTGCAGTCTCCACTCTGTTGTCAATTGGCTTAGGATAAGCAATGTTTAAGCTCTTTGATACCGTACGTGTTTTGCTAATATTTACACATGGCCCAGCCTTTAATATGTGACAAATACTTTGTCTGTGTGCTCTTACCTATGTCTTTGTTTTCTGTAACACAACTGTTCAGGGAAATTGTCACTGGGCCAGATGGTTGCTCTTTTCTAGGGTTAAGGGGCATGAATATGATGCAGCATTTTCTAATGCTCGTTCAACAATGTCGCATAGTCTAGTGTCTGGTAGCAACCTGAGTGTTCCTGAGATTGATGATATAATTCGTACTGTTGATGACATTGCTGAAGGAGGGGGAGAAATGGCTGCTTTAGCAACACTAATGTATGCTCCAGCCCCAATTCAAAACTGCCTAAGTAGTGGTAGTATAAGGCATAGTAGCTCTTCAGCCCAGTGCACACTAGAGAACTTGAGACCCACCCTGCAACGCTTCCCTACATTGTGGCGCACACTTGTAGCGGCATGTTTTGGAGAGGAGCCAAGGTGCAATTTTTTGGGTCCTAAAGCAAAGAATGGTTAGCTTTAAAACTCTTATTTTCTTTGGTTCTTTGATTTGTACATGTAAAGATTAATCCTTCGGTGGTCTTAATTTGCTAACGCATAATTTTTTTTCTATATTTGTTAATTCAGATTTATCAGACTACCTTAATTGGCGTGACAGCATCTTCTTCTCTTCTGGACGTGATACTTCACTTTCACAGATCCTGCCTTGCTGGTTTCCGAAGGCTGTAAGAAGGTTGATTCAGCTTTATGTGCAGGTCAGTCTTTTTATCTCCTGCTAACATGTTTTTGTGCTCCTCATCTGCAATAGTTATGGAAATGTTTTTTCATGCAAATTCTTTTGGGTTAGGATGCAGAAAATGAGGGCTTTGATTTCCTTTGGGATAAAGTGCATTTTCTTGGGTCTCTTTGGTGTTGGTTTCTGCTGAGTTTAGGGAATCTCTTCTTTATTTGTAAAATTGGGAAACTGTTGTCAAATGATGTTTTTGTTCTGCATTTTGTTCCTGTAACTTTTTTTTTTGGGAGTTGCAACTCTTTTTTATTATTATTATATTTTCCCATTTCTTATTTGTTTATTTTGAAAAAAATTTAAAAAAAAAAGCTTCTCTTATGGTGTTGTCCTTTCAAAGTTATTTTCTAGCTTTTTGGTCAAAATTGGTTTCACAGTTGTTTTCTTACAACTCAGTGAAAATATTTATTGTATGCTTATATAATTGTATGGAGGCAGTTTAACTATTACTTCTTACTGATCTAATATGTTTATCTTCTTGGTAATTGGGAATGGCCTTTGTATCGGATTGCAGGGTCCTCTAGGATGGCAGTCACCTTCAGGTCTGCCTACAGAAACTTTGCTGCAAGGGGATGTCGATTTTTTCACATTTGCTGATGGAGATGCTGAGGTCAGTGCTATTTCGTGGGAAGCAACTATCCAGAAACACATTGAAGAGGAACTTTATGATGCTTCACTCAAGGTATGTACTTTTTTGCATAAAACAATCAGTTCATGCAATTTAGATGAAACGTGATGAAATACTGTTTTTTTAATCCAATTTTGGCAGAGTTTTCCTTTTTGCCCAAGGATTATTTCCTGAAATCCGAGTAGTTAGTATGGTTGCAGATGGAACTATTAGTATTGTTGTAGGTGAAATTTCTTACATGTGTTGAGATATCTTTATTGAGGAGATTCCAAGTGGTGTTTATGATTGGTTCCCTATATAAAGGATACTTCTATGATATGCTTGATATTTCACTATTAGTAGAGAGCTTAAGCTTAACCTTTCATGTCAAGCTAACTTAACATGGAATTAGAGGTATTAGAGGTCTTCTGTTTGAATCTCCCCTCACGATCGCTGTTGTATTTGTTTATATTGTGTGTGTGTGTGTATTTATCTCTCCTGAGTCTCTTTCTGGGCCTGGTCCACATGATAAGCCCGTTTGGTATGGGTCTTGCACTTATGTGGGCCTATTTGAGAGCTTCAAACTATTTTTTTCTGGCCATCACTGAGCGTAAGCTTGTAGGTTAAGCAAGTTTTCAAACATTTAGAATATTATTTTCTATTTATGCAAAATTTAAGCAAATCATATTCCCTGGTTGTTTAACCACTGTATTGATTTTTTTTATTCAACTTTGTTAATTTGGCCATATTATAAAAAATATTTAGTTATCTTAAAAAAGTTGATTAGAGTTTTATTAGGTAATAATACAAATATTCTGGAGAATGTTTTTAAAAATATTAAGGGGCGATTAAATAAAATTAAAATCATGGTAAAAAAGTTACATGACTAATAAATGGGTTTGGTTAGTATTTGATATTCTTGACATGATTAATACACGGTCTTAGTACCTGTTGGCTAAAATACGGCATATTACGGATAAAACTCTATGCCAACCCAAATTACCACACCTAATCTTTGTGCATTGACCGCCAAATTATTTTTTAACACTATGGGCCCGCAAATGAAAATTTTGAGCTGTGCCCAGGATCTTTTTAATAATCATTTACCATATTAGAAAGTAGATTCAAGCTATTTATAAAATAATTATCATTGACTCAAATCCTTAGATTAAAGACATCCTAATAATAAAGAAAAATCATTGTTGAAAGAATATAAAACGATAAAGATTCCTACTGTACAATTCAGCTACAGCAGCATGAACAATGTGTTTCTGCAGTGAATGAATTGTGTATTTCACTACAGTAGTGATAATCAAAGGCACTATCATTAGCTCAATATTTTTCCTAATCAAAACGTGTAAACACCAAACATGTACAATCTATCAATTACTATGGAAATTCCTAAACCCAGATTTCTTGAGGCGGGAAAAAAAAAAAGATTAAATCCGACTTGACCTTAAAAATCAAGCTTGCTTTGAACTCCTTTGAATGCCCAGGAAGATCTTGCACAGAATCTTAAGTGCTTGAAAGACAAAAATCTGATAAAAAAAGCTCTTTTCATGGCTGCAATGGAATCATCTGGATGGTGTTACTGTTACTTCTGTTCTGCTCATTGGTTGCTTTCATGTTTCTTGGATCACGTTTATGGTTTTGTCACACTTTCCTCCATTACCTTTAGGAAACTGGAATTGGACTTGAGCATCATTTACATCGTGGTCGCGCACTGGCAGCTTTCAACCAGCTTCTTGGTGTTAGAATTGAGAAGATGAAATCAGAAGGCCGATCAAGTTCCTCAGCTCTTGGATTGGCAAATGTTCAATCTGATGTTCAGACACTTCTTGCTCCCATCATAAAAAATGAAGAGTTTCTACTTTCATCCGTAAGGATCAATTTTCTTATAATCTATATTTAGTCACAACTGAATGAGTTTCTTTTGCTTTTATAAGTTTTATGCTGTTATTATGTTGTAGTCAGGTTACTTATTTTTAGTTATATGTAACTGATGGCGTGTAAATTTTTAGGTCATGCCACTTGCTATTTCGCATTTTGAAGATTCTGTATTGGTTGCTTCATGTACCTTTTTTCTGGAGCTTTGCGGTCTATCTGCCAGCTTGCTCCGAGTGGATGTATCAGCCTTGAGAAGGATATCCTCTTTCTATAAATCTAGCGAAAATGCTGAAAGTTATAAGCAACTTTCGCCTAAGAGTTCTGCTTTTTATGCATTACCCCATGAAGGTGACATTACAAAATCTCTAGCTCGAGCACTGGCGGACGAATATCTGCAAGAGGGTAGTGCGACCAAGGCTAAGCAAAAGGGATCTCCAAGTTCAGTTGCTAGTGCACGGCCTTCTAGGGCTCTTCTGCTTGTCCTACAGCATTTGGAAAAGGCTAGTCTTCCAGTGCTGTTAGATGGAAAGACATGTGGGTCTTGGCTGTTAACTGGCAATGGTGATGGCACCGAATTAAGATCCCAACAGAAAGCTGCAAGTCAGCACTGGGATTTAGTCACAGTTTTTTGCCAGATGCATCAGCTTCCCTTAAGCACAAAATATCTTGCTGTATTAGCACGAGACAATGATTGGGTATATCTCAACTGTTTTTGATATTTTGTTTTTGCGCGTGATGAATTGTTTTCTGGCTTCAAATCTTATGTTATCATTCTTCTTTTGTAAGGTTGGATTTTTGTACGAAGCTCAGGTTGGAGGATACCCTTTTGAAATTGTGGTCCAGGTGGTAAGTTTCGCTTCCATTTTTATTATTGTATGATTGTAGGTTAGTTTTGGCTCTGATCAATGAAAATCATAGCTTTACAATGAAAATATTTACCATTTTGTGTCTTTTTCTGTGGTTCAGGCATCAAAGGAATTTAGTGATCCACGTCTCAAAATTCACATATTAACAGTTTTGAGAAGCCTGCAGTCAAGAAAAAAAGCTAGCTCTTCATTGAACTCAGGTGCTACAGAAAGCAGTGAAAGTTCCGTATTGGATGAAAATTTATATATCCCTGTTGAGCTCTTTAGGATTTTAGCAGATTGTGAGAAGCAGAAAAGTCCTGGACAGGCCCTACTGATTAAAGCAAAGGAGTTATCCTGGTCTGTGTTGGCAATGATTGCATCATGCTATCCAGATGTGACTCCATTATCCTGCTTAACAGTTTGGCTGGAAATTACTGCAGCCAGGTTACCATCAACATCTTATCATAAAATGATCCTTATTAGTTTTTATTTTTGAATGATTTTTCAAGTTAGAAATGTTTGAGCTTTAGGCTGCAGCCCCCCATGCTTGTTTAATTATTATGCTAAAATGAGTGTTTTTGTTGCTACTATTTAAGAGTTGTCCTCTCTGTGAAAACATTATATTGCTGATTGCCAAGACTTACATACAATCATGCTCATCAACTTACAGGGAAACTTCTTCCATAAAGGTGAATGACATTGCTTCCCAGATAGCAGATAATGTTGCAGCAGCTGTGAAAGCTACTAATGCTATACCAGCGGATGGTAGAGCTCTTACATTTCATTACAACCGACAGAGTCCAAAACGTAGGCGGCTTATAGAGCCAATATCTGCAGATCCTTTGGTTGTCTCATCCGATGTTTCAATTAGTTATCCTAGTTCAACTGTAGTTATTGCCCAAGGCTCTACTGGGGAAGAAGGAAAAAAAAAAGTTAATCAATGTTTAAATTTTCAAAGTGATTCAGTTGAAGGATCTGCTTCTCTCTCCAAGATGGTTGCAGTGCTTTGTGAACAACACTTGTTTCTGCCACTGTTAAGGGCATTTGAAATGTTCCTTCCGTCATGTTCTTTTTTACCTTTTATCCGTGCTCTTCAGGTTGGTAACCAAACTATACTCAGCTTTTCCATCCATACCCTGGATTGCATTTCTTAATTGGAGAAACTTTTTTTTTTTTTTTTAAATTACGAGTCTTGGCTGTGTCAGATGGATCTACCTCTCTGACGCACTCACCGAATGGTGGTTCATGCATCCTGATCTCTTTGGAGGCAGGCTGTAGGTTTTATTCCTTAATGTCTGAACCACTCAATTGAGTGACCAATGATCCTACGAATATAGATGGATATTCGCTTAGCTCCAAAGCAAGTAATTAAAGTACATTATATAAAATAATTTTGAAGAATACGATCATCTAAATTCGTTACTTTTCCTTCAGGAAAATAATAAATTAATAAAAATAAAAATTTCCAAAAACTCTGCCTTCTTAGCTCATCTCATCAGATTGTTCACCTTTGCTAATTTCCTTTTATCTATACAATCTGTTTTCACTTTCTATCGAAAAGGAATGAAGTTTAATTAGTGTTATCTACATGCTCCTTTTGGAGTTCAAAGGAGAATACATAATTTCAGATGATGGGTTATTAAGCAGCCCCATTTTCTTGTAGAACAGAACCCAAAGCATTAGACCTTTTATTTGATAATTTGAGGTCTCTAACCGTTTTGGACCTTAGTGCAACATTTTCATTTAAGTGTTATTGTGGGTAGAAATTTAAGTGTTATGTTTTAAGAATTGCCTAATTGATGGGGTTTTGAGGAAGAAACATAAGGGATTCATTAAAGTCAAAACTTGCATGGAATATACTATTGGCTGACTATAACGTACCCAATATTGCCTGCTTCCTCAGTTATAAGTTTAGGTATTTTCACTTGGGAATAATTATTGACTTGTTTGAGTAACAATAGTTGTTGAAAGTGTATTTGCATTTGGAAAAGAGTTGAGGATCATTTTCTAATACAACCTCATTTGTTTATTATTTTGTTTAGGCATTTTCACAGATGCGCCTATCTGAAGCATCAGCACATTTGGGTTCCTTCTCTGCCCGAATAAAGGAAGAATCAAGCCAGTTGCCAGCATATACAGGAAAAGAGGGGCAGATTGGAACTTCATGGGTTAGCTCAACTGCTGTGCAAGCTGCTGATGCCATGCTTTCAGCCTGTCCATCTCCTTATGAAAAAAGATGCTTGCTGCAACTTCTTGCTGCTACTGACTTTGGCGTTGGAAGTTCTGCTGCCACTTACTATCGACGACTCTACTGGAAAATTAATTTAGCAGAACCCTCATTGCGGAAAGATGATGGTCTACACCTAGGGAATGAGACTTTAGATGATGCTTCGCTTTTAACAGCTTTAGAAAGGAATGGCCAATGGGATCAAGCACGCAACTGGGCAAAGCAGTTGGATGCTAGTGGTGGACCTTGGAAATCTACTGTTCATCGTGTTACAGAAAATCAGGTACTATAAATAAAAAGGAAATCTTTTCTTCCTTCCGAAAGCTACTGTGTTGCATGACCAATCTCACAACAAAGGATTTATGATTGGATTTGAAGTAAGAAAGAATAAATAATTTAAAGTGTGGAAGGATGAACTATGAAGTCCACACGAGTATGAATTTAGTGCATTTTCTTAAAGTATTTTATCCTTACATTCATTAACTCAATAAGGATGGGCTAGACATTTTATTTCCAGAATATCAGGTGATTGGAGGATTTCTACCGATTTCCATTTGCATTCTTAAAATGACTTTGTTACCTGAAATTGAGAATGATAGTAGTGATATTATTGGTAAAATGTTTTCCTTAGATGCTGAGTGCATTAAAGTCTCTGGTATTGTTGAGGCCACCCTGATAGTTGTTTCCATTCTTCTAAAACAGGATTATTATTCCAAGACTTCCCTTATTACCTAAAATTCAACAAGTGGATAATTATATTTTTTATGACCCTAGACAGTTCTCTAGTACATTGTTGTTGAATTCTCTTAGTGATGATCTTTTCGTGCATAGTGCTTAAGTTTTTGTTGATGGCAGATAAGTTGTATGTTCTTTTGTACATGTGCTTGAAGATGCTTCTAATAAGAAGGTTTCAGGGAAATGTTCATCTCAATGTTTCAATTTTTGAGATGACAGTCTGAAGTGAAACCCAATGTTAATTTTATATAGAGATTGAAGAACAGTGTCATTTACATGCAGTTGGATTGAATAAGTGTCATTTACATGTAGTTGAGTTTTAGTTTGGACACTGTTTGAGGGTAAACTATTTTTCTTTTCTTCTACCTGGAGTTTTCCTTTCTGTTGTTTCCTTTTAATGCTTAAATTCAGATTAATGCCTCTTTGCTGATGGTTGCTCTACTACATACCTCCTCATTATTCACGGTTGCATGGATTCTTTACTTTTAAGCTGTAGCTGGTATTATTTTGAACATCCTTAATGCCAATTCCTTTCCTATCTTTTCAATTTTTTTTGCTTTTCACACTTTTAGGCTGAATCCTTGGTGGCTGAATGGAAAGAGTTCCTTTGGGATGTCCCAGAAGAGAGAGTTGCTTTGTGGAGCCACTGCCAGACGCTGTTTATAAGATATTCCTTCCCTCCTTTACAGGTATGTTTGTCTGTGCAATCAATACTCTCCAAGCAGAATCACAACTTTTCCATCTGCTTGCATATTATTTAAAGGATCAACTGTCATTTGGTTTGCAGGCTGGACTATTTTTCCTAAAACATGCAGAAAAGCTGGAGAAGGATCTTCCTGCTAAAGAGCTTCTTGAGATGCTGCTGCTTTCACTGCAGTGGCTAAGTGGGATGATAACCCAGTCTAATCCGTAAGTGATTTTAATGTAGATCCTGTTTCTGTTATGTATCTTAGTGTATAACCATCTTTTCCGACTGCTGTGATGATTAATTTATCAGGGTTTATCCATTGCATCTTCTGCGGGAAATCGAGACTAGAGTGTGGCTCTTAGCAGTGGAATCAGAAGCACAGGTGAAAAGTGAAGGAGACTTCAGTTTAATCAATTCTACCCGGGAAAATTCTTCAAATATAATTGACCAGACTGCAAATATAATAACAAAAATGGATAATCATATCAATACAATGAGGAAGAGAATTGTAGAGAAACATGATCTTAGAGAAAATAACCAAGCGCATTTCAAGAGCCAATTCTTAGATGTCAGCTCTTCAACCACTGCTGGGGGAAGTTCAAAAACAAAACGGAGGGCCAAAGGCTTTGTGTCTTCTAGACGACAACTAACGGACTCTGTAGATAGAAGTACTGATTCAGAAGATAGTTCTGGTCCTCCTAACTCCAGGAATGATTCACTGTTGCCAGATGAAAGCTCGACTGTAGAAATGTCTTTTCCAAAGTGGGAGGAAAGGGTTGAACCTGCTGAGCTGGAAAGAGCTGTTCTTTCATTGTTGGAGGTTGGACAAATAACAGCGGCCAAGCAACTGCAACATAAGCTGTTTCCAGCTCACATACCATCTGAATTCATTCTTGTGGATACTGCTTTAAAGCTTGCATCTATCTCCACACCTAGTAGTGAAGTATCAATATCAATCCTTGATGAGGAAGTGCTTTCTGTCCTTCAGTCATGCAATATACCGCTTGAACAACAATTGATCAATCCATTGCAGGTTATTGTCCAAATCTATTATTTTCTTTCTTCTGTTACTGGCTGGTCAATGTAAATAAACTACGTTTTCAATGGTAAATACCAGATATTGAGGCCATTTTAACGTGATAAATGTTGACCCTTTAGTTTCTTTGGTTCTTTACCTTTTGATGGTCTCCTGTTTCTATTTTTTGTTGGACTCTAATATTTGAATGTGCAAATATAGGTTTTAGAGAGCTTGGTGACTTCTTTCCCTGAAGGTAGTGGACGTGGAATTTGTAAGAGGATAATAGCAGTTGTAAAAGCTGCAAATGTCTTGGGTCTTCAATTTTCGGAGGCATTCAACAAGCAGCCAGTTGAATTGCTACAGCTTCTTTCTCTTAAAGCACAAGAATCATTTGAAGAAGCCCATCTTCTTGTGCAAACTCATTCTATGCCAGCTGCTAGTATTGCTCAAATTCTTGCTGAATCCTTTTTGAAGGTGTGTCATGCGAATTTCATTTTCACTGGAATGCTTAAATTATGATTCTAGACCTTTGGATTTGCATTAAGAATTGATTGTGGCCAGACAATACTATCCTACTGATAAAGACTTTCGAACCAGAAACTTATCACTTTAGTCTATGATAAATTATGTGCAAACCCATTCCTCTAGTCAATGGGATTTGTAGTCTGCCATATGTTTTGGTTAAACTTTTTCCATTTTCTTCAGGGTTTATTGGCTGCACATCGTGGGGGTTATATGGATTCTCAAAAAGAGGAAGGACCAGCTCCTCTATTGTGGAGATTTTCAGACTTCTTGAAGTGGGCAGAGCTTTGTCCTTCTGAACCAGAAATCGGCCATGCACTGATGCGCTTAGTAATTACCGGACAGGAAATACCACATGCATGTGAGGTATGGTTGTTATTTGAGAAGTGTGTTTTCATTGAGATTTTCACATTCAAAAAGAATTTGTGAAAGTGCCAACCAATTCTGGTGATAATCACTACAAAAGATAAAAAAAATGATAACTATATATGCTGTTTCTCTCTCATCTTGTTTTTGACTTGCAAGTCATCAATTTCGTTGTCAGGTTGAGCTTCTCATTCTCTGTCACCACTTCTACAAATCATCAGCTTGCCTTGATGGAGTTGATGTTCTTGTCGCCCTTGCTGCAACTAGAGTTGAAGCCTATGTATATGAGGGTGATTTCCCATGTTTAGCTCGCTTGATAACTGGAGTGGGGAACTTCCATGCTTTAAACTTCATTTTGGGCATTCTCATTGAAAATGGTCAGCTGGATTTACTTCTGCAGAAGTATTCTGCTGCTGCAGACACAAATACAGGCACTGCTGAGGCTGTCAGAGGATTCCGAATGGCTGTTCTCACGTCGTTGAAGCATTTTAACTCTAATGACCTTGACGCATTTGCAATGGTTTGTATATGCTTCATTGACTTTATATCTTGGATAACTTTTTACATCTACTCTTGTGGACGTACATCATACAGATGAGAGTTAGGCACTGATGAGTCGTGGTATGGGTCTTCAAGAATATAGTTTCTTGGCAGACATGCTGGCCCCTAAATCAGACCATCAATCATTTCTAATTATATATATTTTATCCCTCAATTTCTTCTGTAAAGTTGGTGTAGGGGATGTTTATATCTGGGTTGGAGATCCTGGGAAATCCAAAGCTATTAGACTGTTCGAAAGATTTTGAGTCAACACGGCTACTTTATTTATTATGTTGAGATATGTATGTGGAAAAAATCTTTGCTGAAGTATCTAATGAATGTATTCTCCATAAGGATAACCTAGTTGGTTGGCCTCTTGCTGCTGAAGCAAGAGGTCAAGGGTTCAACTCCTCTTTGCATAGGCTCATTCAATATGTCCTTTACTTTTCTTATTTATATTTTGGACCTTTCGGCCATGTATCAGTTTTTGTCTTATCATCTTTATCTCTTTCTTCCTTTTGCAGGTCTATAACCACTTTGACATGAAGCATGAAACAGCTGCTCTTTTAGAGTCACGAGCAGAGCAATCCTCTCGGCAGTGGTTTTATCGTGTCGACAAGGACCAGAATGAAGACCTCCTAGAATCCATGCGCTATTTTATTGAAGCCGCTGAAGTCCACTCTTCTATTGATGCTGGCAACAAAACACAAAGAGCTTGTGCCCAAGCTTCCCTTGTGTCCCTTCAAATCCGAATGCCCGATTCTAAGTGGCTCAACCTATCTGAAACCAATGCCAGGAGAGCACTTGTTGAGCAATCTCGTTTTCAGGAGGCTCTAATTGTTGCAGAAGCCTATGGTCTTAACCAGCCAAGCGAGTGGGCTCTGGTGCTTTGGAATCAGATGCTCAATCCGGAACGAACAGAAGAGTTTGTGGCTGAGTTTGTGGCTGTACTTCCCCTCCAGCCTTCTATGCTAGGAGAACTGGCAAAATTTTATAGGGCTGAGGTGGCAGCCCGAGGTGACCAGTCCCAATTCTCAGTTTGGCTAACTGGCGGAGGATTGCCTGCAGAATGGGCTAAATATCTGGGTAGGTCATTTAGATGCCTGTTGAAGAGAACTAGGGATCTGAGGTTAAGGTTGCAGTTGGCAACTGTGGCAACTGGGTTCAATGATGTGGTTGATGCATGCTCGAAAGCATTGGATAGAGTTCCTGAAAATGCTGGGCCACTTGTGCTGAGGAGAGGACATGGCGGGGCATACCTTCCATTGATGTGATCTTGATGGGCAACTGTTATAATATGAGTGCATGCTTATAATGATGATTTTGAGAGGGCAGTGATACAGCAGTTCAGATGTAACACCTTGATCGTGGTGAAATTAAATCTTCGGAATGACTCTTGAAGAATTAGCAAGAAGATATATGCATAAAAATTAGTACAGATGTATGTAAACTAGTTGATGTGCTCTGAAAATTAGTTTCTTCACGGATTTCATTGAGTACACCTGAAGTTAGATAAACTGTGGCTTCAAGATTTTGTTCAGATTAGGTTCAGTATGTTTTTGGCTAGCTAAGTCTTTGTAAAGTAGTTGAGTTCTTTCATTTTTTGACATATCACTTCTTCAGATGACAAGTCAGCACAAAGTAAAATTCCATTGAATGGACAATGTAGTGAGGTTATGTCAATTTTGTAGCAAATGTACAATATGTAAATATCAGCCTTCAATACAAATAAAATTCATTTGAGTTTTTTTATTTTTTATTTTTTGACCCTTTTTTTTTTCTTTTTTTTAAAGCGATTAACTATTCTGGAGAATTGAATCAAAATTTTTACAATTTAGCAAAAAGGGGCCGGTTTGAGATTGTTGTGAATTATATACTTATGTCAGTTCATGTAATCAAATCAATTCTTCTTAATCCACATTATATTGCGAATGGACCAAAACTATATATTGAAAAATTATCAAAACTCTACATAAAGCTAAAAAGATATTGATCGCTAATTCCTGCATATAGTTTTTTTTAGCTCACTTTTTAAAATACAGATGTCTTTTGTAAATATTAAAATACAAAAATTACGTATATCGAAGCGTTAACTGTGCAACAAAAATTTGTTCTTTTGTAACTTTCTGTATAAAAGGGGGAAAAAAAAATCAAATCTTCGTACTAACGTAAAATAAATTTCAAAATTCATATTATTCCTCTTGACATTAATCTAGAAAGCATTCCCAAAACGATTCCTAAATTTAGAAATTCTTTTTAGCCAAAAGACAACTTATTTTCCGCATAAACAACAATGATAGGAAAAAAAAAAGCTTCCAATTATTACCAAGAAAATGAAATTAATTAACAACACAAAAAATAAAAACCTCTATAAAAAGCAAATATTTTTCTAAACTCCCGCTTGGCCTCCCAATATTGTCTTAACTTTCTATTGAAACCTCATTAATCGAATTAACCATTCATATTACCATAATCTGTTTAATCCACAAGAAACTAATAAACCCCCCAAAGATTCAATCAATAATCTTTGTGTTGATCAACCATTAACTACTAGTAATCCCTCTCTCTACAGCCTGGTTACCGAACCGGCCGGCTCAACACCATGGCTCGAGCCGCGTTCTTTTTCTTCCTTTTCTTGTTCATCTCTAATCACTTGATATGTCAAGTTTTAGCCCAAGATGACAAAAACAAAGACGATGGGGACAACAAAGATGGAAACGGAAGCAACAACAACAGCAATAACAATGGCAACAATGGTAATAACAACGGAAACAACAACAACGGCAATAGCAATGGCAACAATGGAAATAACAACAGCAACGGTGGCAACAACAACGGTAACAATAACAACAACAATGGCAACAACAACGGTGACAATGGCAACGGAAACAACAACAACAACAATGGCAACAATGGCAATAACAATGGCAACAATGGTAATAACAACGGAAACAACAACGGTGGCAATAGCAGTGGCAACAACAATGACAATAACAACAATGGCAACAACAATAACAACAACGGTGGCAACAGCAACAATGGTAATAACAATAACAACGGTGGGAACAACAACAACGGTAACAATAACAACGGCGGCAATCACAACGCCAAGGTCGACAATTTTGACTATGCCCACATTAAACCCGTCGACGTTGGCGTCAACTGGGGCAACCTTGCATCGCACCCACTGCCGGCGAAGATCATTGTGCAAATGCTCAAGGATAATGGAATCAAGAGGGCGAAACTTTTCGATGCCGATGAAACGAGTGTCAAAGAACTTGCACACACAGGCATTGAAGTAATGGTTGCCATTCCTAATGGCATGTTATTTGACATGGCTGTAGATTATAGCAATGCCCAAAATTGGGTCAAAGAAAATGTCACCCGATGGGTCAAGGATGGTTCCGTGAAGCTCAAGTATGCATTTTTTTTTTCCTTATCTATTTTTCAATTTCAATTAAAATAAAATCTGGATAAATTAATCAAGAAAAAAAGAGAGCATTTAAATAAGCAAATATTCATTAACTTAAAGTTAAGTAAGACTATATTAAAAAATTCAAACTGACGTTGACAACCAAACAATACTATTAAAAAACCAATGCATGTAAATATTGATTATCTTATTTTTTACTAGCATATGATAATATTGACTAATATTTTGTGCGGTTTTTGAAAAGAAAAATTAATGGTTTTGCATGCATGCAGGTACGTAGCCGTTGGAAATGAACCATTTTTGAAATCTTACAATGATTCGTTCGTCAAGGACACATTCCCAGCCTTGAAGAACGTTCAACAGGCTCTAGTAGAGGCTGGCCACGGCAAAATGGTCAAGGCCACAGTGCCGTTGAACGCCGACGTGTATGAAGGGACTCTGCCGTCGGACGGGATTTTCCGCAAGGACATAAAGCAGCACATCGACAACATTCTGAAAAACCTTCACGACAACGAATCACCCTTCATCGTCAACATCTATCCCTTCCTCAGTCTCTACGAAAGCCCTGATTTCCCCGTGGAGTACGCCTTCTTCGAGGAGGGTGCCAAAGGCCTTCAGGACAAGAACCACCGTTACACCAACGTGCTTGATGGAAATTACGACACCCTTTTGTCGGCGTTGAAGAAAGCCGGTTACCCGGATATGAAGATCATCATCGGAGAAATCGGGTGGCCCACGGACGGTCACAAGGCGGCCACCAGCCAAAGCGCACAGAAGTTTTATGATGGGTTGTTCAAAAAGTTGGCTAAACGAGATGGCACCCCACTCAGGCCAGGAACTGAATTTGATGTCTACTTGTTTGGGTTTCTCGATGAAGACGCCAAGAGCATTGCCCCGGGGAAGTTCGAGAGGCATTGGGGGATCTTTCGATTTGACGGGCAGCCGAAATTCCCCATTGATTTCACTGGGAGAGGGCAGAATAAGATGCCAGTTGGGGCCAAAGGGGTGAAGTATTATGATCACAAATGGTGTGTGCTTGATAAAGGGGTCACAAATTTTGAGTTGGTCGACCAGCAGCTGTTTAAAGCTTGCCAAGAAGGAGATTGCACGGCCACTGAACCGGGTTCATCGTGCAGCGGCCTTGATAACCTAACAAAAGTTTCATACGCATTTAACATGTACTTTCAAATGAATCAGCAAGTTAATAAAGCTTGTGACTTTGAGGGCTTGGCTTTGATCACGGATAAGAATGCAAGTGTCGGCAACTGTTTGTTTCCTATACAGATTGATAGTGGTGATGCGGCAAGCTTGGTGAATTTGGCCACTGGGGCAGCGGCTATGGCAGCTACTGTTGCTGGAATTTTGTTGACAATTCTAATGTAATCAAAATATGAGTATATGATTAGACAAAGTTTAACTGACTTAAGAAGAGGATGTATCACATTTGTGTATCTTTTAATAACAAAAAAAAAAAATTGTCTTCAAAGGTTGGAATTGAGTATTCACTGTTTGGTGGTGTAAGCTGGTAAATGGAACATTAATGTATTATCTGTGCATGCGGCTAATTCAATAATAATTAACTTGTTTGTTCTAGTATCTTGTTGAGTTTAACTTAATACAATCATATGTAAAATATTTGAGAAACATTGGGGTGCCGTTGTAGCTTAATTAAAAGTTATCATATTAAAATATTTGAGAAACATTGACAATTTTTTTTTTTTTTTTGGTTTAAACCGCCCGATTTCCGCATTAATCCGGATTCAAAGTTAAGACTTTTACCCTCGTCTTTCTTCCCACTTACCCAAACATTGACAATTCTAAATAGTAAATTAAATTGGTTTGATATACTATTTGTCAATGAAAAATATATGAAAATTTTATTATTTTTTATTAAAATTATTATTTAAAATTTATATTTATTATAAAAAATTAACTTTTATTTTATAATTATAATTTTTTTTAATACAACTATAACACAAAAATGATACCGTCTCAATATGAAATGTAACCTAAATTATACCAAAGTAACAATTTCGGTGACATAATCTATTGTAAGATATGGTGTGTTGTTGATGTTGGAATGAAGCGTACGATACACCTATAAATTCGAGGCCATTAGGCATAAGGTCCATGTTATTTTGACAAATTCTGGTATCTAAAACTGCTTTAGAAGTTATTTCTCAACGTTATAGGAACATTTATTTTATTTTTATTTTTATTTTCTTTTGATTTATAGTATTTTATTAAGAAATAATGCTTTGTTATTGTTGGCTTTAATACAAAATTTCAAATTCCGTGAAAATATAAAAATAGTAAAATACCCCTAAATATGATTGAAACTAAATTAAATATCCTGTCCCGTATCCTGCTTCTAATTTTTTATTTTTTAAAATTTAAATATATTTCGTTTATCTTTTTAAAATTTGAAATCCTCACGGGTAAAGCGGCCGCCGCGCAGAACAGAAATTTGAAACCTCGCGGCCTTTCAGAGACGTAGGGAGTTTTTAATTAAATACCCTTTAATAGTTTCAAAATTATTTAAATACCCTCTCTCTTTTTTGTTTTTATGGATACCCTAAGAAATGTGAGTTAAGTCTAAAATGCCCTTAATGAATGTATTAAATTCACTCAACTTGATTGTCTTTATATTTCTTTCACCCAATCTATTCTTGTTGCCGAAATTCTCTCAAAATCTCTTAGAATCTCTCAAAATCTCTCATAACTTCTTACACAAATACAATTATGTATTCATTTCTTTAACACCCATTCTTTTTTTAACTGATATGAGGTGCATTACTTATTAAACAACTCAATAAGGTATGTTAATGTTGTTGGGTTTTAAGTTTTTTAATTTTTAGGAAAATTTAGAGATTTTCCTCACATTATAATGTTTTATTTTCACCATTTATTCTTATATGTAGAAATATATGCAATGTAGGTTGTTTAATTATTTATTTCAGCAATATAACTTATTTATGGCGAAAATGTTTCGCGTCATGCATTTCTTTTGATACATATATTATCATGTCGTAAAGTAATATAGTCGTCGTAAGTATATGTAAAAGTAAAGTATAATTATAAATTTGATATTATTGTTTTTATTGTATCATCAAATATGATTTTGGTATGTGTACATATTCTCTTCAATGGTGAATGGATTGAGCAAAATGACGAGTATAAGTTCAAAGATTGCAAGGCTAAATGGATAATGATACCACGATCGACAACATATGTCGAATTGGTGGAGAAGATTGATATAGATACTTGAATTGAAATCATGAAGTTCAAGACATCGATAATTCAAACCAATGATGATGTGGAATTTTTTTAGATTCCAATTTAATTTCACTTCTTTTTTTAATAATTTTCGTTGACATTTTCTTCATAGCAACAAATATAAATTCTTAGCACAAATTAAGTCTTTAAAGAACTAAATTAATCTAATGATTAATGAAAAAAGTCGTGTAATTTTAAAGTCGCAATTAAACATATTACAGCCATTTTAATTTTTTTTTTTTATCTTCAAAGTGCTTTCTTCCTCTGCCCAAGCATACATGAGGAATGCCTGCATATAATTAATCCATGAAATCAATTAAGAAAAAAAAATATCAACTATAGGAAATTAATGTAATGTTATACACATAAGAACACCATTCGTAGTGATAAAATATTTCCACTCATAACTAGACATACCATGACTTACCATGGCTTATAATTAGAAATTAAGAATCTCTTTAAGTAATGACATTGAAAGGTATTCCAATTTATTGTGAAATTAAACTAAATGTAATGTATATATTCTATTGACAAGAAAAAAATTCTGGAATTGAAGGTGTAATTGTAATCTGAGATAATACATCAATACGTGAAGGTTGTGTAATAATGAATCTTACATAACCTTACATCTTCATAACAAAATTATAATCAATCCATTAATTTTTCACAATTTGCATACAAAAAACAACTAGAAATTTATTTTTATGAGAGACCCACAACTAATTAATCTATTTTTTCAATATAAAACCTTAACTTTTGTTTTTTCCCAATATTAACAAGAAAAATACTTACAATTACTTTTTAACTACATTCGACAATTTTACAAGAATGATCAGTTGACGAATGGAGGATGAGTGTTTGTTTGTTTGAGTAAAGGTAATGGAGGGAATTGCAGTAGATATGAGTGTTTGTTTGTTTGAGTAGTGGGAGGGAGAGGTGCTGTCGGTTGAGTTAAAGTGTTTTAAAATAAGGATAACTTAGTAATTTCCTATCAACTTTTAAAGGGTATTGATGAAAATTTTGACAAAATTAAATTTGAGGGTATTGGGATAATTTTTGAAGTATGGAGGTGTACCTGCTGCAATTAACTCGAGACGTAGTTATTGTTTTACTGGGTTACGTGGGAAAAAAAAAATCCATGAGTGTTATTTGTGGTTGTTTGGCGCTCCTGCTCTCCAAGTGTTTGATAAAAATCCTGTAACAAGAAAAAAAAAAAATTTAAGGGAAGAAAGAAATTAAAGTAGAAATGGCAAATAGTAAATATGAATACGTGAAGTCTTTTGAAGTTGAAGACGAAATTTTCTCGCCCAATTTGCTCGTTGTTAGAATCCACGGCCGTGACTTTCAAAGGTAAACAACCACACCCCCCCCCCCCCCCCCATCATTTATTGTCGATTTCTTGTGAGATTTGTTTAAGTGGGTTGCTTTCATTTATTTATTTATTTATTTATTTTCTGCTCTAATACTTTGCTTGGTTATTTTGCGATAGATTTTCTCATGACCATGGCTTTGAGAAGCCAAATGATGAGAGAGCATTGAATTTGATGAACACTTGTGCAGTTGCCGTGTTAGAGGAGTATCCGGATATAGTATTCTCGTATGGGTATAGTGATGAGTATAGGTTGGTGCTTTGATTTGGTATTAATCATGTATCTCAATTTTGTGTGGTTTATGCATTTATAACTTATTTTGAGTTGATATCATTTACAGTTTTGTTTTCAAGAAGATGACCAAGTTTTACCAGCGGCGAGCCAGGTTTTCGGTTTGCTCTTATTTTAGTTCTCATTGCATCTCATTATAAATGATTTTTGGCAGTGTTATTACTGTAGCATTCATGTTATTGAGTCATAATACTGAGAAAAAAGATTCTAAATGTTATTAGTATGGTATGCTAAAAGGACCGGACGGGATAGGTAACTTTGCTGAAATAACATGAGGCTTTAGCCTTCCCCTGGGGTTTGAATTTCATATTTTGTCTTCTTACATTTTTCCTAATAGGAATATTGAACTTGGCCTCTAGTTCTACGATCTAGTACTTGAGGTTTGTTTAGCGCCTCGTTTCTGTATGTAGGTCTAGCTATGATTTTAATCTAATTAGGCCAAACCATAATAATTGTTTTCAGTTCCCCCGGTCCCGATGCATCACAGAGTTTGCATGCAGGGTTTCATACAATTCATGTAGATTCTCCACCCCCTTTTCCTCCTTTGTGGTGAATTTTATGTCATTTATATGCTACTTGAAATTCAATATGCAGCAAAATACTTTCCCTCATTGTATCATTCTTCACTTCTGTGTACGTCACAAAGTGGAAAGAGTTTTTCCCTCTGAAAGAGTTCAGATATCCCCCTTCATTTCATTCACGGATCATAAGTTGTGCATCAATAGAGGTTCTTCAACAATATCTTGCATGGAGACAAAATGATTGTAAGTACTATTGTTCTGGATTTCCTATATTATCTTTTTTCATTTTAATGTGATTTATGATCTTATTCTTCGCATAATATCCCTGAATTCATGCAAACCATTTTGAAAATCGAGAGAAAATTTGTTAATAACATGAAATTGGTGATACATAATCATGCTTGTTTTGGCAGGTCATGTTAATAACCAGTATGAAACTTGTCTCTGGATGCTGATTAAACATGGAAAGAGTGAAAATGAAGCACAAGAAATTCTGAAGGTGCTAATTGCCTGTCCAAATCATGTGTTACAAAAATGCTTATATAAGTTTTCTGTTTTATGTTTACTTAATAGCATTTGTCAACTCTGTAGGGCACTCAAAAACAAGAGAAAAACGAGCTTCTCTTTCAACAGTTTGGTATCAACTATAAGAAACTTCCTGAAATGTTTCGTCAGGGATCTTGTGTTTTTAAAACCGAGGTAATCTTGCCCTTTATCATGCAGACATTCTTGATTTAAGTTTCATAGTTCAATAAATATCAGTGGCCTGTTTTCATCATTTATCCACCCTATTAGCTTAAAGGTATTACACTTAGATCTTGGCAATCATTTTGAATATAAAATGATGAATCTTGCTAGGAGTCTTCCTTAAATGTATAATAATCTTCTTGTATTTGTGATTGGATTAGTTGCTCTGTTTTGCAGAGTTGATCATATTATTTCCTGTTCGGAATTGAATGATATAGACCCAATTTGGATGGAATTTACATGGCCATCAATTATCTTTAGGTGTTATATGACAAAAAGAAATTGTGAGAAATCGTGCGAGATTTTTATGCTGCTTTGAGGATCAGATTTTATGTCATGGGGAGCTGCTGGAGGCATTTTAGACTAGTATTTGGTGTATAGCTACTCAATTCAGCTTCATTTCTTAATTTATTTGATAGTATGCATTTGAGTTTTGTTGAACTTGTGTAACTGTCACATAATGCACATGGCTGCCTTGTTTATAACTTCTGATCTCCCTGATATTGTTTTTTTCATTTTATGATTTTTCGTTTCAAAATTCATACAGATGGAAGATATTGTGAAGTACAATGAGAATGGTGCTCCTGTCAAAAGACTGCGAAGAAAGGCAAGAATAGTCCACTCAGAGAACATAGCTGGGAAAAGCCTTTGGAATGGTCACTCATGTCTTCTTAAGGAGCTTGGGCGTTTTGATGAGGATGTTGGCAAAGTTAAACCAGATTATGTCAGATCATTTGTATTTGAGAACAAGTTAATACCATCTACATGGATCGTAATCAGAATTGATGGCTGCCATTTTCACAGGTAAAGCTGCAGTTCACATAGCATATCTCCGTCTTTGGTTATTGAGTCTGTTGAAAATATAAAAATACCATTTCTCAGTATTGTATCAATATAGGTAACTTGAGTGGTTATCTTAGGCTTTCACAATCTGAGGTTCTGGAAAAAGTGCCTTTCCTCTTATTCTTACATATTGGTTGGGGCAATTGGAATATGACATACAATGTAAAACGGTCTTGACAGTTTAGGATTTCCCCTTAGGATTCTAGAAAATTAGTTTAAAATCAAGTGTGTTCCATCTGGTAACTGTCCTTATTCTCCATGAACAGATTATTGTTGCACAGATCATATGTCATAGCATATTGTTCCTTGTTTGCATTGCTAAGATATTGCAATCAGACTCAAGACGTTTTGTGTCTTTTGATAGATTTTCTGAAGTTCATGAATTTGACAAGCCAAATGATGAGCAAGCTCTGAATCTTATGAATTCATGTGCAGTGGCTGTGTTGGAAGAATTTGAAGACATTACTTTTGCTTATGGGGTCAGTGATGAGTACAGGTATCACTTCTTTTTTATATATTTTGTAATTTTTTGGCTCAGTTTAAAATTTTCACAAAAAGTCTAATCACTTCATTGCTGTCATAACTTCCAGCTTTGTTTTGAAGAAGGCATCTATGTTCTATCAAAGACAAGCCAGGTTTCTCTTCTCTCTTTTTATGTATAAGTTCCTTCAACTTTACATTGCTGCATATGTTATGGGCTGTTATGTGACATGATTATCTAGGTAGATACTCCTTTATGGGAACATCTTGTCTGTTGAAAACTACCATCTCTTGATATTTGTCACTTGCATTAGTAGTAGCAGAAACTACATATATTCCATGCTTCTTGCATTACCATCCTGGAAGATTACCCTAAACAAAACACTTTGAGGGAGTTATTTGTTGTCTTTATCTGGACATGTATATAGTTCATAGTGAAAGTAAATATTGAATTCTCTTTCAAATTATTGTCAAAAGATTTATCTTCCATTTGTAGTTTCTGATAGAGAAATAGTTAATCTTTTAAGATGGGAACACCCAGATCTCACATTGTCTACTATAATCTGTTTAAGATCTCTCTGCTTTTCAACAAAATGGGCTTTGAGATGACAATTCTCTTGAAAGCCTTTTGCAACTTATCATCTGCTGTCTCTTGTTGGCAGAAAAAGGTCACTTTGGCCCCTAGAGTTTTTATTTTTTGTTCAAAGAATTGTGCCAAACATGATATAAAGCCGTTTCATCCTCACGTATTGCTTGAGAAGCAGATGTTTAACTTTGAACTTACGTTATCTGTGCAGTGAAATAGTATCAGTCATTGTTTCTTTCTTCACTTCAATGTATGTAGTGAAATGGAAAGAGTTCTTCCCACAGAAAAAGTTGAAGTATCCACCCTCTTTCGATGGACGAGCTGTATGTTATCCATCATCTGACATTATACGAGATTATCTGGCATGGAGGCAAGTAGATTGTGAGTATACTTTAGTATTTTTCTGAAAGCCAATGATTTTACATTTTGAGGTGTTAATATGAACAGAAAAGTAATCAGTATTCTAAATACTGCATTGAAGTTGGAGCATTTTTTATGTCAATATAGACACTATGTCAATGGTCATGTAAATTATTTATTTGCAGGCCACATTAATAATCAGTACAATACTTGCTTCTGGATGCTTGTTAAGTCTGGGAAAAGCAAAAGTGAAGCTCAGGGCTGTCTAAAGGTGATACTGCTTTTCATACTGTATTAGTAGGACTTGTTCCTTAACTAAATATTGCACTATTATATGTTGCAGATTTGACTATGGATGCTTCTGATGTGTACATTTTAATGGCTTTCAAATTCAGTATGATGTATCAGCTTTTCCATTGCATGAAATGCTGGATCTAGAAGACCATTTACTCTTGCAACTTAGACAACTTAGAATTATGTATTTGGAACGTTGTAGTAGTCCTGACTTATTGAGGTTTAGAGTGGAGAAGCACTCCCCATTCCTCATTACTTATAGCTGGATGTATTGTAGTTATATTCCTATATCTAGACCATTCCAATCAGTGCAATGTGCATGTTGATAGAGGGAATAGAATCATTTGGTTGATAGTATCATTTATGAGCTGTGATATTTTAAGCATGTTTGCATATATCAGTTGCGAATACCCTGAGCGAGAGACAGTATGTACTTGACATGTCTCCTTAAGTTCTTGAAATCACTGTCATTATTGTTATTATTATTATGATTATTATTAATTGTTACTGTGTCTGCATTGCAGGGCACCCAAGCACGAGAGAAGAATGAACTGCTAATACAGAAATTTGGTATTGACTACAGCAAATTACCACTCATGTTCCGACAGGGTTCCTCCATATTTCGCGCCAAGGTTACTTTTTCTCCTTACTAAATCCATAGTACTTGTTTATGTACTATATGCACAAATAACATAGTTGTGCACATAGTACATACTTGGTTAGAACAAGATGGGTTGACATGGCTATATATATTACCTCATCTAATTATTTTAATCTAGCTTTTAGTAAGCTTTCTTCCAAGCTCATGGTCCAGTTGGCTAGAGCCTGCTCTTGCTTGAGCTGAGAAGCCATCTTCATATGGTTTATTCCACTTGGCCTTCCCTTCTATTTTTCCCTTCCTGTCAATGCTTTCTCTTTCGCACTCATCATCTGATGGGCAATCCCGTACAGCAGTGGTCATGAAAATCTTTGATCAATTATGCTCCTATCACTTGTGCTTTGCTCAAAATTATATTCACAGATCGTGTTCAGTGCTGGAAAGATCAAATTTAACTCTGTGCTTTATTTAGAATTTAGAGGATGAAAGTTTCCTGATAAATTTTTTATTATGTCGACTACAGCCAAAAAAAAAAAAAAAAGCATATTTATATATAATGAGAGTGGCTATTTATTCTGTAAGTGTTTTCCTTGACTAGAACTGATTGGTTCATATTGTATGCAGATGGAGAAGAGTGCGGCATCTGAGAATAAATCATCCGTTGAAAAAGTACGGAACAAAGTGCTTGTGTCGCATTGCAACATAATTGAGCCGAGCTTTTGGATAGCACACCCAAGCATCCTTAATGAGGAGCCCCTTATATAATAAACTTAGGGTGCGTTTGGTATATTGTATTGTATTATATTGTATTATATTAGTATTGTATTTTAATAATACATTATATTGTATTAATTTGTTGTGATTAATTAAATTAAATAATTAGAAAATAATATTTATTAATACTTAGAAAAATAATAAATATAGAAATCTTAAATTACAGAAATTTAACAATTTTTTTAGTAAATGTTAAAAATTAATGATTAAATTTCTAAAATTTGTATTATAATTATAATAAAATAAAATTTATAAAATTTAATCTTATATGTAAATAATAAATTTAGATTATAATTAATATTATAATTGTTAATATAAATTAATAAATTATTATTCAATAATATTAAATTATATTTTAATTTATAATATATTATTATTTTTATATTTTAATATATTAATAAATTTATAATTTAATATAAATAATTATAAATATTTAAATTTGTATAAATTTAAATAATATTAATTTTAAAATTAATATTAATGTAAATAATATTATAATATTAATATATTTTTATATGAATCATTAATAAATAAAATAATATTATCATATAATTTATTTTTATATTTTATTCATTATATTAGTATTTAATAATAAAATAATTTATTTTTATAATATTTTAATAAAGTAAATTTGCCTCAATTGAGGCGTTAAATGTTGCCTCAATTGAGGCAAAAGGCTACTGCATTACGCAAACATGTTCTTTGTAATAAATTAATGTGAATAATAGTATAATACTACACAATTCCATGCACCAAACATACCCTTACGGCATTACTCGACCTGGATGGCTGGATTCATGTAACCTTTTTTTTTCCCCATTTTTTTCCTTTGCTCTTGGCACGCTTCTGCTTCCGTATATTATCTGGCTAATGCAGTGTAGAGATTACGAGTTTTGAGATTTTGCTTACATGGATTTAAGATTGGTGGTGTTTTTTTTTTTTCATTTAGATAATATTTACTTATTTATTATATTCTTATTTATTAACCACCAACTACAATGCTATATTTGCTCAAACAAGAGATAGGTAGAGAATCTTGATATAAAAAAAAGGTTAAATTATTCCATATATTTTTTAAAAAATTACACAAAACACCCATGTTACTTTCAAAGAATTTAAGTTCAAACAATTCTAACATGTAATTGGTGAAAAATATATGATAATTAAAAAGATTTTACAGAAACTGAGATATAATTGAGTTTTTAGTATATTTTTTGTCAACTAAGTATTCGAATCACTCTAAAGGAGAACATGCTCATTGAAGGGAGTTTTTGACTCAAGACCACGTGTGGTAAAGTGTATATTTTTGCTCACTAGATTTTGTGTTTGGGTATTTTAGTAATTTAGTTAGTTTTTAAAGAGGTAATTTTACTCTTTTTCCTTATCTAGTTTATTTGTTTGGGAAAAAAAAAAGAAAGAAAAAAAAAATTTTCATAGGATTTTATCAGCGAAGGTTTTAAGTAACAAGGATAATTCTGTGGGACATCAGAGGCACACTCATAAAATAACGAATTTGGTGATTTTGTTTTGAAACAATCAACCAAAGCACCAGTGGTCTAGTGGTAGAATAGTACCCTGCCACGGTACAGACCCGGGTTCGATTCCCGGCTGGTGCATAATTTTCTTTTCATTATATTTTTACTTTTTCGGTTTTATTAAGGTTTCCGGTAAATTGGAACAAAATTTTGTCGAAATCATGAAGTATGAACTTGAACTTGCATTAAGAACGGAACCTTGTGCTGCTGAAATTAATCTAATTGAATTAAAAAAAGACAATAACTAATTAACTATATCCAAACAGGAGCATGTAAGCTGCTAAATTCTCTGGCATCAAACTTCACAACATCCATGCACTCAACACCTTCATTAAACTTGCTGCAGACTAATTCAGATTGAGGGCCCAATTCAGCAACAAAAATTGTGTTCTGCAAATCTTTATCTAATCCTGAACAAGCACAATCTCCATGGGGACCAAGAAACAATGTTGCATCTCTCAAGTCCTTCACTTCTTCCCAAGTTGCAGCCTCATGAGCTATAAAATCATCTCCAAATTTAATTTTGTATACTTTCTCAGGAATCCCGTTACTCCCTTTCTTCACTGCAAAAATTTCTCCGTTATGCTCCACCAGGAACCTTCCCCCAGCTTCCCGAAAGTGCTTCCATGAAAGCACTCTGTATTCCCAATTCTTGGTGTCAAAAGAACTTATTCTTCCCTGCATGTCCGCACAGTAGAAAACCCCGTTGCAGGAAACAATGTTGACAGCATAACCAAAGACACCAGAGCCAACAGAATATGAATGGCGAGTCCAGGACTTCTCTTTCCCCACGCGCAACACATCAAAATTGAATTTCCCGTAGTAAGGGTCCCTTTCAATGGCGAGCACGGTGCAAGAAGGAGATGTAGGAGCGGTAGAGAAAGTTGCAGCATTGAAGACCGAGCTTCGATAAGGAAGATCAATCCGTCGGCGGGTTAATGGATCGAAGAAGAAGAGAGAAGTCGTTCTTCGCGAAAGCAGAAGTAGCCATCCCTGTCCCGAGGCAAGGCATTGGATTTGGAAGCTGAGTTCTGGAAAATCAACAACTGAGAATGCTTTCTTTAGAGGATCATAAATTGCATTCTTGGTTTCACCGGAGAATTCACCCAAGAAAAACAGCAAAGGCGACAGAGCTTGATCTTGTTGTAGTTGAAAAGGCAGACCCATGACTGTTTTAAGCGGATGTAAGTCAAGTAACGAAGACAATTCTCGAAGTTTTGGCTGGTTGATGTGCGGAAATGCGATATTCAAAGCCAAAAGAAAGAAGGAAATTTCACCAGAATTTCTTTCCTGATTTGTTTTGTTCTTTTGTATCTTGTTTCCTTTTTTGTTTTGGTTTCCGGATCAGATGTAATTTTTCGAAAAATTTATGGCTGATATTCAAAGTTGAAGATTGCGAAGTTTAAAGACACATGATTAAGCTGCTTATAGACTCCTGTTTGGATTTAGCTATTTGTTAGCATTTTTTCTTCCTTTCGCAAAGAAATTGATCATCCAATTTTAATTCAAAACCTTCAACTATTGATATCAATTGTCTATAACAATGTATTTAAATTGTTTGCAAACTTTATTGATGCAATGGATTTAAATGTCATATACATTCCCTCGTTCCGTCTAAGGTTTGACAAAAAAAGAAAAAGAAAAAAAATAACACATACATTACAATTTAATTAATTACGTACCGACTTTCATTCATGCAAAAATATTTTTCCTTCATAATTTCTATATAGCTTGTAATTTCACAGAAAAAGGAGAAAGAAAACGTTGCATATTCAACAATCTGTGTGGAGTAATTTCCTGATCTGCTGATCCCACAATCCATCAGGAGCCGATAAATCATTCATCTGATAGCATTAAAATCAAGATTGAGTGAGGCTTTTTGCATATGCAGTGCAGCAGCTTAAGGAAGGTTCAAATTCCGGTCTTCAACATCAATGACAGAATGCAAATTTGAACCCTCTGGAATTCCTAAAGGAGGATCCTTGCATGAACAATTATCAACAGTAAACAGTTCCCATTCTTTAATTCCACACTTTTCTAGAGCAGCAGCTAATCTCCTGGTGTCTGTCTCTTTCGGGAGAGCCCCATCCGGGCTAACGAGCACTGCTCCAGTATAAGACTGGCCTGCTACTCGAGCAGCCCCGTGGTAATGAAACAATCCCCAGCTTAAATCATCGGATACATCAACAATAGTCCAAAACTCATTTGAAACAACCCCATTGTCTAGTACACTGAAGTAAAATGTCCCTGGGATCTTGTTTCTCTTAACTCTATACCTCCGCCTTCTCCAAACCAATTTTCCTTCTAGGGTTTTAACCTGAAAAACGGGCTCATACCAAAAAGATCCTTTTGCCTTTCCCCTGTAAAAAAGCTGATACTGGCATGGAAATTGATCATAAGCTGGGTTTTGTCCAGCCACAACACGCCAACTCCAATCTAGATTCCCCAGCCATCCGACAAAGAGATCTTCAGCAGTTTCATGACACAAGTCTTTTCCTCGAAACTTAACCATTGGAGGCACATGAGGTTTCTCTGGAATGTTAGCATTCAATTCTAGACAATTGTTCTTCTGTAGTACACAGAGAGAAAATGCTTCAAGATTTGGACTTTCATAGGAAGCAATACAACGATAATTACACACTTGATCCACTGGACTGCACTGGTTCAAGCACTGAAGAGCTTTCCTACATTCAGGATCCAAAAGGCAGTTTAGTATCTGAGGTCCACAGTTCTGTACCATGCAGCTTAGAGTCGAAAAGCCCTTTGATCTCAAGTTCTGTAGTATTGGCACTGGTCGTATATAAGCATTGATTATGACCAACAAACAGAACCTTATATCATCAGTATTTTTCCGGGCCCAAGCCTCAGATATAGTATTGATAACTTCCATAGATTCATTTGCTTTCTTCGGTTGGGAAACACTGATTATTTTGTCGAAAAAGGTACCTTTTGTTTCACTATGAACATAAGATCCTCCTAGTTTGTTTGCCATACCTGAAGAAGAGTCGAAACTGATTATGTTCGGGATGTTTTTGCTGTTGCTCTTAATCCATTTCACTGATTCTTGATTTGTTACGGCAACAGTCACCAAAAATTCTGCATGGCTTAGTTCCCTTTGCAGATTCTTGACTGTTCCTTCATGAGAGTGACTCAGATTGTCAGTGAACACAACCATTTCATATGCTTCATCAACCCATTTTAGTCTTTTCGCCTGCTTACACAAAAGGAAAATAGCATACAAGATATAAGCATTCAACAAATTCTACGACTAAAAAGCAAAGTCCAGGAGACAAAACACAAATCTGCAGCATTACGAGCAGGAAAATTTTGAAATCTAACAACACTAGAAAGATTTCACAGTAATTCAAGGGAAGGGGGAAAAAAAAGAAAAAGAAATCTAACAACACTAGAAAGATTTCACAGTAATTCAAACTCAATACTCTTTCATGTGCAACATCGTAGGACACATCCAAAGTCACATGAGATGTTTGAAAGCGCTTTTACGTTAAAAAAAAAATAAAAATGCTTGTTTAAGAGCACTTTTATGAGAGACAACCAAGCGAGTGCTTTTCTTACATGAGAAAAACTTTCTAAGAAGTACTCACAACGTGCTTCCAGAAAAAGTATCGAAATCTTTGTCTCAAAAGCACTTTTAACAGAAAGTGCTTTTCGGAGTACAGTTGAAAAAATTATAAACAACACTGAGGCAGAACGACGTCGGATTTGCAACCATACAGAAACATCAATAAACTGAAATAACAAACTAGGTGTAACGCTATCAACTGCCTTTAACTTACCGTGTGAAGCATGACCTCCTGCCACGTGGCGTTATTTAAAGGGCTGACAGAACCTTCACCCACGATGGCCACTATTCTCACCGGCGGGTCAGTTAGCTTCTCAGTCATCGCCCTCTCATTTTTCTCCAAAACTGCGGGCACTTTACTTTTAATACGGAGACAGGTTTCATTTTTCGGTTGAGAAAACAAAGCTACTGGAACGGCGACGTATTTGTGGCGGCGGATGAATGGAGTTGAGCCGGTGGGGGAAATGCTGAACCGGCGGTTTAGTTGGCAAAAACCGCGATTTTGTTTGGTGAAAGGGGGTGTTTCTAGAGACGTGTTCATAATTGTGGTAACAAATGGAAGTGGAGAAGGGGCAAGAAGCTTGCTAACGCAGGAATGTGGGAGCTGGAGCCGTTTAAGAAAATAGAACTTAATCGAAGAGTGTCTCGTCTTCAGATGACGTGGTCACTTTATTTTTTTCTATTTTGAGATAAAAGCGTAATTGCCTCTTTAGTCCTTTTAGATATAGCTAATTGCATACGTAGTTCTCATTTTTTTTTCATAAAATTCTCTAAAATATAGTTGTCATATGATGATATTTTGGCGCGCACCAACACCTATCATACGATGAACATTAAAACACGTGGTGTAGTTCTATATCTACTTATCATACGATGAACATTTAAACACGTGGTGTAGTTTTATATCTACTTATCATACAATAAACATTTAAACACGTGGTGTAGTTCTATATCTTCCCGTGAATAATATTGAAACTATAAAATAATCAAATAGTATTACATGATATTATCATTTACCATAAGGTAAATATTGTCATCCACTAAATCATTACTCTACTATGACATTAAATTAAATTACTCTACCATGAGATTTTGATGTCCATTTAAAATGTCAGGGATTTGTCCGTGGTATACCCCAAAAATAGGGTATTTATCTAAAAATACCCTTATACTCAAAAAAATTTTGTATATACTTTTTTTAATGTGCAGTTACGAAATTAGCCTAATGAAAAACCTAAATCAACCAAACTACCACAACCAATTAACAAAACCCCCAATTCTCATGAGCCTCCTTCGGATTTCTCTCTCCATTTTACAAATCCCGCAATTTTACAACAATTCTTACACTCTAAACGCAAAGAAAACAAGTAAACGACGCCGCTTCAGCAAAACCAAGAGTAATTCCCCACTCTCCTTCAGCATCTCATCTTCCATTTTACAAATCCCTGCCATTTTACAACAACTCTTCTACACTCTCGTCGAAACGCGGCAAAACAAGTAAAACGAGAAATTGAAGGTAATTTATCAATTTTATATATGTGGAAATGTTAGGTGGGACTAGGATTTTACTTTCCATCCATGAGGAGTATATGGCCGGTTAAGCGAATTGAGTTTTGAGTGAATGCAGATGGCAACGTGTACATTTTGTTGTTTTGTTCGTCTCCAGAATTTCATTTTTATTTAAGTGGACCACATTTGCAACACGGTAACTTTCTCTCCTTGCAAGGTTCTTGAATCTTTAATTTTTTTTTGGGAAAATTACACATATAAAATGCATATCAATTTCGATTTTGGTGTCACTTCTATCGAGAAATAATCAACCCAACTTCAATACTTGCAGTTGAGAACTAAGACTAGGAGTTGTCTTGAAATTAGTTCATGAAGCTGTGATAAAGTCATTGAACAAATTAATTGCATTTTATTTGATTAATAATGTTAGATTAGAAAAGAGAAAAAGAGGAATAACTTGTGGTTTACAAATTTGTCAGGAAAAATGTGTTACTGCCAAAATGTGTTTCTGTTACCAGTATTTTGAAATTGGGAAGTACTTCAATGCTGAAATCACAATCTGAGAACTGAGATGCCTCTATATAGTACCTGCAAATACTTCAATGCTGAAATCACATAAAATAGCCATAACTAAAGTTGATTCAGGATTTTTTTAGTGGTGATTGTGGAGCATTTTTGTTGCGGTACTTGGAGGTCCTAGCCCATGGACTTGATGTCAATTCATATTGCCAACAAGATCATGTTACACAATTTCGACAAGCCTTGGCTGTAAAATTATTTGGGCATAGGTCATGGAAAAAAACTTTGTAGTGTCATTTTTTGGACTATGAGATGTAATAGTTATGATGAGGATGTTGTTGATATTTGATGTCATTAAAGACAATTGACAACATTAATATATTTTATTTCTTTGTTAATTATATTAATGATAGATAAGATAGTTTGTACAATCTATGTGATAAATAACAGGATTGCCATATGTGCACAGGGAATACAAGAAAAATACACGATGGGTTTTGCACGTACACGACTTTAGAAATAAACATGATTTCCTCTGTGACAAAATACTACCGCAAATGGATTTTTGCACAAATAACGATAGTATTTAGAAATAAATATGACAAGCTCTCTGTGACAAAATACTCGACTGCAGTCGGATTTTTTGCAAAGATACACGACTGCAGTCGGGTATTTAGAAATAAACATGACAAGCTCTCTGTGACAAAATACTCGACTACAGTCGGGTTTTTTCACAGATACACGACTATGGTCGAGTATGTAAAAATAAACATGACAAGCTGTGATTTTGCACGATACATCGTAGTAATGTTAGAAATAAATACGACCAAAATACACGATTGTACTCGGGTATGTGCACAGAATAAAAACTCTTTTCAATCATTCATTATATTGATGACACAATCAATATAGATTTTAAACATATCAAACTTCAAATAAATGAAACTAACTACGTAAATAAGTCGTAATACAATAGAAGTTGTTTAACATTCATCAAAATTTTTTGGCATATTCAACCCAAACACTCGGTCCATATTTTATAAGCCTCTAGTCGCCTCCCTTCAATACTTGTTCTTAGAAAGCCACACAAACACGGTTATTCATCTGCGAAACAAAAAGGTAGAAATTTATCACTAAATATGAAAGATATTAAAAAAATTAAAACAACAAAAAATAACAAGTATAAAAGGTTCATAGTAGTACATGTGCTTGTTTATGTTTCATTCGGTCTAACTACGGGCTCATTGTTAGACAGTGGGATTGGTGCACTGCAAGTTAGTCGATTATGTCCTCGAGAACCACACCTACCACACTTACGGCGCAACTTCTCTTCGCCTTGTGATGATATCCTAATTTGTTATGGCCGACCATTTTTTCCGCTTTTTCACAGGGGGCAAAACCTCAATCACCACAAAACATAATAGGCACACGTGCTGAAGTCATTTCCTGTAATAATACAACAGTTGATTATACAACAAATACAAAAATAAAATCAAACAAGATTTATAATGAAGTGGGGATCTGTCTGCCTATTTACACGACTGACGTCGTGTAATTGATAGTTTACACGATAATAGTTGTGTAACTTGCTAAAATACACAATTATAGTTCTGTAAACAATCAGATGATATATTTAATAAAATATAACTTTAATCTCTGTACTAACAGAATGCTAAGTGTCATAACAACTACTATATCTTTCAAACTTGCACGATTGTTGTCGTGTAAATTCATACATACATAACAGAAGTCGTGTAAGTTGCAAAAATACATGACTCAGTAAATAATCAAAGGACATATTTCTTCTTAAAAAGATGTTGGGATCTCATACCAATTGGAACATTTTACATATATACACAATTATAGTATGTAAGTTTATACGTACACACTAGTAGTCGTGTAACTTATTAACATACACGACTATAGTCTAGTAATAGTAAAATGATATATATAGTGAAAAATATATATTTTTTGAACCAATAGAATGATAAGGTGTCATAATAATTGAATTTTTTTTGCACATTTTCACATTACACAATGATACATACACGATGTCGTAAAAAAAAAAATTTGACAACAACTTCAGGTTTTAACGAATGTAGTTATAAAATCCATCAAATAACAGTCATATGATGCAAATGTAATGAAAATATGAGTTGCTTTAGTGTTTATCACAAACCAAACAAAACCCTAAAAATAATATAATGTCAACAAATTGAATAGATAGCCCAAAATAAAAAATAAAAAGTTTCAAATACCTTATTCATGGGATGAATAATACACCCAGCTGCAAACAAAAATCTCAGTGCATTAGTTGTTTGTGAGTGATTTCCGATTTTGAGTGTAGTGTGAGTTTTTGTTGTGTGGAGTTAAAGAGTGAAGTAAAGAGTGTTGTGAGTTGTGTGTGTTTTATATTTTTCTTTAGGGACATTTTAGATAATGTACCACATAAAAAGGCATATTTAGATAATTTTCAAGCATGAGGTATATTTAACTAAATACCCTACTTTTAAGACATATTTAATTAAAAACCCCATTTAATGTCCAATGCTCATTTTTGTTTGAATTTTAATTGATTATTTGGGGTTCGCCGGGGAAAGAGTGGGGTAAAGGCTAAAACTAGCAGCGCCTGAAATGTTGTGAATTGTGATATTTCTTTGAGACCAATCGTATCAAAAGAGCTTGTATATTGCCCAAAAATTACACTGTACATTACTATCACATAATTTAGCAACTTTTCTCTCTGTTTCTAAAGTTACTAACCTAAAACTATGACAAGCGCGCAGCTAAATCAATAATAAGAGAAAGAAAAGAAAGGAGCTGGTGCTTTATTTCCGGTGTGAGAATGCAGCATCAAAATTCTTCTGAGACCGTTCTCTAGATTTGGTCTTTGCTGCCAAAACCACGTCATCGAGAAATCCTCGTTGTGGAAATTCATCAGGTACGAGGCTCCAATAAATCTCAAACTGTTCTGTAGCCTCCTTCTTTTTATCCAACAAACTGTAGATTATTCCCTGCCACAAATTTCAACGACTGGTTATTCAGTAAAGACTTCAGAAACAAAATATTATTTCATTTCAATGCGATCACAAATCCCTATATGAGCTATCGAAGATAGCAATTTCCTAAAATGTGTTAATTTTGCCACAAAATCTGTATATGAATTACAAAAGAAATCTATTTTGGCCTTTTAGCATGTCCTATGTGAAAACCATACATTTCAGTGGTAGTCTAAATTGATTTACCAACCCTCTTTCCTGCCAATTTATAAATTCGACACAACTTTTATCCAAGGGAACCAACACCAGGTATGCATAAGGCCTCCTGTCTCCAAAAATGTATTTGACGACCAGCTTTGAGAAAACATTACAAGGATACAAATTCCAAGTGTCAATGATTCAAGTTGTCAGAGTATCAACAATCAACATTATCAGTTGTTACAGGCCAACGGAGAAATAATAACCCAAGATCCCCTAAGTTCTACTGCTATGCCACTAGGCTTATACTTACTGGTCCAACCCCACAAACTTTCCACCCTAAGCTAAATTTAGAAAGGATTCATTTTGACAGAAGCAGGTAACAGATAGCAATTCTCCGCAGAAGGTATATTGTTAAAGAACTTTACCTGGCAAAGATAAGGCCGAAAATCTCGAGGATTTTCTTTTACCAGATCTTGAAATTTCTTCAGCCCCTCCTCCAACTCCCCCTGCAAGAAGTATGGCAACGAATGAGAAGAATTTAGATTATCTGACCAAAGGTTTACATTCATACTGAATGCAAGAACAATTGATTGCAATGGTTTCAATTGGTGAATATATGAACTTATAGCAAGAATTTCTTAAGAAGTCACCTCTACAACATGCATTTGTGCAATTAAAATTCTTATGTTCCTCTCTTCAGTGACTCTTTTTTCACGCTGAGCAACTTCTAGAGCCTTTGATAGCATCTGAAAGACAGCTGGGCCTTCATGGTTTTTGTGCATCACCAATGCCAGACCCTGCATAAAGAGCACACTTAAGCTAGTAGCTGTTAGCACAGAAAGGAAACAAATGGGTAGGAATTTCATTCATGTCATTGTCCACCAGGCAACTTGGGCAACAGCAATCTTCAACTGAAAACCAATTGTTGATGGATTAAACATAATATTTGTTCACTATAAATTAAGCATACCCACAAGATAAGAAGACAGTTTCAGTTATCTTCTAGCTCAGAGCTAAACATTACAAAGATAGGAATGAAACCACTTCACTCAAAAGTCAACCATCAGCTTGAATCTATAGGTGATCCGAGGATGCATGCTCACGTACACGAATCATTCATTTAGAAGAGTGACTGAATTTGCAAAGTCATACTTACAGACCTTCCCAAGTCCTATACAAACAGGCAAAGCATAGCATACGCACGGCACAATAACACAAAAAACAACCAAAAATGAAAAAAACAATAAAAAAGAGAAAGTAAGAATCATACATGCAGAGCTCTAAGCAAAAGAGGCCTCTCCTTCAAGATATCCTTGAACAATCTCTTTGCAGTACTCAGCTTCCCCATCAACTCGTAACAAAGCGCTTGTAAAAGCTTCCACTCAACCTCATTCGGCTCGATATCAATCAACCTCTTCACAAACTCTAAAGCTTCCTTATTTCTCCCTCTCCTCATATTCCCTTGCATAACCACCTTCAAAGCCTCAACATTTCTTGGCTCTTTCTCTAAAAGCTTCTCAAACATCTCTTCCACTTCACTTTTCCCCATCAGGGCATCTCTCTTTTCTTTCAGATTCTCACTAGCCCTCATTTTACCTGGAAGTGCCACACTTGGCCTAGGGTTAGAACCAAAACTCCCCAAGAAAATTACAGACCCAACAAGAAAAATGACAGCCTTTTCTTTCAAAACTTTCATAATTTTGTTCTCAGGTGAGGGAGATGAACGCAGTATCTTAGCAATGTGGGATTGGGACAAGTTTGTGATGAACAAAGAGTGAAATTTTTGTTTTTGGGTTTGTTGAAATGAGAGAGTGTGATGCTTTTGCTTGTTGGGTGAGATTAAGAATGATGATTTGTTAGGGTCTGGGAATACGGGGCGGTCATAATTTGAGTGCAAGTGAAGAGAAAACGTTTTGATTGAACTCATTTTGAAGATGAATTAGGTTATCAGTTACATGGGGAGTGATCAGGGTAAATGATTGGGCTCTCCACAGAAGAAAGTGCGAGGGTTTAACCTGTTGAAGAATTGGGTTTTTGTCTGAAGATAGCAAACTTGAAACTGCGTCGTTTCATTCTACCAACTTTTAATTTTTTAAATTTTTTTAAATAACGGTACCATTTTACCCTTCGTACTGAACCGGACATACGTGATTGACCAAACTAGTTTGTTTTCCCGGGTGCCTGCCTCGTTATTCCAAAAACCCTAATTAAACCCTAAAATCAGAGCAGACGCAGAGACTAACTCAATAACACAAGTGTTTGCTTAATTATTGCTATTATTGTTATAATTTCGATAAGAAACATTATCCATTGGTACTATAACAAGAAAATGAGGAAGAAAGTGGACGAACGCATCAGAACTCTGATCGAAAATGGCGTCAAGCAACGACACCGTTCCATGTTCGTCATAATCGGCGACAAGTCTCGCGACCAGGTACGCTTTTTTATAATTCTTTTTTCAATTATAAATTTTAAGCTTTTATTTTTTTAAAGGTTATAAAATGTGATAACTTTGAGTTAGATTTAATAACTGTGTTTGCTTTTATGTTGTTTTGTGCCGTGTTGTGTTATGCAGATTGTGAATCTTCACTATATGCAGAGCAAAGCGGTGGTCAAATCTCGGCCTACTGTTTTGTGGTGCTACAAAGATAAACTGGAGCTCAGCAGGTCTTATTTTTAAGTTCAATTCATATATTCTGTATTTAAAATTTTAATAATTATAATCTATATTACACAAATTTTTAGGTGCATTTGGGGGATTGGGAGTGCTTTCAATACAAATAATTTTTTTTTGGTTTTCCGAATAGCAAAAACAGTTTTATGTTTGTTTTGTAGTGTTTTTATGAAATATCGAAAAGCAGCTTTTCGATAGAAAAGTAACTTCTTATGCTTTCCTGTAAGTACTTCGGAGGTGGTATTTTGGAAAGTGGGTTTCTGTCAAAAATGCATTTAAACAATTGATCAGTGCTATTGCAAAAAATTCTCCAAAAGTAATCTCAGGTGTTCCCTTATACTGAACCAAGACTCTGTTTAGTAGCCAAAATAGCGAAAACCAAAAGAGAGAAAAGAGATATAGTTGGTTTTTGGATTTTTATGTTGCATTTGTTGATTCATACCGTAGAATTTTTGTGTGTGAAACAATTACAAAGTGATTACAATTATACAGTCACAAGAAAAAGCGTCAAAAGCAGATAAAGAAGTTAATGCAGAGAGGACTGCTCGATCCTGAGAAAGTCGATCCTTTTCAACTTTTTCTTGAAACTGGAGGATTGACACATTGCTTGTACAAGGATAGTGAAAGGATTCTTGGTAATACATTTGGAATGTGCGTATTACAGGTAAAGCTCTGTAGATGCTTGTTGCTTTAACAAATTTTGCTGACTGATAATCTTATAAGATCTTCATGTGATTTGATTTTAGGATTTTGAGGCGTTGACACCAAATCTACTGGCTAGAACTATAGAAACAGTGGAGGGTGGTGGATTAATTGTATTGTTGCTTCGATCTCTTTCCTCTTTAACCAGTTTATGTACGATGGTCATGGTATGAATCATTCACACTTTTTAATTGATTTTGACCTTCTCCATTAGGAATTCAGAAAATGTAGCACCTGGCTTAGGTTAGCTATATTTTTATGCTGGTCACTTCATTGATCTGCTTGTATATAAAAATAATTATTCCTGAATGCTCGTATTCGTGCTTTATAATTTCACGACAACTTTGTGGATGCTATCTAGTTGAGATGATAAAATCTCTTGTGTTGAAGACGAGGATTTGGGTTTGAACCCCACTTCACATGGGTGAGGAGGGGATTGGGTTGCCACTAGGCTAAACAATATATATATATATGTTCACAATGACTTTCAGTAATTATTGTACTATTGATTTTCATACTTCGCACATATTATCACTGTGGAGACTTATAGAAAGCTTGCTGATGTCAGGATGTTCATGAGAGATTTCGTACTGAATCCCATTCTGAAGCTGCTGGACGTTTTAATGAACGTTTTCTATTATCACTTGCATCTTGCAGAGCATGTGTGGTTATGGATGATGAGCTGAATGTTTTACCAATTTCATCTCATATAAGGTCAATTACTGCTGTTCCAGTTAAAGAGGTAATCTATGGCAGGACTGTTTTGGTGGTTGACTATGATGAAACTTTTTTAGTGTCATAATATTTTGAATTGTACTCCATCTGGGATAAGGCTGTAAAAGAGCTTATCTCGAGTTGCACTATGTTGTTTGAATGTGTGTGTGTGTGTGTTTTTAAACACAGATTGAACTTGAGGCTGCAATTAATCTCAGACATAGCTCAAATCAGTTTTCAACTTTGGTTTGTTGAAGTCTGAACCTGCTTACTGCTCAAACCTGTTTGTGAGCTTAGTGGCTATATCACATAAACAAATCTTATGTCTCATTTCAAATTCCTATGTTTTAACTATAATATTGCATGTTTATGACAATATGCCGTGTTATAGAGTTTATAAATGGTTACGTATGTTGTATTTTTCGTTATGAATATAAGATATATTTCAGTTTTTAATAAATTTCATTTATTTCAAATGGTAAAATATATATATATGTAGTACACTCATTAGCAAATCAAAGAACTTTGGGACTGTTCTTCCCTGTTTGATATTTTAATCAACCATAGATTTCTGTTTGAGCTTGATTAACCAGCGATAAAGTATCTTAAAGAGCTAAACTTTAGCTGTACTGGGCAGCTTGATGCATAGTTTATTTTCCCTATCCACATATTATTTCTTGGGATGTGTAAAGAATTTTGCTGCATGCCTTATAATTGTGGGAATTAAAATGAAGTTTGCGTATTGTGTTTGTTAACCAGGGACTGTTTTGTCGTGTGTTGGTTCATTGGTTTTTGACTTTCAAATGTTCTTGTGCTTTTATGTAACTTTTTTCTTTATCTTCTGTTTGGTGATTGAAGGACTCTGAAGGGCTTTCAGAAGCAGAACGGGACTTGAAGGATTTGAAAGAGCAACTGTGTGATGATTTTCCTGTTGGTCCTTTGATTAAGAAATGTAGTACCCTGGATCAGGTAGAGAATGATTGGCATGTATCAATATTCTTTATTCTTCCTGTGTGGACGACTATTATCTCAATAATACTTTGTTTATGATTTGAGATCATATCTTTGTGTTTGAAATAGGGTAAAGCTGTCATTACATTTCTTGATGCAATTTTGGATAAAACTCTACGTAGTACAGTGGCTTTGCTTGCTGCTCGTGGCCGTGGGAAGTCGGCTGCACTTGGTATAGCAATTGCTGGGGCTATTGCTGCTGGGTAATCTGCTGAACATATACAATTAATTGTTTTCCTTTTCTTGTTTTGACTTTGACCTTTGGTAGATTCTGATGGAAGAAATTTATCCTGGTAGGTATTCAAATGTTTTTGTGACTGCGCCCAGTCCTGAGAACTTAAAAACATTATTCGAATTTGTTTGCAAAGGTTTCAATGCAATTGAATATAAGGTAAAGTTGTACCCTCTCCCTTGGTGCATTTTCTTTTATATGATTCTTAAAAATAAGTCCTTTGCATCCTACTCACGCTATGCTCTTCTTGTTGTACTTTTCCCATAAATGGGGGAATTAGACTAAATGCCATTGAGTTTCTTGTTCTCAGTGAACATCAAGTTTGCACCATGTGAAAAGCTTTATTTATTTGACTTCTTAGGTTTTATAGGAAACTGAAAGGATGTATATTGCATGAAATGAAAAAGAAGGTGAAAATCAAGTGTTGGGAATATGTTTAAGTATTACCGGACACTTTTCTTTTCTGGCTTGGTTGTTGGGATCTAATTCTAATTAGATTGGAGATATTTCAATTTTTCACCCAATCTAACTAGGAGCTGTACTTTCTTTGATCCATTGCTGTTTGTCTCTTAATTTTCTCTGGTTTTGCTGTTTTGCTCATCCACACCAGCTGTAGTTTTTCGCTTTCATTTATAATATGGTGTCTGTTTCTTACCAAATCACATTAAAAGAATAACATTAGTAGTACCAAAACTGCTCTTTACTCACTTCCAGATTCATTGAATAAGTTGTAGTTATGCAGGGTAGTTGCTGGCCCATTCTTGTGATCTGTTTCATTGAAGTTTTTTAATTTCAATTAGTTTTGCAGTAGGCATATTGATTATATAATACAGTTGTTATGTTGAATTTCACGTGATTGTGCATGAAGTGATTCATTGTCTACTGAGTTCTTTTATAAGATTTAGTTAGATATTGACAGCATAATACAGTTGTTATGTTGAATTTCACGTGATTGTGCATGAAGTGATTCATTGTCTACTGAGTTCTTTTATAAGATTTAGTTAGATATTGACTGCACAATTGTCGTGCTATTTTGTTTGTTTTCTGAATCCTTTTTGTATTTATTCTAATTCTTAATCTTTATTCTCAGGAACACATTGATTATGATATAGTTAGAAGTTCTAATCCTGATCTCAGGAAACCAATCGTGAGAATCAATATCTACAGGCAGCACAGACAAACAATTCAGGTTTAATAAAAATGCATACGTATTTTTGTTTTGTATTAGATGATGTTTTCCTGTGATATACTGCTTGAATATCATAACTGTTGTGTTAGAATAATTCTAATATGTGCTTAAATTGCTGACATATTCATTCTTCTTGACTTACAGTATATGGAGCCACATGAACATGAAAAGCTTTCCCAAGTTGAGCTTCTAGTGATTGATGAAGCTGCAGCTATTCCCTTGCCTGTTGTCAGATCCTTGCTTGGTCCTTATCTTGTCTTCCTTTCATCTACAGTAAATGGGTATGAAATTTTTGTGATAATCTTGTGAAACAATTAATTGAGTCCGATGAACAAGTTACTATAAGTTTTGAGTGTACTATATAATTCCATGGACATGGGATAAATAATCATTTGGACGTCTTTGGTTTTGTTTATCTCATGTTCATGGGACTAAATTCTCTGTCATAGTTTAAATTTAAATTACGGAGTAAAAATGTAAAAATGAATTTTATAACTGGTCATTAAATAGTCAATATGATAACTAATAACATTAATGCCTCTAGGAGGTTTCTCATGCCCATCCGAACTTTTGAAAAAAAGCTAATGATATAAATTTAAAATTAGTGATATAAATAATTATTAATATAAAATTACACATTTTTGAGTTTATGATAGGTAAAATATTCATCAATATTCTTTAAAAAAAAAATCATCGATGTTTAATATTTTATTTAAATTGTTATTCAGTTAGTTCTTAAATTATCTTTATTAGTGGCTAATATAAACTTTTAATTGATAATATAAAAATATTTTAATTTGACTTTCATTTAAATTAGTTTTGATTAGTTCTATCGTATTATTCATCTTGCATTTATAGCCAATCCAATAGTAAACCAAACACAAGATAATACTACATTAGTCGTTTCCTATATTATCCAATCCTGTTTGGCTAGCCATACACATCCTAATGCATTGACTTTAGCTTACCTTGGCGTTCCTGTGATGCAAATTCGTGGTCAATTTTCTCCCTTGAGAATGTTCAGTACTGTCTCCTAGTTCAGGAGCCAAAATCTTGATTTGATTTAATTCTTTTTTTGATGGGTGGTTCGATTTAATTCTGACATTAGGTTTTTCATTTGTTTCTTATTCTTGCCCTAAAAGCTATGAAGGAACTGGCCGATCATTGTCGTTGAAACTTCTGCACCAATTGGAACAGCAAAGCCATATGCCTGCAAAGGGTGTCGAGGGTTCTGCTCACGGTATATTTGAGCTTTCTATGGCTAAATTTATGCACATGGACCTTTAAAGATGCCATTTTTAGAATAAAAGATAGCAGTTTCAGCACGTCATAGATGTTATACAGAGGAGCTTCCGAGCATGGAACCAGACTTAACTTATTCATTATGTTTGTTTGGCTGTCCAACAATTCATGTTGGTTGTGTTAGATGAACCAAATTAATGCACCTCTTCTCCCTAACTCCCATCCAATAAGTAAATAAAGAGAATTCCTTTGTCAAATTGATAATTTCTATGTACCATCTTTTTTTTTAATAAAAAAAAAAAGCCTGTGAGATTTTTTTTTTTTTTTTTGGGGGTGTTTTAAACTCAGCAAAGATTTCAAATCAGATCCTAAAATGTGAGGAATGATCTTTGTTATGTAATTTTATTTTCTTATTTGCTTTGTAATGTATAAAGCATGGTTATGGCACATGTTTATAGTTTCTTGACAATTGTTGTATACTATGTTGTGATACATATGAAGGCTGTGCTATACTAGTTAACAATATGATATTTATAATAAACTTTCCTTTGTTTCTTATCAATACATAAAGATTACAGCCTGCCATAAGGTTTGCAAGAAACCTTTCCAGCTTGGGTATATTTTGCCAACATGTATTCAAATGTTACCCTTTTTTTCCTTGATCTAAATTTGTTGAGTTTTCAATTGTACTTAAATGCAGGACGCCTTTTCAAAAAGATAGAACTTAGTGAATCTATTAGATATGCTCCTGGAGATCCGATAGAGTCTTGGCTTAACGGGTTGCTTTGCCTGGATGTTATGAATTCCATACCCCATATCAACAGGTTTGGCTTGGATTGTTTATGATCTGTCTTAAGTCGAAAACGCATTTTCATTATCTTTATTGATTCCTCTCTCTTGACATTTAGGTTACCTCCTCCCAGTGAGTGTGATCTTTACTATGTTAATCGAGATACACTATTTTCTTACCATAAAGAAAGCGAGATATTTTTGCAGGTAATTACCTTATACTTAAATGTTTATTTTGTTTTAACATAAAATTGGCACTTATATCTCTTATTATTTGCAGCGGATGATGGCACTATATGTTTCTTCTCACTATAAAAATTCACCCAATGATCTACAATTAATGGCCGATGCTCCAGCTCACCATTTGTTTGTGTTACTTGGTATATCACCTTTTTTCCCTTTTTCTTTTTTCTTTTTGTTCTTAGTTGTTTCATTTACCTTTCCAACCTGAGGTTCTCATCCTAACTGGCTGTTCACAGGTCCTGTTGATGAGTCAAAAAATCAACTTCCTGATATCCTCTGTGTCATCCAGGTTTGCAACTCTTACATTACAAAACAGATTAATTATCATTCCTACCAGTTCCACTGTAGTGTGTGGGGTTCAACAAAATGAGTGGAAAAGCAGGAAAAGTGAAATAGGAAAAAATATGGTATCAATTTTCACATATTTATGAAATTGAATTATTTATATCTTGTTGCCTGTTTTCCCTGCCTAGTGTCATGCTGTAATTTTGCCAACTAAACTGCTGTCAAGTATTCAAGTCTATCAGTTTGTGTGGGTATCAGCAATGCTCTTGAGCTTTCTACTACTTTTTAAATTCAGAGTGGCTGTCTTTAAAACTATAGAAGTGTCGTTAGCAAATTTCCCTTGTCAAAAGTTCTGCGTTTCCCTTTTTATAAATAAGTTATGCTGGGACAGCTTCTAGAAGATCTTTAACTAGCAACTTTCCATGATTTTCATGTACACATGTGTTACATATACATCCATGTATATCAGTATACATGCATGTATGAATGAATATGTTTATGTATGCAACTTTTTACAGGTCTGTCTTGAAGGGCAGATTTCTCGAAGATCTGTACTTAAAAGTTTCAGCGAGGGACACCAACCCTCTGGGGACCAAATACCATGGAAATTCTCTGAGCAATTCAGGGATGCAGTTTTTCCAAGTCTTTCAGGTGCTCGCATCGTACGCATTGCCACCCATCCAAGTGCAATGAGGGTAATTTTCTGTTTCATGGATACTTTTGGTTTTGATTTTAGTTGCAGGCTCCTGTCAAGCTATTTTACTTTGTTTAATACGTGGCCATTGCAGCTTGGATATGGTTCTACTGCTGTGGAACTCTTAACAAGGTACATGCATTTTTCACTTTTTGTTCATTTTATTACTCTTCTAGATAAATCACTGAACTTGCACTAGGATGCATAAGTGTTGCGGAGAATCTGATGAGTATGTTCACCCTATGTACATGATAAGAAAGAGAGAAACTTTATTCTTTTTGTCATCCTTGGTCATATTTTTGGTACTTTCTGCTTATCTGTGTTATGCTTTTTTTCCTTGTGATGGATTATAACAATTGATGAGGCGAATATTCTTACAAGAGTAATGATACATCTAGGAACTTTTTGTACAAGTTATTTGTACAAACTGATGTGGTATCATATGACTGGTTTAATCAAGACATCACTTGGTCTGCAGGATCTATTTTTTTATTTTATATATTCATTCAACCAATCATGTATTTCTACATCGGTTGTACAAAAATAATTTGTAGCCATAACATTACTCTTCTAAACAAGGATATTGACTAGCAAGCTAAGATTTAATCACCGTGAGTTCATTAAATTGGGTTGTCTGTCAAGTGTCCCAGCCTGAAAATTGATACCAGTTTACTGGGGAGATTTGGTGGAATTTGGAGCAGGAGTGATGGATTTGATATCAACTTTAAAAACATACATTTATTATATTTTGGGTTCTAATAATCCCCTGAAATAGGAGGAAGGAAAATGAAGAACCATAAAATATTCATTCCAGGTGTCTGTTTATACGTTATATGTTTCATAAGACCTGACAGATGTAGAACATGCATAAAACATCATCCATTACTCATTTGCAAGTGATATTTGGAAAATGATTCAAACAGAAAAAAGGTGCAGTGTCCCTAGAGGTGTCGTATATGGTGGCAAATATTGCATTTGCATGGTGTGTAGTGCCGTCTTTAAATGTTTTCAGTTACTGCTGTGCTCATTGTTTGTGAAAAATTGTTAATGTTTAAATTAAATGTGGTTTGTTAGGTTCACAGGTTTCCTTTTCCCATTAATATTTGTCGATCTTATTCACTGCCATTAAGTCATGAAGAATTCTGTGTGTTTAATGTAAGGGAAATTGGTCCATTGCACCACCACATCTGAAAGGGGGAAAACAATTAATGACCTGAGAATTTGAACTGCAGTTATTTCTGGAATATGAAATGACTTGGGGAGAGCTATTTCGTGTTAATTTATTACATGATAAGACATCCAATTTTTTTGGGGCACATATTAGAATCAAAATAAGAAATTACTGTTATTTGTATTAATATGATCAAAACAATTTAATTTCAAAACTGTTTTGGAGGGAGCCATTTACAAGTATAGTGCCCACAGGTACTATGAAGGACAGTTGACAACGTTTTCTGAAATAGACGTCGAAGATACTGTGGAGACTCCAGAAGTTAGAGTTACAGAAGCTGCAAAAAAGGTTCACTTAGAGAACCAGCTTCATACTCCATTTTACAATTTTTTTTTTAAATAAAGCTTTGAGAGTTGATTCTTTGTTCAAACCGCTATTTACCCACATTCATTTGTTGGCTGATCATTTGATAAATCTCGAAATAAAATGGCGGTCAACAGACCATAAGCATCTGATTGGCTTTAGCTATTAGTATTATGTCTTTTGGGTTTGAATTAGTGTTCTGGCATTTTCTTTTGGTATTTATGTTAGCAGTATATCTGAATTTTCTGACCTTGTACACACTGTGCTTGCAGGTTTCATTGCTTGAAGAAAATATAAAGCCTAAGATGAATCTCCCTCCTTTGCTAGTACATCTTCGTGAACGGCAGCCAGAGAAGCTCAATTACATTGGTGTCTCCTTCGGGCTTACATTAGACCTTTTCCGCTTTTGGAGGAAGCATAAATTTGCTCCGTTCTATGTTTCCCAGAATGCAGTTAAGATGCTCCTTTTACCACTCTTTTTTTCTTTTCTCTTGGCCTCTCGCTTTACAGTGCTACTTGCTTTGGATGTTTAGTGTGGAATTTGACTTTTCTTGTTTTCCTTCAAAGAATGCGGTAACTGGTGAACATACATGTATGGTCTTGAAACCATTACATAGTGAAGATATCGAAGTCAATGAATCTGATGAATGGGGCTTTTTTGGTCCATTCTACCGAGGTGAGGCCACTTTTGACAATGATGTTTTCTTCGTCTGTATATTTTTCTTTTCTCGGTTGGTATCCTCAGTACCTAGCTTTATATTTTGCTTCTTGCCCCTAGATTTCAAACAAAGATTCTTTTGGCTGCTCGTGCAACACAAGTTACAGAGAATGGACTATAAGCTTCTAATGAGGTTAGGATTATATCTTTACCCTCTTCAAATTAGTTTTGGTTGTGAAGTATTCTCATTCCAATCTTAATTTTCCAGTGTTTTGGACCCTAAAATCAACTTTAAAGAACTGGACCCAAGACAGGACAACTCAGATAAATTTTTGAAGTCATTGACTGGTGTTTTTTCAGCAAATGATATCCTGCGGCTGAAAGATTATACAAATGGTCTTATTGAGCATTATGCAGTAAGATCTCTTAGATGACAATTATGTATTTGTTTTGGAATTGTTCATAAAACGACACACGTCATATTGATACATGATAAATAAAATGGCATCTGCACTTAAATAATCTACTGAACTGCTCGATCAAAACATTTCCTTGAGGACCTCAACCTTTGGATTTGGTTTTCCTTACAATTTTTGTTAGTGACAGTTTGGATTATATGGCTATGGCATCAGTACTTGTAGGATATAAAGCCCATTTAATAAGAAACTGGTTCTTTATTTCCTATTATTGTTATGAAACTACAGATTAAAGATCTTGCAAAAGTTTAACTGATGGTCTGATGCAATCAATCACTAAAGTTCAAATTAGCAGTAACATGTTGTCTTTGCTGTTTAGTTCCAGCAGTGAGAAATTTAAAAGTGTTGGCTCTCTTTTAGTTCTAGATTATGACTCTGGGGCCCTTATTTTATCATCTTTTTCCAGATCCTAGACCTTGTTCCAAGACTGGCACATCTATATTTTCAAGAGAAGCTTCCAGTTACACTTTCATATGTTCAGGCTGCTGTACTGCTTTACCTTGGCATGCTGGGACAAGACATCTCATGCATTCAGGTTTGCTTTCACCAGACTCTTGGAATAACTCTGTGCACATAGACAACTGTTTGCTTGCATCATGTAACATTATGAATCAGTTTTCTCACCTTCTTGAGAACCTTATGCATTCATACTGACGTCCCACTGGTTGTCCTGGTGTCTATTTTATTATGTATAATGTTTAGACATTGATTGATACTTAATTGAACTTTCGTATTTCAGGAACAAATGAAGCTAGAAGCTGATCGGATTTTTGTGCTATTCAGAAAGGTCATGACAAAACTTACTGACTACTTATATGAAATTTCTTCAGAGGAGATTAAAACAGCTCCTCCTAGACTGAAAGAAGTAAGTTGAGCAGCCACCTTGTCACTATTGCCTTTACAGTAGATTGATGATTGGGCTTATTGTACTTTCTCCTGGTTTGGCACATCGATTAAGGAAAATCTGAAGTGAAAAGCTTCACTGGGAATTATGTAAGGTTGTTTGAGTTGTGACTAGTGGATCTGTCAGTATATTTAGTCAAAATCAATGACTATCCCAATCGCATAAACCTGAAAGGTACTTAGAAAATTGTGGGTTAATTGTGTCTATAGGAAAAAGTATAGAATCCTTATATTTAGAATCAAGATTTGTTGCGTTAATTGTGTCTATAGGAAAAAGTATAGAATCCTTATATTTAGAATCAAGATTTGTTGTGTTTTTCTTCTTTGAAATGCTTTAGTCATTAATAATTCAGCACCCTTACTGAGACTTTTTAAAATTGCTTTCAGAGAGCATTTGAACCTCACAATATCTCTGTGGATGAGGATCTGAATGATGCTGCAGAGCAAGTTGAGGTGAGCTCTGCACTCTGTGGCCTTTGTTTCTTTTCCTTATTTTCTTTCCTCCAGCTCTCTCTTTGTCCATTCCAAACCAAATCCACTGATGAGACGCCATCTGTAGGAGGGAATGAAAACGAAGATGGAAGGACTGTTAAATGCTGAGCTTCTTCAACAGTATGCCATTGTTGACAAGAATGCCGATTTAGAGAAGGCTTTACAAAGTGGTGGTGGAAAGATTGCCGCTGGGGGGGTTATAAGTGTGAAATCCAGCAAGAGTAAAATTGACAAGCCCGCAAAGCACAAAGAGAGGCACCAAAGTGGGAAAAAGCGAAACAAAGATGTAAGCGGCTCCAAATCAAATAAAAAGCGTAAATCTTAGTTATAGACAAGACACACAAAAGATTGAATTAGTTGGTTATTTTTGTTGTTCTATTAACTAAACTTAGAATATCAATCGATATATGCAATTTTGCCCTCGGTTTACTGTAATCTGTGTAATTTTCCTTCAACAAGTGAATAACACGCTGGCGGCTGCTTTTAGATTAGAAGAAAATGTTTGATTTTTTATTCAATTTTTGGTTTATTATTATTATGTTGCAGCTATAAAATATAAGTAAGGCTTGGGTTCAATCTGGCAGTGGTACGTAATACTGCTTCTTTTTTTTTATATATAATTACATTCTCGACTTTCTAGTACGACGAGAGGGGGCAGATTTGAATTTACTCTAATAAATTGATGTACTTGAATTTACCTTTACAACCTATTGAAAACATCAAGATAAAATGTTTTTCATCAATCCAAGGCTTCTTTTTTAGAACGATAAATGTGAGTGTATGGATGTTTTCAATCGGTTAAGGGATTTGAAATATATCAATCTATAAAGGGGTAAACTGAAATTTAAAATTTAGACGTTTAATTGTGATCCTTACCTTCTTGGTTAATAAGAGAATGTGTTATTCAATTTCTATTGATAATAAAATCTTAAAATAAAGAACATTCACACTAACAGCATGCTATTAAAGTTTTAAGTAAATGAGCTTCATACAAAACGTTCCGGGATAATAAGGTTATGATACGTTTTATAAGATGGGGAAGCTCCATTTCTATTTTCTCATATCCTATAAATGAATGAGCCTCATTTATAAAGCATACATATAAAGGCAGCATGGCAGTAAGCATCGAGATCCACCAATCCATCAAAATTGCCTTGTTACTTCTTCTCTGTGGGCTAGTCATCATATTCTCATCGTCATCAGTGCTTGCAGCTGAAGAGATTGTGGCTTTGCCCCCACTGAGAGCAAAACTTCATGATTTGTTAGAGCAATGTGCACAATTTTTAACCGCACAATGTGGGGCGACTTTCAATGCAATTATGCACAACCGTAAAGAAGATGTTGAGCCCTCAGATGAATGCTGCATGAGACTAATAGTTGCAGGACCCACTTGCCATAGGAGATTTGTGGAGGTAACATTACCCAGTCTCTTCCAAGTAATGAATCAATCCGATGCTATGCATCAGGGTGTTCGACTTTGGGATCATTGTATCAATGTTGCTATCAAATTCAAAATCAGAAATGTGCTTTCACCTAAATCATTGCAATAATTCAATGATTTCAACATGCATATATCTAAATAGAATAATGATGCTTACATAGTTTGCATCTCAAGCGATTGTGTTTGCTTATTTGTCTATTGTTAATGTGATAGTTTCATTCCATCACTTATCAGTGAATGACACGTCATGCCTCACATAACTCGGTATATAAATTATGTATTGATTCCAACTACGTAACTCTTAAGCGTAGCATTAATCTTCTTCTATTTTGAAGCTTTAGGTTTACCTGAGTTATGTCCCTAATAAATCATGAAGCATTAGCATTTGAGTATCGACTGATGTGGTGGTAACTTATTTGTAACTGGAACATTAGGTTGGTAATTAATATTTAACATGATATGTCGTCACATCAATTGAGACTCGAATGTTGAAATCTCTAACTAACATTATTGTAATAAGTTTTATAAATAGTGGTACTAAAGATAGAACATTCATATATATTAATGCAAGAGGTGAGTTATCTCTAAAGGATATTATAATTGACTAATTTTTTGGTAAATCATCTTTTTTGGTAATCCCATACCTTCCTCAAGATTCGAACTTGAGTAAAATAAAGTTGCCCCGGTCAAGTCTTTGGGGCCAAGTTTTATGTAAATATAACTCAAATCCCCCAAGTAAAAAGGCGATACAAATTCTTCAAATATTGAGAATAACAAATTTTAATCCAAAATAAAAAGAGGATTTTAGTTATTATACTTGTCTTTTTCGTGTTAACATACTTTTACAAAATTTTAAATTCAGAAAACAATTTATTGGACATACATGTCTAACAAAGTCGTAGTCTTTTAGTTATTGAAAACAGAAAGAATACAAACTCAACAAAAAAGTTTAAACCGTATCCTAATGAAAATGATCTTTTGAGCACCAGAACCCATTAGCAAAAATGTAACTAAAAGGTCATTCTAATTTGGTTAAAAGGTGGATAACAAAAGACCCTTCTATTCTATAGCTACCACTTATTTAAAGTGTTACATATGAATTCGTCAAAGACAACAATTAAATAGATGAGCTTTAAATAAAACAACCTATATATGCATTATAGCTGGCCAATTAGCCTGCGATAAATGATAAAGAGTTCTAAAAATAGTAAAAACTTTCATTTCTCATAGTCTATAAATGAGCCTCATTCGATCTCATCTAAAATAGCACTTATAAAAAAACTACAGTACATGTTAAAATAGAATCGAAATGGGAGGAGTCATCAAGATTCAATATTTCTTCATAATTAGTGCATTGGTGATGCTCTCATCGGTTCTTGCAATTAAGGATCTCGAGGAATGTGGGAAAGATTTAAGCAAAAAGTGTGGTGAAAATATTGCTAATAGCATATTCAAAAATGAGGAAGCCTGTGATGATTGTTGCAAGGAGCTTATAACTGCAGGGAGTGCCTGTCACAAGAAACTTATGCAGGTAACTGCACCTCAATACCCTCAAGTTAATCGAAAGAAAGCTGTGGCTAAGGGTGTTGAAATTTGGGACCATTGTATGGTTGTTGACTTCCGAAGTTTAATTTAAAACTGAATCAATTAATAGCTTGTGTTTTTGCCGAAATGATGTATCGCGGCAGCAACTTCCTTCAGAAATTTTAATCGAGTGGTTTTTAAGTAGTTTTACTTAATTGGTCACTCGATTTTAGATCCCGAGTCCTTTACTACTACTCATATTATCTAATTTATTTATTTATTTTTTTCACAAGCATGAGTATAAAATAAATTATATGTTCGAGTTGTGTTCTCTTCTATTTTGAAGCTTCAAGAATTATATGACTTCTTTTCACTAATTATAACCTTTCATTAATGTTCTTCTACACTTATGGTTGATCAGGTTCGGAACATTGTCAGGAGAAAAATGTCTTGAAAAAATTAGTAAAATACGATCCAATTTAGTATTTCTTAAACTCTGAATGGACATTTGATGCAATATATTGTAGATGCATGTTTAACATTTTTTCTAAAATAATGAAAATAGAATAATAAATTCATATCGTTTCTTTATTTAGAACTGATAACAATTCATGGGATCACAATTGTAACCAGTGGTTAAAAGACAAAAATGTACCGAGCATTCGATTTTGCAAGGATCTTAATGCTAAAAAAAAACCCGGTGGATTTTGATATTGAGCAGAATGTACGGTACACAGCGTCCATGAAAATTCAGTACCGATTCACCGAAACATCAACCAAAACCTTTAAACTTAAGTAACCTCTTTTATTAGAAACTCAATGTGGCAAGCAAATACTTAATCTTCCAGGTTTATTAGAAACTCAATCCGTCCATTTTTTGCTCGTTTGGGGAAAAGCGCAATGGGAATACGATCCATTAAATACATTAAAACTGGCTAATAACACAGGATGAAAGGTGCCGAATGTGTGATTTCATTGCACAAACAGTGATAAACGGAATTCCAGTTCTCTCATGGTCTCTTATTCTTAAAATCGAGCAATGATGGTATTTTCCACATTCCAAGTTGCTGATTTCCATTATGCTCAAAAACCGTAAAAAGTAAATGCAGAGACTCAAAGGAAGTTTCTGACATCCAAGGACTTCACTTCGACCATTTCCTCATCCTTGAATTCCTCTCTGCAAATAAAGAGGACAATTATCAATTCGAAGTTCAGTTTCTATAGAATTATTATTTATAGACAATAAAGGATAACAAGTACCAGCAAAACCAGGAAGCAGCAGTTCCAAACAATTGAAAGTATTTCTAATCAAATATAATTTAAGAAATTGACAGACCAGTTTAGAGGCAAGCTACATCTGTGTCATTCACAAACTTTCCATTTCCAAATGCATCTAACTGTGATTGCAACATCACCCAGTCAGTGCATCTACAACTTTGCCTTAGCTATTTTAACTATTACTTCCTATATTTCACCGAAAACTGGGATTCACATAAGTAGGTGTGTCCTGCCTCCACAACCAAAAAATTATTAACAGCAACCTTCCAATTCTAATGTTTTTTCTGGCCAACAGACTTGCCTAATAGTCTCACAATCTGATCTTAGCCTTTGGCGATCTTTTAACCACCAATGCTATGTTGTCTGATGTTGTATTTTTGCTTCCCAGATGTTAGACTAAAACAATAGCTTCAAGCAGATAAACAGCAACAATTTGCAGAAAGGTTCTAGTCATTTGATAATCAACCAACTGCTAGAAAAGATACCCAAAACAATCCTATGGAAATAAAGATAAGGCCCTCAGAGAACTCTGAATGACCATCCCACAGTTACCTCGGAATTAAAGACTACAAAAAATTGGTTTTTCTCTAAATGGTCTATTCACCAACTGACTAGAGACCACACCTAAGAAACAGGCTTTGTGATGTGAAGGAGGTAAGCAAGGGGCAAATAACGCACCTCTTCTTTTGTGTTTCCATGGCCTCAAGAGCATCCTTCTTCAATTCTTCCAACTGTGCTTTGGCAATTTTGAGTTCCAACTGTTCTTCATACTTTGGTAGATCCTCCTTTCGGATCCCAAGCCTATTAAGACAAAATGTTAGTCAAAGGTTTACAAGGTACTTCCACCATCATGGCTTTCACCAAAAGCACAAATTCAAACAAGAGCGTGCATACAAGGACACTGACTTTCTGAGTTAAAACCAATATGAGTTTCATGTAGGAAAAACAGTCATGCTAAACTAATTCATATAAGGTTTAAGAAAAAATGTTAGTCAAAGGTTTATAAGGTACTTCCACCATCATGGCTTTCGCCAAAAGCACAAATTCAAACAAGAGCACATGCAGAAATGTTTGTGCATACAAGGACACTGACTTTCTGAGTTAAAACCAATACGAGTTTCATGTAGGAAAAACAGTCATGCTAAACTAATTCATATGCAATCGCAGCTCATAATTGGACCTCGCCAAGTGCAATATTGTTACCGGGAGACAAGCCAAGCTCACTGGGGGCACCAGCAATGTAATCACCACAATACATACACACACTACATGTAAAAAAAATAAGCTTAGGTTATTGGAATGATGCTTACTTCTTATTAATCTTGTCAAACTCAGCTGTAAGAAGAGCCATCCCCTTCTTATCATTCCTCATAAGAGGCTTTTTAATTTCTTTTTCAACTTTCTCCAATGCATCCATCATCATAGCCTCAGCACCATGCTCATCAATGAGACCTCTCCTGAAAATAATAAAAATGGTAAGAGATTCTACGTCTAACTACATATACTAAACAAGAGTTAGTTGTGGCTTGGAACTACTGAGGATTTACAAATGCACAAGAGGTCAACTTCATAGATAGGTCATCATTGAAAAAGTGATTCCAGGCCGGAAGAAAATTTAACCATTTCTTAAATGTCAACTTTAAAAGAATAACATAAAAGTATGGGCAAGAAAACATTCTTTCTACCAAAAGGAGAAAAGAATCTTTTAACTACATTGATTATAGCTATACCACTAAAAGCAAGTAGTTATAAGACAAACAAATGCATACCTCTCCCTTATTTCCTTGAGCGTCAACAAATATGTTCGAGCATCTGGAATTCCTGCTGTTCGTGTTTCAATGGTATACGCTATTCGTTGGGATTCTGAGAACAAGTCTGCCCTGCACATAGGTAAATTAAGCATTAATACAACCTCCAGAGCGCAGGTGACACACTGTAGCATGGACTATAGCAAGATAAAAAGTTCTGCTGTCAATTCAACAATCACCAATAGGTACATTTTTAATAGTAATACAGTAGCAAGAACCAGACAAGCGCCTACTCACAAACACAAAACAATTTTTTTGCACCCCCATGGATTAATTAAATCTAATATTTGAAACAAAGAGTACTAAAGTTTATACCATGAATAATAAAATTTGATGCTTATGACATGGAAGTAATATTCAGATGAATGGAAGCAATCTTTTAAAGGCATCGAGAACAAACAAAATGTAAATACCTGAACTCATTTCACTATAACGTGCGTGCACTAAATAACTAAAGCTAACAATCATGAAACAAAATGAATGTTGAGAGGATAAAAAAGAAACTTACTTCTCTCTGACAGTCTTCATGACATTAGCATACTGAGAAACAGCAGCAGGATCCTCTGGAGCAATGGTGATCTTCTCCTTCCGGAGTACCCCCAAGGCAGTCTCAAATTTCTTCTTAACATCCAAAAAGATGTTTTTCAACATCTCTTTTCAACATAAACAGAAGTACATTCAGTAAACTCCCAGATAACGCAAAAGATTCATAAGAACTTCAAAATGCATTATCACCATTTATAAATATAACAAAAGGTCACACATTTCCAATCCCACAAAATATTAGAAACACAAATAACTCATGAAATCGCGTTGAACCCAGAGCATACCAAGTAAATTCAAAATGACAAACAGCTGTAATCTCTTTTATATTAAATGAGACAAGAAAACATAATAAAAAACACACACATTTGCTTGCAAAAACAATGAAACAACAACATATTGACTAACCATCTCCTTTAAGAGCCTGAGGAGCAGCTTCGTTTGCAAAGAAACGAACTGAAATTGCATGCTGCCGTTGCAGTATCACTTGACTACTACACAGCTGCACAATTTCAAACAAAAAATTTTCAGCATTAAACAAGAGATAAATACCATAAAAATATTTAAAAGATATTTATTTATTTTGGTCAAATGATAATAAATATGCCACTAATAATCAAATTTTCGCTTCAAAAATTCAAAAATCCACCACCAAAAATACAAAAAAAAAAATCAAGAATCAGGTTTTTTTCGAGATGAAACAATAAAAATAATCATTAAATTAGAAAAATAACTCTTTTGTCAGATCCGATGAGTCAAATGCCACGATACTTGAGCTCCAACGAACAATATCTCATTTTTCTTTCATAAATTGAAGGAAATAAACAATGAGGATTGAAAAAAAAATCGAAATTTAGGTTAATTATAACGGATACCTGTACAAGGATACGGATATGTTCTTATTCCAGATCGGAATAGCGAGAAAGAAATATACCTGTTTGGATTTGGATGCGAGGCGAGAAGCAAATGCCATGATCGGAATCAGAACCTCAGCTGTTGTTCTTCTTCTTCGAGGTTTCTGCTTTTAGCGTGTTTAGGGTTCGTTTGGGATTCTGATTTTTGAGCCTTTGAGGTGGGAGACTGTTGAACGACTGGCTTCATGCTTCTCAGGAGTTGCATTTCGTTCATCTTAAACCGTCGGATTGTGTCGAGTGTGCATCCGCCATCGACGGTGCTGATTTATTTAGAAATAGACCCGGAAAACGTGACACGTGTATAAGTTTATACCCGACCCGAACCGATCGGCCCACTTCCAGACTCGGTTTTGGTTATTTACTTATTTTGGCGCCCAATCGAAAAAATTCGCTTTTAAGCAAAAGATACAGTTACTCGATCGCTATAAGCCTACAGCTTACTTCTCACTTCCGTTTTGGCGATTAACGGTCACACATAGCCACAGGTACTGGAAATTATCTCTTTTTGAGTCTTGTTTGGTTGCCGAGAAAAGAAATGGAAAGAAAATTTTCATTTTCTTGGCAACCAAAGAGAAAGTTTCCATGCTTACATTTACATTCCCTATTTTGTTTTCCTTTGTATATGCTTTGAATTACATCAATGGCTAGGCTGTAATTGTATTCTAAGTTTACTAGATAAGAATCATTTAATTAGTTTTCTCTAATGATCTGTTTGGTTGTTACGAAAATTATTCTAAAGAAAGTGAAACAAGAGTAAAATAATCACTTAATTTAAGTTTTGACTGTAGCTATTCATATTGAATCTTTGTTGAGTTTCTTGATCGTAGCTTTTAGATGAATTCTTTTATCTATTTATTTGGTTGATAAAATCTTGCAAATTGAGTACTGTTCTTGTGAACATTATTTCAAGTTAAAAAAAAAAAAAAATCATTTCATCCTACGTGAGAACTGTAAAATTAAAGCCTATGCACAAAGATTAGATTGGACATTGGCTTGTAATATTACCCTCCTTATCTTCTTTCTGGCCCTTGTTATCTAAGTCTAGGATTTTCTAACGAATCATTGACGACACAACAAATAAAACTGCAATTTTTAGTTCCTTTGTTGCATAAATAATTTGTTAATCTAGATGCAGAGAAAGAAACTGAGCATTCACACAATCAGTTAGATACTTCATATGTAGATCTAATTGTTGATTGGTTGATCTTCTTTAGATTGTTTTGAATGGTTTGTTTCTGGTCTGTCATATTGTGGGGAATAATGCATTGAAAGTCCTGAAATAATGCACAATCTGTTCTACATTTTTATGAAAGGTTTTATCTTTATGCAGATAATAAGCATAAACCTGTTGAATTGTAGGTGTTAACCAAAGTTTCCCTTTTCATAATATTCTTTAGCATCCAATATATCATAAAAGGAAACTACTTTTTCCACTCCCTTCCTTGGTAAGGAAAAATAAAAAGGAGGAAATTACAGCTTTGTTTTAGCTAGATTCTAGATTGATAACTTTGGTGCTGAGTCTTTTTCCTTATTGATTTTTATTTGTTGATTGATCATTCTGCTATCAGCATGCTGAAATTATTTTCATTTCTTTCTTTCTTGCATCCGTTCAAGTACACCCATACATTATTTACTATAGTTGTTTTATTTAACTTGTTAATTCATCTTGTTACCATAGTGTTAACTCTTTTCACGAATCAGCATCTTTAGTTACTCTTTGTTAGTTTGATTGGTGGGGCTTTTCTGAGCTGTTCAAATGGAGAACAAGGTAGAGACACTGATTTTGTTTTTATCTAGTTTAAATTTTTTTCTTGAAAATCATCTTTTTTTAACATATTCGATGGATGGAATGTCTGTACAAGCAATACACGCTCTTGGAGGTAATAAGAGAAGGCAGATATGGTGCGGTTCACAGGGCCCATGACTCTTTGACAGGTGATACCGTAGTCGTGAAGAAGATCCCCATCATGAATCCATCTGAAGGTGTCCCTAGCTCAGTAATCAGAGAAGTTTCTCTTTTGAAAGAGCTGAAGCACGAAAACATTGTTAGGTAATCACTTTTGATATCATTGTTATTTATTTTATCTTGGAATGATTTGCATTGAAAATGAAACATTGAAAAGACCTTTCATGTGCAAATTTATGAGAAAGCATACTGAGGTTTGGTTAAACAATTGATTATCTTCATGCGAAGAATAGTCTTAAGAAGTAGCTTTTAGTTTCTATTTTGTCATTCTATCTCATTCCATTTTGTTGTGCCCAAAACTTTATGATGTGAAGAGCCAAAAATCCATTGTGACAGCTGAATCAATCTAGAAATGTATATTTTAAACTTGGGGATTTCTTAAACAATATTTAGGTTAGGATTTGTGATAAAAAATAGGGAAGAATCTAACGGCTGGTGTGTGCATTTTGGTCCGAGTTTGCATATGGCAATGGTGAATATCTCAGGATGTTGTTGGTAGCTTAAGCACCTGATGCATTAAAAAAGGTGCATCTTGAAAGCATGGGACTGGTTTATGAATGCAAATGTACTGCGAACTGAGTCTTTCACATTTCTCTCATCTTAAAATGATACTACAAAATGGAGGGCCTCTCAACGTGTGATTTCAGATTGGATTATTTGGCACTATGCATGGTCCATTGAAGTTGAGAAATAATAGGGTCCATATGCTTGTGATGCAAGTAATTCCACTGTCTTGCCACTTTATTCTCCATAATTTCCCATTTTGAGCAGCTTGATCTGTCCAGTCTTTTGTGGTCCAGCAGTAGTTTGCTACTGAACCATAAGCAAAGTTACTTGGCTGTCCATTTTCCCATCTGTTGTACCTATCTACATTTCAAATCCATATCAATGTCTTGAGTATTTGTTTTCGGTTTTTGATGCATCAGTGGTTTGGATGTAATGCTCCACAATTTGGCTATAAGTAGTTAATGTATTTATTTGGAGTCCCAGGGTTGAATCAAATATCAAGAACACATATTTGTTGAGAGAGTTTATATGAACCAACTTCGTGATTTTTTTTTTTTTTTTGGCAGGTTACTTAATGTACAGAGCAGTGTAGATAGCATTGACCTTGTTTTCGAGAATTTGGACTTTGATTTACTGCACTTCATGAAGACTGAACCAACAGTTACTAAGAATCCACTAAAAATAAAAGTGGGTATTATCATTCTGCCATTTTCAGTTTTGTGTAGTTCAGACAAAAAAATAATTTTCTTTTCTCTTAGGGTGCTGTTTTTTCCCCCTCTCTTTCCTGATCAAGATATTTGGGAAAAAAGTTTATGTTAATGTTTTCTTCCTCTTAAATGGCTAACATTAGCAGTAATATTACTGGGATTGTATTGCATCAGCTTATGCTTACCAAGTTTCACCTCTGTCTCAATAATCTTGGCATTATCTGAGCATAATTGTCCTCACTTTTCTGTGAGGAAAATGAAATTATGCCCATTTGTTTAAAGTGGAATTTGAAATTTCTCCGTGAGGCTAACAAAGAATTAGAGTCACTAAAATGATAGCAGTTTCATGGGAATAACCTTCTGAAAGTTTTAAAATGACCTACTGTATGGAAGTTTAATTTTGTTTTTTAAATACTATGTACTTGCATTTCAATTGATCATAAATAATTATTTGCTTATATCAAATGTTTGTGAGGAAATGTGGTTGAGTCATTTCTTGGAGTTTCTGATATGCCCTTTATACCCTAAGTCATCTTGTATATGTTGATTAAAGTATTACACAATATTACAGGAATTTTATAGCTATGATGACACAACTAACTGTACGATCTTATCTTTCACCTTGACTTGGCAGAAGTATCTACATCAGATTCTTCATGGCGTTGCGTATTGCCATTCTCAGGAAATTCTTCACCGGGATTTGAAGCCAGCAAATTTTCTGATAGATCGCAGTAAAGACATTGTTAAAATTGCAGACTTTGGGTTGGCAAGGCCAATTGATGTTCCTCTTGAAAATTATACGATTAAGGTATCAAAGTTTGCATTTTACTAACTTCAGTTTAGTGATAAACTTGCTAATTGTGGTATCATTCCCATCTGATATTGTTAGAGTTATTTTGTTTTTTATTTTTAAATAACATGCTGTTGGATGGTGGTTTAAATGGAGTCTAAATACCCTTAATCCATTCATTAAGTTATAAATATAGAAAGGGAAGAGCTTGTGAGTTTTTTGCACACTTACACCCTACTCTGTTTCCATTGTTCAATTTACTGATACTTAGATGAAAAAAAATAAAATTGCTGACATTTAATATGTTTGGCATACACTTTCACTTTATGACTTTTCCAGCTTCAAAATTATGTTCTTCAATGATATGGTGAAGAACTTTACCCTTTGACATGCACATCATATATGTGTCTTTTAGTAACTCTATCCTATGTGGGGACGGTCATGTTTCTGTTTTCTTACTTAATGTAATACCAAAAAAAAAATTTGTAATGACACAATAAGAGATATTAGTATTTGATAATCCACAAGAATTGAATTGCATTAGCTTTAGTGCCAAACCACAGCAATATGTTTTGTTTATATCTACTCTTTCCATTTCCAGTTTTAGCTGCAAGCCTGCAATATGTTTCTGATATTTTTGGTATTTCTTCCTAGGGAGGAAGCCTCTGCTACAAGGCACCTGAGCGCCTACTTGGTTCTGGCCGATACTCAACTCCAGTTGATGTGTGGGCTGTGGCTTGTACATTTGCTGAGATGGTGACCCATCAGCGTTTGTTCCACTCTAGGTGGGCTCCTGGTTTACTGGCTACAATTTTCAGGTATATAATATAAATCTTTTTGCACAATTATTTTCCTCCAAAGGCACTAAATCTTATTAATATTGCTTTCTTAAATGAAGCATCATGGGGACACCAGATTCAGAAACTTTACCCGGATTTACTTCATTCTCTGAAGAATTTGGTTTTGAACCTAATAGAAGTCCTATAAAGGTATGAGGGTTCGTACTTCTCTATCCTTGAAAAGACACTTAGCAATTTTTTGTGCACCATAGATCCTGTGAAATAATTGATTTATACATATCATTTGAGAACACAAAAATATTGAAATAGAATATTGAGGAGGGACTTTATAAAAAGCTTTTTTTCTTTTTCATTTTTTATATGTAATATGATAGACACTCTACTCACCATACTACACAGCTATTACATAACATAAATTTTATTGATATATTGTGTCATGTGCTTAACTATGATTACTAATACAATGCTAACTTCTAATATGCATTCCATCCTTTTGTTTTCCTACATGAAATCTGTATCATTGTCAAAATTATCCTCAAACTAAATAAGACTTACTGAATTTTCCTAATGCATTGCAGGACCTGGCTACTGTAGTTGGTGGTCTTGAATCAGATGGAGTTGACCTTTTGCGTGTAAGTTATAGTTTTATGTGCATACACAACTTTTTCAATTTTTCACATTTCAAATGATGAATTGCATCAGAAGTGATTTCTTGTAGCCTGCATGAACTTGTAGCTGTATATAATTGCAGGCAATTGAAAATGATTTGCTTGGAGATTCATTATTTTTACTTCATGCATTTTTCTGTATATTTCCAGAGAATGCTTTGCTTGGATCCAAGTAAACGACTTACAGCTCGTGAAGCACTCCGGCATGAGTATTTTAAAGATTTTCAGAGCTTAGATTGATCTCTAATCATCATAAAATTTTGATACTGAGTTGGCAGGTATATTAATCTAGAAATTCCGATTTGGAGAAGAAAACTGTGCTATTGTTCATAGTAAAATTTTCTCATGAAACTGGTTTCAGTAATCTAATTTTTTTTATCGCTTTCTTTCCCACAATTACCCACACACGTCTGCGCAGAGTCATCCATGGAATGATCCTTCTGATTCCATTAATTTGAGTGTTGGTAAATCATTCTTTTTTCATTTTCCTTCTAATTTTGAATTAAAAAAGAAGTTGTTTCTTCCTTGTGAATGGTGCTGATTTTTTTTTTTTTAATACCAAACGGCGATCACATCTTTCAAAGTGCATCACCTAACAACAAAATTTTAAATCCGGTTAGTGCATAATGAACCTGTTGCGTGGACAAGCTTCATTTAGCGTAGAAAATAACTCATGTAATGATAAATGATATTGTCACATGAAGTTAATTATACTATTAACCAACGATTCAATTTCATTAAGAGACATTTGCACATGTGCTCCATGTGTTCATATTTGTATATTGAGGAAATGAAGATGCTGATGGTTAGATTTCCTTTTAAAGTGAAAGTCGAGATGCCAATGAATTGAAGCATGCTGATGAAAAGGCTGAGGCACCATGCGTGCCATAATCAGAGCGCTGACCTCAATTTTTGCGCAAGTTTAATCTTAAATTGTATGCAAAGATTGTGTAAGTTTAGGTAATCTTAAATTGTATGCAAGGATTGTGTAAGTTTAGGCAATACTTGTGAAGAAGAACTAAACAATCAGTTGAAGAATTCTTTTTCCTTGGTTTTCTTCTGGGTAAATCAAACTCATCACACATCTGCTTCATTATCTCCAGATGATAGAATTAATGGCGCTATTATATGTTGCTTAAGCTATTTTAAAACAATCAAATCATGTATAGAAAAATTTGTAACAACTTTAAATTACATTGCAACGATTCTTTCTAAAGAGCATGAATCTTTTCCTGTATTCTTTAGTTGACTGCAAAAGCCAAAATTTGCATCTCAGGAAACGTGACAATATTTTATTGAAGAATCTTATGAGAATGAAAATTCTTGAGCCATTCTAAAAATCATTTGTGCGGATGAGTGTTATGGACTGAAAGCAATTATTAATTAATTGAAGAATTTTGTACAACTTTACCATGCATGCACTAAGATAATGCTTAGGACAGATGAAAAAAAAGAAAAAAGAAAAATTTTCCTCGTAAGCATTCCTAGAGCTGAGCTTACTTTACTTTGTATGCAGTGTTTTCTTGATTGAAATATAGCTGGGAATTCCGAATGGCCACCTGATTGAAAGTTCAGTGTTGCTGTAGATGTGCTTGTGCAGAAACACACAATGCCTTGTACATAATTAGAATATATGACTGAAAGCCGTAAAAAAGCACTGAAAGCAAGATGATAGTTATGAAAATCCATACAGACACAATGCCACTAGTAGCTCAGGGCAAGCAGAGATCCTCTTTGTTAAAAGGGTGTTTGCAAGCAGGAAGACATAAGTGAGAAAGATAAGCTCTTCCCTTGTTATCTCCTTACAATTTTTCAGTATTTTGTACATATATGGAGATTAATTTGTTTCTTCTTTTTAATTAATATGGAATTGCAAGTTTCTCTGAAATTGTTACCTTGGTTCTTGAATTCAGTTTTCATTCATTACTTATAATGTGAAGCATCATGGTGACACCAGGTCTAGAAACCATTTACTGCATGCTGTGATGATGGATTTAGTTATGACATTAATAGAAGTCCTAATAAGGTACCGCACATCAGAACTTACTAGCTTCGTGGGCAATCAACAACGTTGAGGTTGAGAAAATGAAAACAACACTTCATAATGATTTAGATGAAGAAATTATAATGGTACAACCAGAGACCAGAAGGCTGTGAAGAATTTGGTAAAAAGAGTGCTTTTTTTGAACAAATCCTTTTATGGTCTCAAGCAATCTACATGGCAGCACAATAGCACTGCTTCAAAAAGATTATGTAGGATAGCTTTGTGTAGTATAAGCATCTCAGCAAGCAGATACCCCTCTACTTCTTGTATGTCGATGATATGTTGATTTCTGATCAAAGGAAGGGACTGAGAAGCTTAAGAAGCAGTTGATCAAGAACTGAGTTTGAAATGGAAGACCTTACCATATGCACTATTGCTGTTGGCATTGTTTATTTTATATGCAATAATAAGGCGTGATGTTGCTCATGCTGCGGAAGTGGTGAGCAGGTTGATGGGGGAATCCTAGTAGGGGTGTTCAAAATCCAAAATGATCCGCTCAATCCGTTTTATCAGCAGAAATTTGATCCGTGGATTAATGGATTGGATTGGATTGAAAATTTGAAAATCCGTAATCGGTGGATTCAATATGGATTTACTTCTGTGAATCCGCAAAAATCTGCGAATCTGCAAAAAAATAAAAAATATTTATTTAATAAAAAAATTAAACTTGTAAATATGTCATTATACTTACTAATAAATAAATAAGTTAAAATATAGTTACATTAACATCATATTATGGGGAATCTTAGTAAGTTTTATTGAGAAGCTGACAAGTGGATGCTCAGCAATTATAGGTCTTTTAAATGGGAATGTCAGATCAAACAAGGAAACCTTACTGGGGTTTTAAACATATGCAGATTATGAAGGGCATATTGATAAAAGATAGTCACTCTCAGGCTACCTCTTTCTACAACTCTGTTTCAATAGTGTGAGAATCGCAAGGCACCATCAAGTATCAAATGCAACGGAAGTTAGGCATTGAGTAATAGAGCTAGAATATTAAGTGTGTCAAGAAAGCAAGTGTGAGTTGCCATTCAAATAGAAAATTTCTTACAGAAACAAATGATGGCTAGGATTCTGGGATATCGTCAAGCAATCCGTCAGCTGCATTCTTCCACCATGATCCCAGAGCTTGATTAAAGCGGTTTGCTTGAAATCTCGATCGTTCAGAACCATGGCTAGACAAGTTGTCCAGTGCTTGCTGTCAAAGGAATTAGCAGATTCTATGACAGATTCTATGCCTGTACAGCTGTAACAATTATCTTTATGATTGTAAATCTTTTATGTTTTCCTTATTTAGGATATACTAGCTGTAGGCTAATTTAGATAGTTCTGTATATGGTAGTTTAGCTATGTTTAGGGCTAAACATAAGCATATTCATAGTATATAATAGAATTCTCCTCGAGAAGAACAACTTTTGCTCAAAATTCTGAGTTTATCATGGTATCGGGCGAAGAATTTTGATATTAGTTGAAAATTGAATATGTGCATGAAAAGCTTGAAAGCGAGAACACTTCATCTTAGAATGTAGAAAATAAATCTATGTGAAGCGACTATAGTCATCAATAAAAGTGACAAAGTACTTGTAATTAGCATGAGATGTAATACCCCACACATCACTATGTATCAAATCAAAAGGTTGGACAACATTTGGTGTCTGAGTGGGAAATAACAGAATTTTACTTTTTCCAAGAATTGCAAGAATTGCAATCAAATTGAACAGCACTAAGAGATGGTGATCTTGTATTCCTAAGTAAACCAGAATTTAGCAAAACATGAAGTACAATAGAGTTTAAGTGTCCTAAACGTTTATGCCATGCTCGATAATCAACATTAGTTAAATTACAAGTGATGACGGGCAAAGAGAAACATGGAGACTCAGCAAATTGGAGAGGGAAAAGACGTCCTATTTTAGGCCCCCTGGCAATCATCTTCCTTGATCTGCACAACTTGATTTAGAATTCTACTTTACAATTATTGTCAACTAAGCGACCGAAACAAGATTAGTGGTAAGACCGGGAGAGACAAAGACATTGGTTATAGAAGAAGAAACATCACCATGGCGTGATAGGTAAAGAGTTATCATCGTGTATGAATTTTAGATTTCAGGTATTTACTTACATTGGTGAAATTTAGCATTGTTTGTCATGTGATGGGAAGCCCCGAATCAAAGTACCAAGGAGATGTAGTGGTGATTTGAGAGTCCTAATGAGGAGAATCGATCATTTGTTGAATCATTTCTGGGTCCTGACGAAACAGAACAGGAGCACTTTGTGTCAAATGTGTGTCGACATAACTACCAGACTAGAACCAATGAGGCGTATCTTTGTTTGATTTCTTGGGTCGAGTAGGGCATTCCTTGATGATATGGCCATCCTTTTTGCGTATGTTGCAGAATTTTTTGAACAATTTGAGCGTAATGTCCAAATCCTTTGCAACAAAACATTGAACTTATGTCCTACCTTTTGGCTTGCCTTGGCATAAGCCATAGGAGCAGTGGATTTTTATTGTTCTATGGTGTTTTGAGTAAGGTCGTTGCTCCCTCACGAAATAAGTCATTGAGGCATGTATCCAAGGAAGGAATGATTCTCGGTTCATAAGATTAGACTAGTGCTTTCAAATTCAGATCTCAATTTCATCGGCCAGATCCCTCTTAGTAGTTTCATGTACATATTGAGCGAACTAAGACCTTCTGGAGGTAAGGTAGCATATATTATATCGATATTCATAAGATTCATGAAGCTAGAATAAAATCAAATAGAGCGCCTGTTGGAGATTGGGTAGCTCATGTTCAAAATCGACGATGTTGGTTTGACTATAGAGTTTCTTGAGATGATTCCACATTCCGCTGCGGTCTTGAAGGGTCGAAGATTCAAGATGAAGTTGGATTCCACAGATCCTAGAATCCATGCCATGATTTGAGCATCCTTGACTTCCCACTTGGCGTGCCCATCCTGGTCTATGTCTTTGTCAGGGGCAGGTTTCCTGCCATCAACATGTCCCCAAAGATCTTTGCCTTTGACAAATATCTCAAAATGAAATGCCCATGCTGAGTAGTTTGTGCCATTAAAGCGGATCAAAAGGCATCATACTTGGCAAGACATGAAATTTGAGATAACTTGATAAAAAATAACTAAGAACAAGAGAATGAACTAGGAAGAAGAGAATTCAGAACTGAGGCTCTGATAAAAAGGTGTGAAATAGCCCAAGCTGTGAAATGTGCTTTTCTAGGATATTCTATGCACCAAAAAGGTTTTCTTTGCTATGATCCAAATTTGCGTCGTATAAGGGTTTCTCGAAATGTGATTTTTTAAAATCGATTTCTTTCCGCACACCAGGATGATTTTTCCCCTTCATTTTCTGTTTTGCCAAAGTTTACTAACCCTTACGAGATTGTATTACAACCTCTCATAGTCTATCAACGGCATGAAATTGATACCTCAGGCCCTCCAATGACTTCCCTACATGCTCGATCCGGTTCGAACCTCTCGAGACCGATACTCGGGTTCATAGACCACCAGATAGGTATGGTTTCACCCATCCATTATCTTTGACAACCACTTTGTCTTCTATTCCTATTCCTTCATCATATAAACAGGCAATGGAGCATGAATGTTGGCGAAAAGCTGTTGAATCAGAACTTCTTGCACTTGAGGAAAACCAGACTTGGGATATTGTTTCATGTCCTCCATCAAACCCTTGGTAGTAAATTAATGTTTTCTATCAAGTGCGTTCGATGGATCCATAGATCGTTACAAGGCTGGTTGGTGGTTCTTGGAAACAAGCAAGTATTTGTCCTAGACTATTATTAGACCTTCGGATAAAATGACCTTGTTGAACAATATTAGCTCTTTGCATCACAATCATGGTCTTTACATCAAATGGATGTAAACGCTTTCTACATGGTGATCTCAAGGAGGAAATTTACATGAAACTTCCTATGGTATGACTACTTCTCACCTTTAATGATGTTTGCAAACTAAAAGCGTTCTTTGTATGGGTTGAAGCGAGCATGAGTATGGTTTGAGAAGTTTCGATCAACTCTTTTCCGGTTTTCATTCACCAAAGTCGGTATGACTCCTCCTTTTTCAACATCTAAGGGCATCGTTGTTCTCGCTTGTTTATGTGGACATCGTTATCTTGGTTACGATATGGAGCAATTTAAGCTTGAATTTGTTGCACTCCACTTTTCACATGAAAGACCTCCAACTCACCTATTTTTGGGGTTAGAGGTGCATCGGACTCAAGTATCTTGAATCGACAAGTATATTCGATTTAATTCAATTAATGGACTTATGGACACAAATTGTTGACACCCAATGGAACTTAATGTGAAATATCGGCGGAGCGAAGGAGAACTACTTCAAGATCTACTTTATATCGGAAGCTGGTTGGTAGTCTTATCATCTAACTATCACAGACATCTCTTTATCTGTCCACGTCACAAGTTCATACAAGCCCTCGACATCTCCACTTATCCATGATCCGCATCATTAGATATATTCTTGGCACTCCTTTATTCTTCCTATTGGTTCTTCACCCCAAAAGCCTACGATTGGTTTTGCGGACACGAGAAAATCTACTATGGGATGGTGCATGTTTCTTGGTGATGCCCTTAGCTCTTGGAAATGCAAAAAGCAAGACTCATCAAATCATCCAAGCGAGAATATCGCGCCATGTCACCTTTGCTCCGAGATCATTTGCGTGGTCTCTTAACAGCTTGGTTTCTCACAACATCAACCTACTCCCCACATGTCGACAACACTAGTGCCATCCAAATTGCCAACATCTACCACGGCGCAAACACATAGAGGTTGACCGCCACTCATTCGAGAGGCCTATGACCGCAAGTTATCACCCTCCCGCATATCTCCACTACTCTAGTTGGATATCTTCACCAAATCCATGACACGTCAAATGACATAACTTTCTTGTTAGCAAATTGATGCTTGTAGATTTACGATCAATTTGAGAGATATCAAAGGAATTAGCGGATTCTATGATTCTATGCACACAGTAACAATTATCTTTATGATTGTAAATCTTTTATGTTTTCCTTATTTAGGATATACTAGCTGTAGGCTAATTTAGATAGTTCTGTATATGGTAGTTTAGCTATGTTTAGGGCTAAACATAAGCTTGTATTCATAGTATATAATGGGAATTCTCCTCCAAGAGAAGAACAACTTTTGCTCAAAATTCTCTGAGTTTATCACTTGCTTCTTCAGATTTTTAATCCTTGCCTTCCGTTGATCAATCTCTTTCGAAATATAAGCGATCTCCTGGTGAACCTTGTAAAGGGGGCTGTCCTGGATTGAACTTGCATCCTGTATTAGATAATGTTCATCACCTATTCTCTTGATATGATCCAAGGCAAAATCAATTCTAAACCCTGCTTTGTATGCAAGTTTGAAGGGAAACCACCAAGCAACAAAGACGTCACTGTTGATGTCCCGCAACTTATTGTCCCTCATCTCCTGCATAATCCCACAGAGTGTAGTAAGGACTATTGTCTTTAAGCTTTGAGTCAAGGAGCAACTGGAAAAGATACCCTCATGATTTTTAAGCAAGTTCCTGAGAATTGGGGAGAATTTGAGATTGATTTTATAATCTCCCACATTGACAAGCTCGGCATCTGCATCCTCTCCTAAATATTGCAGTTGTAGTGTCCCTTGCACAAATTCCCTTGCTGTATTCTCCAAGAAGTCTTCTGCAAACAACTCTTTTGTAATTCTTTTGTTTACCAGATGATTAGTCCCTTTCAATTCATCAAAAACATCCCTTAAAGTGCCCTCTTTTGTCATCTTTTCCACCTCGATTAAGGACTCTAACATCTTCTTCTCCTCTTCAGTTAAGGATTTCAGCATACCGCTGTAGGTTAAGCCTTTGACATTTTTATTAATCTTTTTACTGACAATTATCAGCTCGACAGCTTTGCGCTTTCCTTCAAGAAACTGTATTATCTACAGCAAACAATAAGTAGTTAATTAATTTGTCAAAACAATAAGTAATTTCCCCAATGAAGCCAATGATATATAGGCATACCTCAGAGAACACGCAGTCAAGATCTACTACAAAGTTGTATTTTTCACAATGGTAAACGCATTCTCGAGCATTTCGTCTTGTCTCGCAAAAGTCACAACAATACTCCTCATCTTCAAAATCATCAACAAAAAGATCGATAAAATTGTCCTTCAATGTGAGAGGATGTTGGTGGCAATCATGTTTAAAGGATTTTGGTAGTCTACAACACAAAAGATGGAGATTGAAATTGCATGCCACACACCGTAGATAACAGTCATCAAGTGGGGTAGACTTGTTTTGACCAATAACACACCCACTTCTGCTGTCACAATCTGCGGTGTCATATAACTTCTTGAAGAGAGTCAGAACATGTTTATGACTTCTGAGTTTTATAGAAGGGAGAAGTAAAGAACAATCGAGATCTAGATTGAAGTCACAATCTTGGCAGCTATAACTGAAGCCATAGTAATGCTTATGACAAGCATCACATTCATGATACTCTTCGGAGTAAGGGTTCGGGAGACTGAGAGGATGTCGATGGAGGGGATGTTGTATTTCTCTTGGCAGTTCAACACAAGATTTGTGAAGATAAAATTCGCAGTGATGGCAACCGTACGCTGGGTGGTTGGCTTGGATATTTTTCTCACATGCAACACAAATGAGTTTATCATTTCTCTTGTTTTCAAGGAGAAACAACAAATGTTTGTGGCTGAAATGTTTGATCTTCTCTCTTTCGTTATCTTGTACCTCAGTAGACGTTGGTGGTGGGAGAGAGCCACACTGTACATGAAAATAGAGGTCACACTCCACACAACGTAGTAAAAAAGCACCCTGCATTTCACAACCACATGCTTCACATTGGAATGAATAGGACATGTTCTGTACTAGAATAAGAGGATGTTGATGACCTTTGTACTCAATGGCTGCCTTCACAGCGGTATCTCAAATCCGGAACATGGAAACCACAGGCGTTGCACACATAACGGGGCTTCTTAATGGCCAAGAGCGTCAAAGAATGGCGTGGATGGAATGGATGCCGAATCCCTTGTAGCAGCGAAGCACATGAATTATGGATGTAAAACTCACATTGAGCACAGCCATGACATTGGCCGTTGATGTTTTTAAGGCACAACTTGCAATTCACCTCAGCTGCCTCCAAGTTAACCAAGTAATGCTCATGACTAAAATGTGCGATTCTTTGTTGATCTTCATGGTAGTCTTTCTTTATCAACGGATGTGTTGAAGCACAATCAAGACACATGTTGTACTGGCTCGCATCACAGTGATATATGAAGCCAGAACTAAAACGCTTCTTACAAGTACGACAAACTTTTTTAGCTGAAATATCAATTCTTTGGAGGGTCAGGTATTGCTTATGTGACTGATGACCCCAAATCTGTCTTGGCAGCTCAACACAGGATTTGTGGAGATAAAATTGGCAGGAATCACAACAGTATGTTGAGCCTTGGACTGCTTTCCCACATCCATAACACAATGTACCATCATTCTTTGAGATTTCACGAAGAGCCAAGATATGCTCATGACTGAAATGCCTCAGTTTTCCTTTGCCATCATACTGTACCTCAGTGATTGCACAATGCACATGAGCTACATACTCATAACATATAGCACAATGATAAAATGGATCCTCTGATTTTCTAAGTTCTTTCCCACAAACATTACAATAATGAAGATCAGAATCATCTTTATTAGCAATTGTCTCAGTACTGTAAATGAGAGGATGCTCGTGTTCTTTACCCCAGACAGTTGGTAGCAGCCGGTGATCAGAATCGCACTGCACATGAAAATCAAGGCAACACTCCAAACAACGCATAAAGAAAACACCTTGAATATCAAAACCGCATGCTTCACATTCAGTTTCATAAGACAAATTCTCTACAAGAGTAAGAAGATGATCATGGCATGTGTACTTTATATTTGGCTTCAGAGATGTACATTCAGGATGCAGGTTAGTTTTACATTCGTCACATGTGCAGTTGTAGGATTCATCCAAGTGTTGGCCACATTTATGACAGACTATTCGTAATTCGCCATTGTTGTTGTTCTCATAAAGTGTTAAATGATGCTTGTGTTTAGGCTTCATTTGTCTTTCTGTTGCCTCTTTGCTCTATTTTGGCTTCATTTCCCTTTGTGTTGCCACTCTGCTCTCTGTTTTACTGCCAAAACAGAGCAAACCTTTTCTTTTCTTCTTTCTGTTTAACTCATCTGACCTACTCCCAATGTTTTGACTTTTTGAACTTTGCTCATTGCAATTTGCAAGAGACAAATCACAATATCACATGAACAAGGAAATAATTAGGTTTAAAATATTGATTTTTTTGGTTAAACTATCCAGCAGGTCATAACTATATTATGTATGTGAATGGAACAGATGCAGAATTTTGGATTGAAATATTTTTACATTAAAATATTGATCAGGTTCGAATAAATTTAATAGTATAATGTTAGTACATTATTTTCTAGATTTTAATAAATTTAAGATTCTGAATTAGAACATTTATATATATATTGGTCATATGGGAAAAAATTTACAACGTTATAAAATTTTTTTTCGAACTTTATAAAATTGACATTTCGGAGCTGGAAGCTGACTCTATTTTTAACTTGCTGCAAATGAATTTATTAACTGCAAACAAGAACTACAATGGTGTGATATTTTTGTTGTTGAAATTCCGAGAGATTAATGTTCTTAACCCCATTAACATGAACAAAGGTCTTTCACCGAGTAAACTTCTTCCTCCCTTCATAGTTAATTATGGAATCACCGAGCAACTAATAAATAAGTATATTCTTATCCCCATTTTCAAAATACTTTGTTTAAGCAATAACCATTTTATCATATAAGCCAGAGGCATGGTGTGATCCCCAAATCTTTCTCACAAAATGTAATGTTAAAAATGCTCGGTCTTCGATTTTTATTTATTTTTTAATAATTTATCAATAGAGAAACGCTATCAAGAAAGTCCCCTAGATATTGCTCCGTTATTCGTGAATGCATATTAGGGACAAGAGATGATGTTTAGTGGGTGAGATTCCTCATTATATCTAAAGTTTTTTTAAAAAAAAAAAAAGAGAAAAAAATGATTTTGAGAATATCTACTTTTTCCATCATTTATAGTTCCTTAAAGCCATTTGATTTGCCAAAAACACATGAATAATCAATAGAATAGAGAGAAGACACATTTTACATATCTAATTAACTATAGGCATGTTTTACACATTGGATTACATTACAATGCGTGAGTTATATTGCATTATAGTGTATTGCTTTAGGGTACATTATATTAATGGTGCATTTACTAAACTGTAATTGGAATGTGTTGTAATTAAAATAGGCAGGAATAGAAATAGGAAATAGGAATCATGACAAGTTGTTTACTTGAATTGTAAGAATTGAAACCATAATGAGCTAAATTGAAATTGGAATGAATTATATTATAACAAATTACTAAAAAGTACTTAACAAATTATTATCATAATAATTATTTTATATTTTAATTATAGTAATTATTTATTCAAAAATTATTATTATTATTATTAATTATTGTCAATAATATATTAATATATTAATTAATTGTAAATTTTTTAATTAATTATGATAATATACTAACAAATTAGAATAATTATATTAATAATTTTTATAAAATATATATTAATTAAGAATATTAATATTAATGATTTAATAATAATATATTAATTATTTTGATTATTTATTAAAAAAATATAATTATTAATATATATATTATTTTCAATAATATATTAATATATTAGTTAATAGTAGTAAATATATTAATTAATTAATTAATGATAATAAATGAATTAATTATACTAATTATATTAATAATTATTGTTAATATAATTAATTAATTATAATAATAGATTAATTAATTATAAATGAGGACAAAGTGGATATTTTTAATTTTGGGGAGGCAAATCATTCAGGAATGGACTCATTCCACCTCCTCGATTAGAATGAGTCTCATTTCAAATGTGGTACCTAGATTCAGATTACTTTATTTTATAAAGTAATATTGTGTTTACATACTGGATTAGGAAATTGGAATATGGATTCGAAATCATTGACGACATTTACTTTATAAAATAGAGTCGGGAATTGTAATTAGAATCGTGGGGCCGACCATAATTTGGGAATGAGGAAAGGCTTGGGAATGAGTCTCCCATTCCCAAAATTGACCATTTTCCCTCCCCAAAAATGCAAAATGCCTATTTTGTCCTCATTTATAATTAATTAATATATTATTATAATTAATTAATATATTATCAGAAAGGACCAGAAAGGACCAATAGTGTGTGTGTGTGTTTTCAGGAGAATGTGTTTTACAGAATAATGTAAAAACAAACAAGGGTACGTGGCTTGTTAACCATCAGTGCGGACCAGACTAGTGCCCATTCGGGTTCACCTCTGGAACTTACGTCGATGGATTCCCGCCGATATACCTCTTTTTTTTTTAAAAAAAAAAAAATGCTCATAGAAAATACTAGATCTGGATCTCAGAAATAGTATTCTGATTGTATGGAGGGAGAAGAGAAAATACAACTAAGGACAGAGATCTGGTCTCTATGCCTTAGAGGAACGTAACAGTTTTTATGGCAGGGTTCTGATATAGAAGATCAGCCTGCAGTACATGCTTCTTGAAAATAAAATACAAGATTTAAATATGAACAAAAGCTTTGAATTCAATTACAAGAAATAAATTACATCGAAATCTTACAAGTTTGCTTGTATCCCTGAAAGCGTTGTAGAAGAAAGAAAGTGTTTAATGTTTTACAATATTGCTTTACAGATGGAGAAATGGAAAAGATTACAAGACAGGAAAATTTTCTTGAGGTATTGTTTGATCTTCCGTAGAGAGAATTCAGTCTTCTCTTAAAATTCTGCCCCCTTGAGAGAGAGAGGGAGGAGAATAAATAAGCTGGAAGACTGGAGGCAAGATCCGCGAATCCCGGAGGTCTTCCCGAGGCTTTTGACTTTTTCTTCATTTAATGGATGTTGGACTTCACATGCGTTAGTGGAGATTGGGGCCCATCAACAATAAAAGCAGTACGTGCTTTTGAAACGTGAGAGACAGCATCTTCTGCTTTGGAGACTTTGGAGAGGCTTCACATGGGAGCAGTAAAAACTTTGAAAAAGGCTCCATTAGTGGAGGAGAGAGATGTCTTCACAGTTTTTCCCATAAAGGGTAGTGAGTAAAGGAAGACAAAATCTCAAAAATTACAAAACACAAATGATAAATACAGGGAAAATTACAAAAATGAAGGAATTTTTTTTTTTCATCACAAAAGAAATGCACAGGGAAAAGATAAATACAATAGCTTACAATAGCAAAATTAAAATTTCTTTATTGGAGGGAAAATGCCGAAGCAATCATCTTCGTTATCGTCTCCGAGGGAAATGAAGGGCTCGGCATCATCATCAGAAGAGTCAGCAACTGAAGACTCAGATTGTGAGGCGAGGAGCTGCTTCATTACTTTAAAGTATTCATCTTCATTCTTTACATTGGCCAAAAGAGATTGGGCCTTAGATTTTTGAGTAAGGAAAATACTCTGAGCTTTAACATCTTTGATATTGGGCTCAAGGAGGCCTTTTGAGGAAAGCCATGCTCGAACTGTGGCTTCAGACAGCTTTGACTTTTCATCGAATTTAGACCACCATTTGACTTTAAAAGTTCTCTGTAAAATGAATTGGGCTTCGATAGTGTGGTATTGAAAATTCCACATCCAAACCCAAGGAAGGAAGAAATTTGTACAGAAGCAAAGAAAAGGAGGAAACCTTTTCTCGGACTCTGAAGGAATATAATGGGCTTTGAAAAGATTTAAACAGTGAGTGGCATTTGGAGTGAGTATTTCTGGGCTTGGCCCAAAATAGTTCCACCACTGTTGAACCAATTTGGAAGGCTTTGAACGGTTATCTTCGAGTTGAAGAAGAATAACCATGAATGAGTTTTTTTAGGGTTTTGTATGAAGAAAGTGTTAAACCATGCTTGTTGGTAATCCCAATAAGAAAATTGTAAGCAATGGTTAAGGCTCAATTGGAAATTGGCGGGAAAAGTCTTTAATTTGTGGAGTTGATCTCCCCACTGTTTTGGGCTTAAAACTTTAAGAATAGTAGCCGTTGAATAGGCTGGCTCAGTATGGGATTCACTGAGGAAGAAGTGTTTGAATTTTACAGACTCAGTGATTTCCAAAATACTTTGGTTGAAAGACTGGGGTTTTGACAAATCCCAAGGTTTGAAAAACCAGCATTTCGGGAAAATCTTTGAAATGGCTTGAAATGGATCAAAGTGATAAAACCCATCTTCCATAGATAAAATATTTTGATGATGAGTTTTATGAATCCAATCCAAAGTTTTTTGTGAAAGCTTTGATTGTGAAACAACAATTTGATAATTGGAGCTTTCATCTGAAAGAACTATATTTGAAGAAGAAGATTTTGAAATTTCTTTAGAAAGAGATTTTTCTTGTTCTTTTAAAGGGTTTTCTTTATTTTGAGAAAAACTTTGTAGAGCTAACATAAGCTCTGGAGACTTTGAGATGAAGTTCATCCATTCTTTTACCTGCTCATTAGAGGCAATGGCTTTAGATTGGGCTTCTTGCTCTTCGACCATGTCCATCCAGGATTTTACTGGCATAGCGGAAGATAAAGTTTTTTTTTAGGAGGGGTGGCTTTAGGTTCTGTTCGGGGTGCCGGGTTTTTAAGAATCCATTTCCCCTTGTCTTTCTTTTTGGGCGGCATTATCTGTTTTGGAGAAATTCCCTGGTTAGAAAATCAGGGATAGAATTTGTATCTCCCTTTATAAATTCAATATCAAAATAAAAAACACTTAAAATAGCTTGCCATCGTGCAAAAATTTGTTTTGATGCAATGTTTTGTACATCTTTTTCTAAAACATGTTTTGCAGCTTTACAATCATTTCTAAACAAAAATTTTTGATTTAATAAATCACTTTGAAATTTGGAAATGCACAATACAATAGAAAAAATTTCTTTTTTAATAGTAGAATAATTTTTCTGACATTCATTCCAATGGGCAGAAACGTATTGTACTATCTGTTCTTTATTATTATCTACTTGCTTTAGTATTCCTCCATAACCTAAATCCGAGGCATCGGTTTCAATGATTTTTGGCAATGTAGGGTTTGCAAGGAACAAACAAGGAATATCTTTAACAAAACCTTTTATGTGCTTAACAACTTTAGTATGTTCATCAGTCCAAGCAACAAGATTTTTCTTTAATCGATCGTGCAAGGGTTTTGAAATTCGATTAATATTCGGACAGAAATCTAGAACATAATTCAAACTACCTAAAAATCTTTGTAATTGAGTTTTATCAAGAATTTTATCAGGAAATTTGTCTGCAAATGCAAGAGATCTTTCTATTGGTGTTATAGTACCTTTAGAAATATAATGACCAAGAAATCTAATTTTGGTCTGAAATAAAGAAACTTTAGAACTAGAAATAGCTAAGCCAGTCTTTCTAGTTGCAAAATAAAAAGTCTTTAAATGTTTGAAATGTTGATCAATTGACTGAGAAAAGATCAATACATCATCAATATAGACAATGCAGAAATCTAAAAAAGGATTATAAATTTCATTCATTATCCTTTGAAATTCAGAAGGTGCATTTTTTAATCCGAATGGCATTACTGTCCATTCATACTGTCCAAAAGGAACAGTGAAAGCAGTCTTGTACTTGTCTTTAGGATGAATTTGAATTTGCCAAAATCTTGATTTCATATCAAATTTTGAGAAAATGAAAGCAGAATGTAGTTTTTGGAGTAAATCTTTTTTATTAGGTATGGGATACCTAATCCATTTTAATGCTTTATTGAGGGGTTTGTAATTAATAACCAATCTAGGTGTTCCTTTTTCGATTTAAGAATTTTTATTGACATAGAAAGCGGCACAAGACCAGGGAGACCTAGATTTGACAATGAGTCCTTTGGACTCTAAATCTCTGATTTCTTCTTTACAGTGTTTTTCCAAGTCCATGTTCATTTGGATTGGATGAGTTTTAGTGGGAATTTGTCTTTCATCAAAAGATTTTTCATAAGTCAGATCAACCAAATGTTGTTTTCTATTCCAAAAAGCAGAAGGTAAATCAGCACATATTTCCTTTTGAATCAGGGTTTTAAAGTCAGAAATTTTTCTCTTTGTAAAATCGCTTTGCAATTAGCTTTCAATTTTTTGTAAGTTCAAATCTTTTTGTAAACAAACTAAGTCATTTCATTTTGACTTGAGTAAAAAATTGACTTGGTTCCGATAGACTGAACATGCTTTTACAATATTCAGATTTCTGGTCTTAGGCTTTTCAATAAAAGGAAAAATTAATTTTTTGTTTTGTGCTTTAAAAGATATGCTATCATAATTGACAGTGTAAGGAGTAATAAGGTTAATAAAAGGAGTTCCTAAAATAACAGTGTGATGTATGTCATTTGTTAGGATGAAGGAAGTCCTGAATTCAAAACCATTATTACAGATTGAGGCATCAACTTTAGATTTGACTTTTAACTTTGAGTTATTGGCAGCAGAAAGTCTTTCATTGGTTTTTTCATGAAATCTTTTAGGGACAATGTCTTCTTTAATATAATTTAAATCGGCACCTGTATCAAAGAGGGCAATGGTGTCAATTTCAAAGTCTCTAGAAAGAATTAAGGTGATTTTGATAAGATATTTTCTTGTTGTGATTTGTTTTAAGACAAAGAGGAAATCATTGGGTAATGATTCGATGTTATCAATGTTTTGTTCATCGTTTTCATTTTCAGATTCTATTTCTTTATCAGAATTGTCTTCTAACTGTTTTTGTAACAGTAATTGAATAGTATATGAATCAGTCTTTTGTTTTCTTTTAATTCTTTTATCTCGAGTTTGATTTCTTTTATCTTATTTTGAAGATCTTGAATATTAGGGATTATTTTCTTACTCTTCTTTTTGTCAAGAATTCAGTAAGATCATAGGCATTTTTCTTTATGACAAGGGTTTTTGAAGCGTCTAGTTTTTGCTCAAGAGTCTTTAAAAGCTTATCAAGGTATTCTTTTTGAAGAATAGGATCAGAAATATGTTTAACTAACTCAAGAAAAATTTCTTGATCTTTAGTTAACACATTGATTTTCTTTAAATAGGATTCTGTGTCAGAATCACTATCACTTGAAACAGAGGTTTCAGAATCTACTAATTCATCAACCTGGAGAGGTTCACTGTCTCTCGTCATGGAAGACTCAGAATCAGAAGATTCTACAAGTAAGGGGGCAACTTTAGAAAGTGTTTCTTCATTAAGACCAAGCTCATGAAGTTTCGTATTCATTCTACAAAACCTCTTGGTGTGGCCTTTTCTTCCACATTTAAAACATGTGGCTTCTTTGTAATTGAAAGGAGTTTTTGAAGAAGGTTTGGAATCTTTCCTTTTAGAGAAATGAGGTCGCCTATAAGATTTTGCAGATTTCTTATGGGAAGGTTCTTTAAAATCTTTTGAAGGTTGTTGATACTTATGATTTCTGGACTTGTAATGTTTTTTGTAAGTCTTCAAAGAACACTTACCATTGCAATCCTGAGAAGTAGGGATTTTGAAAGGATCATAATTAAACTGTTTACAGAAACTACTTAATTCTTGCTTAGACTTTCTAAGCTCTCATTTTAGACGTTTCTGTAGTTTAAGATCCTGACAAATCTTTAAACCTTCTTTATTGACAAAACTGACTAATTCACCATAGGTGAGGTCGTCATAGGGAGTACGATTGTCATGAAGGGCTTTAATAGAGTTTCTGACCTTTTCTCCTAAGAGAGTAGGTAATCCTGCAAGGAATTTTTCCTTCCAAGTTACATGATTTGCATCATCTCTTAGAAAAAGTCTAGTAAAGAAAGTAGTTTTATAACTTTGAAACTCACTAAGTTTCCTATACTTAAGATTGTGTAGTAACTCAACATTTTTATCTCTAAGATGCGAAGGATCTCCTATGAAATGAAGAGATATGGTGAGAATAAGAGTAGCAACAGCATCCTGAATAGGGCTGTTAAATTCATCACAGATGGGTGCGCCATTTTCATCTGTTTGAATTGCATTCAGAATGTCAAATTGTTACTATCTGGTGAGAAGATGATCCCACCATCCTTTAAGTTGACCTGTAAAACCAGCAATGAGGATCTCTACAATGGCTTTGTCAGAGGTGCCTGATTGAGTTTTATAGGCATTGGCTGCCATGGTCATTTGTTGTAGAAGTCCAAGTATGTTATACTCAGACATACCATCTATATTCCATTTATAGACAGAGGAAGCATTAAACCTAGATTGGTTTAATGCACTAGGCATAATGTCTATGGCTAGGTCAAGAGGAGAATTAACAGAAAGAGCTAATTCCCAGTGGATTTTATTGGCTTTAGGAATATGTTCTTCTTTAAAGGCTTCTATATCAGAAGAGGCTATAGAGATTTGGTCTTGTTCTAGTACACCAATTTTGCTGCTGGATTGGGCACTATCAGGGGCTATTTGGATTTTACTGGATGAAGAAGAAGAAGCTTCTATTCTATCCAGTTGGTCTCTAATAGCTTTAGCAAAATCTGATTTTGACTAGTGTACAAGCTTTTGACTAGTTTTCGAAACTTGGAAGGGTTTGAAAATAGGTTTCTTAAGCTTTTTGTCAATGTCAGATTTTGATGAACTAATAGGAGAAACATGTATTGTTGACTTTTAGAATTGCTTTTCCATTCTAGTCAACTGTTTTCCTATTGTATTTAGGTTAGCATTACAGAAATTGTTCTGTTGGATAATGCTTCCTAAATTTGTGTCTGGATCGTTTGTTTTATGAATTTTATAAGGTGAGGCTTTAATCTGGATAGGAGGTTCACCATGGTCTATGGTCAAACTCCTAAGCGGTTGATGTTCGGATTCGACAGTCCTATCACTATCAGAAAGATTCTATTTAGCAACTTTTTTTCTCACTGTAATAGGATTGGATGTTTCAAAGGGATAATCAATGTTGTTATCAGTGGCATAAATTTCAAACCATTCGAAAAATAAAATATGAACTTTATGAGAATTAACAAATTCATAATAGACTTCTTGGATTTCTTTTCATCGATTTAAGAAATTTTTGAAAAACCAAAGTCTTTTTTCTTTGTTATTCTCGGAATAGAAATCTTTATGAAGGAGAGTCTTATCAAGTTCAAAGGCTTTTTCAAGGACGTTTATTACATTTTTTGTAACAGCGGAAAATGTAGAAGAAGTTGGAGGAGAAGATTCCTTCTCATCCTGGCTTTGTTTATGTTGACTACTAGTGTAGATGGGATGGGGAACACTAGTGGTATAGTCAACAGAATGTATAGAAGAACTAGGTATATCCGAGGTGGAAAACCTAGGTTGACTTTTTATAGGTTGGAAATGAAGATTTATTACAGAAGGAATTTTGGAAAATTTCCTTTCCAATGAAGGGATACTAGAGACAGAATCCTTATCTGAAAATCTAGACGAAGTAGATCTTTTAAAGGATAATTTGACTTTACCATCAGAATACTGAGTCACATTTTGTAACTCTGTATTGGGCTCTAGTTGTTTAGGAATCACTGGTTCAGTGGCTCCTTCTAGAATCCATTCTTCTGGAAGGTTGACATCTTTCCATTGAATAGGTCTTGGGATAACAGTGTTGGCTTTAGACAGGTCAGTCTGCAAGAGAAGAGTCTCTTCTCTTTTTGACTGGAATTTATGTTGCGTATTGAACGCAAAAATCATTGCTTTATAAGAAATTTAAAAAATTAAAGCAATAGGAACATATCCTTCAATCATGTGGTAATTATGAGTTTTGATATGTAAAATCATGCTTTTAAGAATGTTTTTGTCTTTTAAGGAAACTGTTATGTTTGGGTAACAGCTGAATGAAATATGACTTTTGCAAAGACTTGATTCTATACTGCTTAGCAAAGAATCATCAAAAGAGATGAATCTCCCATCTCTAAGTATGGCTAAGATGGAGGTATTTAATCCTTCTTTAGTTAAAGGTTTTATACCGACTTGTATTAATCCAATGTGAACATAATTAAAATTCTTTTCTTTTAATTTCTTTAGAGAATGTTCAGAAAATAAATGAATTGTTTCAAATGGCTTTGAAAGTGTTATGTCTCTTTCTTCAGTTTTTATTATGAAATCGGTCTTTAAAAAATCAAGTTTTTTAACATTATAAATCTTGTCTTTAGAAATCTTTGGTAATTCCCAATTGTCAATGGCTTTATCAAAGTTCTCAATAAAGAATTCTTCTAAATTTACAACATTATTACTAGTCTTCCCGGAAGAAGAGCTAGAGAAAGATGATGTTCTATGGAATAAAGACTCCATGCATGCAGAAAATAATAAGTGACCTAGTTTTACAGGAATGGTAAATCAATCCTAGGCTAAGAGTTGGTTTTACTGCCCTTCCACCTGATCGGGACTTACGACCAAATACTACCAAGGCACCAAAAGGTAACACCTTCACCACTCAAGCAAAATTCAATCAAATACTACTCCTTGATACAAAAAACCTTTTATCCTATCAAACACAATCTCCCCCCTGGCTCTGATACCAGAAAGGACCAGTAGTGTGTGTGTGTTTTCAGGAGAATGTGTTTTACAGAATAATGTAAAAACAAACAAGGGTACGTGGCTTGTTAACCATCAGTGCGGACCAGACTAGTGCCCATTCGGGTTTACTAAGGGTATTTTAGTAACTTAAACAATTAAACTTATTCTGATTCCGATTCCAAGATAAAATAAGCACATCAATGGGATTCCAACTTATTTCCATTCCGATTCTTGTAGATTAAATAAACAACTTATTCTGATTCTCATTACTCATTCTCATTTCATCTCATTCTGATTTCTGCTCATTCCGATTACTGACAAGTAAACATAGCATAAATACTGTCAGACATTGTGTACTTTATGGATTAAAAAATCAGAATCATTGACAACATTTACTTCCAAAATAAAGGCGGGAATCGAAATCGAAATTGAAATCAAAATTGAAATTGTGGGCCCCACCAAAATTTGAGAATGGGAGATTGATTCCCAATCCCCCGGGAATCAATCTCCCATTCCCTAGATTTTTTATTTTACCCCCAATAAATTTTTATTATCCCCAAATTACCCTTAATCAACTTTTGTCATTTTGCATTTTGGTCCCTACATAATTTATGAAAATACTCAAAATTTTATATTATTTGCAAATAGGTCCTTTATTATTAATTATTATTATTACTGTTGTTGTTGTTGTTAAAATATACTTTATTATTTTAATTATTCTATTAAGCCTCATCACATCTGCAAATTAAACAATGTATTCTATAGCTTAAAACAAGCACTTAGAGCCTCGTTTGATAGATTCAAGGCTGCAATAATTTCTCAATGGCATTTCCAAAATTCAAAATCTGATAATTCTCTTTTCTACAAGTGGAACAATTGTCATCTAACTCTTGTTTTAGTTTATGTTGATGACATTATAATCACTTGTTTTAGTTCTCCGATGAATCAACAAGTTATTATTGATATGCATCGGACCTTTGGTCTAAAGGACTTGAGGGAGTTTCATTACTTTGGGAATTGAAGTCAACAAATCTACAAGTGGAATATATTTGTCACAAGCAAAATGTATTGCTAATATTTTAGCTAAAAACAGTGTGACAAATTGTAGTCCAGTTCCTACTCACATGTCTATAAGCCATTAGCTCACAAAGAATCAGGTGATATCATTGACAATGTATCTCAATACAGAAGTATTATAGGAGCTCTACAATATGTTACATTTACCATACCTGACATAGCTTTCTCTGTATAGAAGCTAAGTCAATTTCTATCTAATCCAAGGACACAACATTGGGAAACATGCAAAAGATTGTTAAGGTACTTAAAAAGAACAATATATTTTGGGCTGCGATTTTACAACAAGGGAGTTTTGCAAATAGACTATTTTTCAAATTCTAATTGGGCTTGTGATCGTGATGATAGAAAGTCAGTGGCTAGTTTTGCATATTATCTAGGTCCCAACTTAGGGACTAAATAGATACTAATTTCAAAATATAGGAATTCAACGAGATTTTACCCATAAGCAACATGCATTTAGCAATGAAATATGTGCAAAGAATAAAAGGAAGATTACTAAATCAAGTTGCACACCGTGTTCGACCATTTCATAATTTTGTTTATTAGTCATTAAATTTACTTTTTTTTCCCAAGTGTTTTGTAATTGGGGTTAAGTTTATTATTATAAATTGTATTACTAGGAAAATTATCTCTAGTGGTTGAGTATTGATATTGGGTTAAGTATATAAAACTTAAGATCGATATACAAACTTCAGATAAATCGACAAGATTAATTCATTCGTTGAATGAAAATATAAAATAATAGAAATAAATCATGTGAGCTAAGAGATATTTAATTCAACTAATGAATTAATGCCACATCAGTTTGTACAAAATAAGTTTGTATAAGAGTTTGTGGCTATATAATTACTCAAAACTTAAATATCTATCGATTCTAAGTTAGATTTTGGATAAAGTTAAGTTAGTAGGTTTTTGTTTTGGATAATTTTCAAAAGCCCACCTGATTTTGAGGTAATTACAGGTAGATGACAAGTTTACTTATATTCTCACTAACCTCCCTTACCGTTAGTATGAATACCCGTATAACGTTAGTGCTTGTTTGGTATGATTTATTTAATGACTATAAATGTTTATTTAATCCCATAAATTCTTATCATAATTTTTATTATTGTTTGGTTATTTTTCTAATAAAGCTTTTGAAGTTTGAATAAGTTATTTTGTCTCTACTAACAAAAGCTCAAATTTTGGGCTTTTGAGAGTAGATGTTGAAAAACGTTTTTTAGATGTTAAAATATCTAAAATATCCTTAATTTATTTGACAATCTTATTTTATTCTTTTCATAATATAACTTTAAAAAACTTGTTTATTAAAGTAATTTCATAAATTTTTAATAAAAGTTTGATTGACAACCAAACAACTAAATGTTTTTAGGTAAAAACTCTACTAACAAAAACTCTATTTATAAAAGTTCTACTAACAAAAACTCTACTTAAATAAGTTCTGCTTGAAAAACTGTTTAAATAATTTCTACTCCAAACACTGTATCAAACGGAGCCTTAGTATACGAGGGTAAAATTGTAAAGTTGCTATATTTCAAGCCGTTTCCACTCCACTCCCTTGATCGAAGTTGTTGTAACCAAAACAAATCATCACAAATTTCACATAACCCATGCACTGAAATGCAAGTTACGCAACCCAAGAGGTGGGTGAATTGGGATTTTAAATTTTATGCTAAACAATTCGCACAACAATTCAATCTAATGCTTTAATGGAATTGAAAACAATAAATTCAATATAGCACAATAATAAAAGAGTAAGGGAAGAGAAAACAAACCAATGAGTTTTACGTGGTTCGGCAATCCCTGTCTACGTCCACGCCTCCAAGCCAATCAAGCTCGATGATTTCACTATCCAAGCCTTCAAGACAATCGACTTCTAAGACAATGAACTTTACAATCAAGAGATTATCGCCTAATCTCTTCACCCTTTTATCACACACGTACAATTTGATAAGAAATGAAAATTACAACAAAAACTCTCTTTAAGAGTGGATATGCAAATAATAAAGACAATAACGATTCAATAAATGATGATTTAAAAAGCTTATATGAACTTATTTATGCTTGTATTTGTCTGTTAAATGAAGTTGAAGTTGAGTTTTTATAAAGTTCAAAACCAAATTATAAGAATTCGCAACCAAGCTTAAAAATGATGTTACCGTTAAATTTGAATTTTGCTACAACAATAGTGTTCACAAAATTAAATTTTTTCCCAGAACGTTCTGTAATTACAATATGGTCCAAAAGGGTATAAATTTTACAAATAGGTCCAATTTCAGAATTTTTAAATAAGGCTTGTCATTCCCAAGACTTTCTAAAATTATGATATGGCCCTAAATATAATGGTATTTTTCAAAGAGGTCCTTTTTAAAATTTAGCATAATATCCATATTTTTTAAAGTTCTCAAAATCTTTCATTTTAGTCCAAAATTTGAAAATATGAGATTTTCCTCAAGCGGCTAGCCGCTAGCCTCAGGCGGTTAGCCGTTCACTCTCTGTCCAATTTCGGATTTTAAATGCTTGGATTACATTCGAGTCCTCAAACTTTCATAAATTATAATATGACCCAAAATATTTCAAATATTTGTAAAAAGGTCCAACTCCGGAATTCAAATTAGTACTTATTAAATTCAAAGATTGCAAAACTTTTTATTTAAGTCCAAATTACTCAAATCCACAAAATACTCTATCTTATAAATATAAAACCTTTTAGTTTATGAAAGGTAATTATTTAAATTAATCTCTTGAGCTTCTCAAATGCTAAATCATGCATCAATTAAATCATACCGAATTTACAAGAATTTATCGTAATAATTTGTCCATTGAGCTCTAAACTTTATTCTTGATTTCGCCGTTGTCCGTTGAGTGTCTTCAACTTGATTTCACTTGATTCACTTGCATAAATATTATCCTTAAAAAAACTAGTGAAAATGTGAAATACAATATTTATTAAATCACTTAAGACACATGTTTGTTATCATCAAAATTATATAATGTTTAGCCCTTTAGGCTAACATGCACGAGACAAACTTAAGTGGTTGGAAAAATCTGCCTACCAGCGAGCATTGACGGCGGCATGGATCTGCCACTGTTATTGGATTCTTTGTTTAGCTTCGATTTTATTGTTTTTGGAGATAGAAATTTAAGAAATTTTTACTTGATTCGAGCTGTTGTTATTAAGTTGGTGGTAGAAAAATTGATTAAAAGGAGAATGGGTTTGAACATATTTTTGGTTTGAGTTGATGAGTATTGTTAGTTTGTTCTGAGTTCTCGTGTTTTGTGCATGAACGAAATTGGTCATCGGTAAGCTTTAATGGGTTTAACTGTTCTACTTTTATTATCGTATAGAGTGTGTTTTCCTGATTTTGGTCATTCATGTGAATCCGGATATGAAAGAAGTTGGGAATGTATCATGATTGTTTAAATTTTTTGGTCGATTGGTTGCTCTGGTTTGTTGTTGTCCAGGTTGAGTGTTTGCTTGTCTGCCTGATTTATGTGTGAATGAGTCTAGTGCTTCGAACTATGAAAGTTGCTTATGGGACTATTGTTTTCTTTCTTGTCTTAGTCTATTTCTTGATTAGCTTTTTCCTGTTTTTCCTTTTACTTTCCTTCATTCTTTTATCGTTTATCAAACATACCTTCAATTATTCTAATGTTCTAGTACGGAGAGTAACTGATTAATTAATGAGCTTAGTTAGTTATCTACAATATATTGATTTATGATTGCTCCAGCCTGGAGAATTAGTTGGTTCTGATTTTATTGTGCAGAGTAATTTTGGATGTAAATCTAGCTAACTTGATTTGAATACCAGTGCTACACTGCAAGTATAACTACATTAGCAAGGTTTATTAAATTTCACCATGAAGGCCAATAAATGATGAGGATAAATAAAAAATAGAGTGTGAACTAATAGGTAATATAACTGGTTAAGTTTGCTGGTTGTACAATATTAGCTTGATATATGATTAAGATTTGTTAATTTGATAATCTCCAAGCGTAGACTTGCTTTAATTGATTTAGCTAAAAACGTTAGTAAGATTGAGGTTGGTGAACCCCATTGCTGTTTCTCGAACTTAAACCATTAACCATTGTATAAGAGGAACAGAAGGTAATTAAAAGAAGTAGAGAAGAAGACTAGTATCTAGCTGGTAGTTGCAGTTTGCAAGTAGCATTAAGATTATTTTTTTTTTATGAGATTTGGCGACAGGAAAATGCTCCCTTAAAGGAAAAAGAAGATGATTCTCAATTTTGAACAGAAAAATATACTATCTCTCCCTCTCTCTCTTTTTTATTATTATTCGAATGTTAGGTAAGGAAGCAGATCCAATTTCAAGTTCGTTTTTGGTCATAGAACATGTGATTAATTTGAAGTTTATAGTACATAGCCTAGCTTAATGTGCTTATAGATTAAGGATATTACATAGACTAGTTAAACTTGCTCGTGGTTTAAGGATAAGTAATGGATACCTTAGAAGCATTGCTTTTTTTTTTTTTTTAATTTACTTCTTTACACAATATTCAATAATTTTTTTTGCTTATTTTTATACACATGACAGGCAGTAAATAAATATAATTTTTATTGATACGTGAGAAAAAGTAACCTGGAATTTTGCTTCATTGTCCTGTTTTGGTATAACAAAATTTCAGAAAATGATTTTTCTTGCTTTTATTTTTGGGTTACTGGATGGATAATGGTCAAAAACTTGTCTGATACTGGCATCTAAATTACCTTTTTCAGTCCTGCAATGCTCTTCTATAGAGTCATTCTATTTGTAATAACAATTTCTATTTGACAGTTAAGCTTTGATAATTTTGTAGATTGTGTTAAACACAACAAATAGTGAGACAACAAATTACAGTAGGTAAACAACGAAAACAGCAACTGGAAATATCGAAAGAAATAACAGAAAGCAATAGAAGAGAGATAAGACGGAAACAGAAAACTGAAATGAGAACCGAGGCCTGCACAAGACAGTTTCCTTAAAACAGATTTACCACCTCCTCTGTGAGTGCTTAAGGTCTGCTGGTATCTGTTTCCCAGGATACAACGGGTACGAACTTCCAGTCAAGCACAGGCTGGAAATTCCAGCAAACCACAACAGCGAACTCGATCAGGAAAATAAACGAAGAAGGAAGGAAGAAAAAATAACAAGTGCTCTTGGTGCTAATTTCCGAGTGTTCAAAAACAGAAAATTTCCGAATTCAATTTATGTTATTAATTTGCTGTAACAGCCATTGAATTTAAACAATTCAATTTAAAAACGTGCCTAGCTTGCATGGATGCAAGCGTACGCCAACCAAATTGGTCTTGGATTCTCTTGCGCAAGAGCCTTTATCCTTATAATTCTTACTCATGCATGGTTAAGTGTTTATATTTAAACACTAATTCCTTGGCTTCTTTTTCCCATGTGGGATAAGCCTCATTTCCTTTCAAATTTCCAACTTGAAAGGTGAACTTTGAGAGACAATTTCTCATTCACCCAAGCACCATTTTGAGAAAATAAGATTATACTTTTGAAGTATGAACGGAGTAGAATCCGAATCTCACAATATTTCCCACTTGCGTTAAGTGGGACCCACTCAAAATGTGCCCTCAAAATAGCATGTTATGCTAGTTTTTCAACAGATTGAGTTGTTGCAGATCCACTTATCAAAATTTGCTGCAAGTATTCAGTCCGGCAGTGATATCAAATCAACTTGACTATATTATTTAGGCATTAACAAAATATTCAAAGGAACATTACTTGTATTAATGAATTAATAAATTCATACCATAAAGCATAATCCTTAACTATTGTGTTACTTAGTATTCATTTAACTTAGCTTAAGTTATGAACGTTATTTATGTGTGAATTGTGTGTCAGCTGGCATAAATAACAAATGTAGTTTCAGTTGTGGTCTGTCCTGATCTCATTAAAAACAAATTGTTTGGATGACCGAAGCCTAAGGAACCAAGATGCTTATGCTGTGCTTTCACTAAAAATCTGCATATGCCATTTTTTCTAGGATTTTGTTTTTAAAGAGATGTTTTTGTGCTTCGATCAGCCAATTAGGCATGCAACTGAAGTGATATTTGATGTCATGTTACCTTGGGAGACATTTACTGCTACCGTGAAGAGTGACAATGATTTGCAAGATGCATTCAACAAGCTAAGGGATAAGAAGTATACTTGGGCCATGCAATAAGAATATGAGCCAACTTGGAGAAATTGGGTTACATGTTATCAGTTGCAGCGGTGATACAACCACTGCACAGTCGGTTGCTCAAGCTTGGCCCAAGAGACAGCCCGAAATTCCCTTCAAGCTTCAAGATTTTGTGCGTGAATGATGGTGCAACCGATTACAACACTTAGATATTCTAAAGATATTGTGTTCAATTTGTTATTTACTTATTATTGCAATTCTGTTTTGCTGTGCTGTCAAGTTTGTTAGAGAGGATATTCTTAGCCGTTTCTAGAATTTGTCTGTAACTCTCTTGAAGAAGTATTTAAAGAAATGGATGAACAAGAAAAGGACAGCTCCCTTACATCCAAAATACAATTCCTCTGTTTTGTCTAGTCTCTACTCTTACTCTAACTCTGGAGGACTCCACCCTCTAAAGTGGAAACTAAAATTCCCGAACTAGCTGCTGCTACCATTCTTAGCCACAAGTGGTGATACCAGAGCAGTACAACTTGAAGAAGCGAGAATCTGTGTTTGTTGATGCTTGGTGTGTTTTAGTATTTTGGTTGTTAATGTATGGCAATGGCGAAATTTAAATGGATTGACGGGGTGAGTCTTTCAAAAACTTGGTCGGTTGGTGTATAGGCTGTGAATCTTTTGCTTGAAAATTGGTGTGCAATGGTGATGAGGGCTAATGCTTGGTGAAGTCTATGAATTTCCCCAAAAAAAAACCAAAACCAAATACAAAATTATTTTTTTTCAATGTACATTTGTTGTTTTACAGGCGTATTTATGACTTTTTAACTGAACTATAATACCAGTTTCTTGCCGCCAATTTTTGGGCGCCAAACATACTTCTCATCAGAAGGGCATTTTGGTCATTCTGGCAGTCCACTAACAGTCAACATGTATTCATTCTAACGGTAAGGGAGATTAGTGAGAATACAAGGAAATTTTCCATTTACTGTAATTACCTCAAACCAGGGGAGAGGTTTTTGAAAATGGTCCTTTTTATATTGTGTAACACTCAGATTCGAGTACAAGGGGGCATACACTACTTTACCATCTGACCAGAATTAGTCAAAATGTTCTTTTTTAAATTGTCCATTACGTACATTTTTCCTCCTGGAAAAGTGACCGGCACATTAAGCTTATCTTTCTCTCTCTTTCCCTCGCAAGTTGATTTTGCACAGATCAATAATGACCGCCGAACAATGTCCATTTTAAGCATTTATGGACAGTGTTAATTGGTTTAAAAGTAATTGTAATCTAATAAGTAAGGACAATGATCCTCTTTTTAGTCTTTTTTTTTTTGAGCCAGGTCTTTTTAGTCTTTACTAGTAAAATAAGTATTCAAAATTGACCGATGGGCTTCAAGACTTACAACGCTGATGTTGAGTCGAGCTCCATGTCGTTATTTAGCTTCTTCCTCAATTATCAATTAATTGAGTGGAGACAGTCTCTCTCTCACGAAATGTGAGTTGATAGGCACCCCTCGAATATTAGAGAGGGTTTAAAATATCCCATATACTTGGTGTATATGAATTTATATAAGATGATCAAATATCAATCAGAATGTCTGAATGTCAAATATCGCAGATAATGACTTCAAAAAAAAAAAAAAAGTATTCAAAATTGAATTTTTAATGTTAATAATCAAGTTGGTTTGTTTCACTTTATTTATAATTGTTGATGCGAGATTATGGTTTTCTATTCGTCCACGATCAGGATCTCTCCTCAACTAACTCGTCCACGACCAAGATCTTTCCTCATAAGACTTCCTCTTAGCAGACTCCTACACACACAGAAACAGGTCAGAGCATGCCGGGTGTTTTCCCGGCGTAAACCCTCCGACGCTCAAGTCAGAAACGTAGGTTTTGCCTTTCTGGGAAATACGGCCACTAATATTATGGCTTTTTATGATCTCTCAATAGAAAGTTCTTTTTCCTAAGTTCTAATCTAAAAAAATCTAACCCTTTTACCTTCGTTGGTTACCTTTTTATAGCCTTCCTCTGAATCCGGCCCTTCCTGCAATCCACGTCCATCACCCCTCTCAGCACTCGGAAGTGGGTGCGTCATTATCGTAATTGTGGCTGAGTGGGCTTCGTGCCTTGATTCTCGGGCAACAATGCACGTCCTGCCAACCGTCATTGACCGGGTCTCCCCCCTTAACCTCTAGCAGGAATGGCCTTATGCTCCCAGCAGGATGTCGGCTCCCGCTATGGCCCCGTGGAGGGTGCATTCATGAACGAGCAGAACATTCCTGTTCGTGGTAAAATCCTGTTACCAGACATTTGCTCATCATGGTTGGTCTTGTCGAAGTATATCCCCTAAACAATAATTATTCTAGTTTTTTCACTAAATTTGGAACCTAGCGGGGAAAAGAGTAGAAGAGTGGGAGAATATCAATAAGTAATACCTTTACCCATATATTATTTTGTCCATATTGATAGTTTTAATTGACTAATAATCTATTTAAATCAATAAACTGATTTAAATAATTGAGGAAACTATTACTTTATTTGAGATTACAGAAAATGATGAGGAAAAAGTAATCAACACCTCATATTCATTGACAAGGCTTGGCTAAATAATTTTAATGTGATCACCCAAATCCTAGTAAGACAAAGGGTAAAGAATGAATTTACACTTTACCCAATCTCTTACCTTTCAAAATAAATTAAAAAAAAATCCCTCATTCTTCTATTCTATACTCTATATATTTAGTTTTCATGTTTAATCATGGAGCCAAATTTTTAATGTACGTTTTTGTTCAAACTTTCACATTAGTTTTTCACTTAAAGCACATATTAAAATGGAGTACCTTGCTTTAATTATTTTATTTATCCTTATAATAATAATAATAATAATAATAATAATAATAATAATAATAATAATAATAATGATGATGATGATAATAATAATGATAATAATAATAAAATAAGTTAAATTTTTAATTTAAATATAATATTATATATTGTTAATTTTTATTTTCTTTTATTTTTATGTTATAATTATTAACATAAATTTATAAATTTATATTATGTTATTAAATAATATTATATTATATTTTAATTTTTATTGTATTAAAAATATCAGTAATTTAATTATATTATAATAATTAATATACAAATTTGATTAATATTTAATAAGTTAATATAACTAATAGTAAATACTTAATAACATATAAAAGTAAAATATTACACAAGATTACATTATTTAATTATATTATTGTAATTAGTATATAAAAATTGATTATCATTTAACAATTTAATATCATTAATAATAAGTGTTTAAATATGAATAGATTTGAATAATATTGAATTGAAATTAATAATATAAATAATAGAATTCTTATTTGGATTATTTTCTAAATATATAATTTAAATTAATAACAAAAAATTAATATAGTGCAACACCAAACATAGTATAATTAAAAATTAATACGGTACAATGTAGAGTCAAACATTATACAACATTGTTATAATACAATACTAATGTAATACCGCATAATACAATACACCTGCATTAAAATAATATATTATAATATAACACAATACAGTGTACCAAATGCATCCGAAATACATAGAAAGACACAGCTCAAACATTTCAAATAACTAGGCATTAAAAAAAAGGGAATATTTTATTCTAAAATTGCTAACTTTTTCTCCAATGTCATCCAAGAAATCAGAATACATATACCTCCACCTTCTGTTGACAATTAGAGGACCTATTACACACCAAAAACCTACCACGAATCCAAGTGCCATGCTTACAATGAACCAGTTCACTTCTTCGTCATCTTCATCTCCATTTTCAACTTGAGGTACTGAAACATTTTCAGTACAATTTTTAGAAAGAGGAGATCCACAGAGATTATCATTGCCGAGAAAACATGATGCATCAAAGCTTTGTAGCTGAGTGCTTAAAGGAATTTTTCCCGACAAGTTGTTGTAGGATAAGTTCAAATGATTCAAGAACGTCAAACTTGAAGTACTCTGGGGGATTTCACCATAAAGCTTGTTGTAGGAGAAATCAATAGACTCTAGTGATCTCATAGCACCAATATTCTCAGGAAATCTTCCAGTAAAATGATTATGCGACAAATTTAATGACTGCAGTGCCAAAAGCTTGGTTACTTCCGCAGGAATCCCTCCTGAGAAATTATTTTGCGAAAGGTCTATGGTCCTCACCAAATTAAGAATGCTGCTGTATTCAACATTTCTCCCTTTCATCACAAGAGATGTCTTCTCGATAGAAATGCGAAAATTGGTTGAATATGCGATGTTGTTGTACACCGGGTAGTTCGTTGTCGCCATGGCACTCAAATTACTGATACATCTTGGTATGCCTTCAGAGAGATTGTTGGAAGCAAGGTCTATAATTTGGAGAGAAGATAAGAGGCAAAATTCTGTTGGAAAGTGGCCATCAAACTTATTTGAACGAAGGATGAGAATAATTATTCTTGAAAAACTTTCTCCAATCCATGCGGGAACACTACCGGAAAACTGATTATCAGCAATGTTAAGGGCTAGTAATTGCGTACAATTTTTGAATGACTCCGGAATTTTTCCAAAGAGGGTGTTTTTCTGAAGATGCAATGACTGGAGTGAACTTAAGGTTCCCATGGAGAGTGGAAGGTTACCGGTAAAATTATTGTTACCCAAATTCAGAACTTCTAAGGACTGAAAAGTCATCCAACAGTCAGGTATTTCTCCGGATAAAATATTTTCTCCAAGATCAAGAATTTCTAATTCCTTTGACTCCTTTAATCGATGACATAAAAAATGAAAAATAGAGCCTGAGAAAGAATTGTTGGAAAGATCAATTCCATACAGTTCATTAGAGGATACTGGAGGCAATGGACCATAGAAATTGTTTGAACTCAAGTCAAGGTATTGAAGATGGGTAGCCTTGGACAAATTAGGAATCTCTCCACCAATCCGGTTATTTGAGAAGTTTAAAGAATAAAGCTGGGAAGAAGATTCCAAAAATTCATCAGGAATTGTATCTTGAATTCTTGAGTTGGAGATATCAAGCTCTAACAAAGATTTTTGTGACAGCAGCCAAGATGGAAACCTATTTCCTACTAAATTACAAGATTCCAAATTTAACTCTTTTAGTTGAAAAGGAGGAATCCAATCAGGACTAACATTTAATGATAATGAGTTTTGGGAAACATCGAAGGACTTTAATTTTGAAAGCTTGGCAAAGTGAATTTCAAAAAGAGATCCAAACAGTGTGTTATTGGAAAGATTTACACTGTCTAACGAAGAGAGTTGCCCTAAAGACAATGGAATAGGACCAGAAATAAAGTTATTACTTAAAGAAAAAGTTTTGAGATTTTTTAGTCGCCTAATTTGATCGGTCAAATGACCAAAAAGCTGACATTCAGTCATTTCCAACACCTCTAGACCATCTAAAATACAGGTTGAAAAAATATTTAAAATTTCAGAAATCTCTTGGTTCATGTTTGTGTGTGATAGAAAGACCGACCTTAACTTACAAAGTCTTCCGAATGATGTTGGAATTTTCCCTTCAAGGTTATTAAAAGAGAGATCAAGTGTTTGGATTGAAGTCAAGTTTCCTACAGAACTTGAAAATGGACCTTGCAAGAGATTACTCCAAAGAGAAAGAAACTCAAGACCACCGAACCGGGAGAAAAACCACTCAGGTATTGTAGAACTGAAATTGTTGGCTGATAAATCGAGATATCTCAGAGACGTCAAGTTTCCGAGGCCACGAGGAATCGGACCTTCAAAATTATTGAGACTTAGATCAAGAAAGACTAAATGATCACTGAGACCAAAAACCCAAGGCATCACAGAGGTACCTAACTGGTTGTCCGAAAGATCAACGGTGGTGAGAGATGAAAGGTTATCTGAGGATACAGATAGTGAAGGAAAGTAATGAAGTTGGCAGATGGCCAACTTTAATACTTTCAAAGAAGGCAGTGAGTTTATTGAAAGCAACCAATCAGAGACTTTGTCGAGGTTCACGCAACTCAAATCAATGTGATTCAGAGATGAAAGACTAGATAACCACGAAAGAGTTTCGGCATAATTACCGAAATTCCCATGCAAGTCAAGATACTGTAGATTAGAGAGATTTCCAATTTGGTGAGGAATCATTCCTACAAAACCAGCTGTAGAGAGATTAAGATATCTTAATTTCCCCATTGAACCAAGAAAGTTCGGAATCTCTATGCCTTCAAAATTATTACCACTTAAATCCAAGCAATTCAAATGTTTAAGCTCAAGCAAAGAGGGGTTTATCTTACCACCCAACTTTGACATCTCATAAGGATTTCCAAGAAGGAGCTGGAGGACATGTCCTGTGGTATTGTGACAAATAACACCAGCCCATTTACAGCAACCCCCCTCACTAATATTCCAAGAGACAAGCCGGTTTGAAGGATCTTTGAGATCTTGCTTGAACTTCAGAAGTGCTTCTCGCTCACTTTCCAAGCAACTCACATAAGTACCTCCACTGCAAAAGCTCATGTTGATTGATGCTATGGGAAGCAATGCAAGAAAAAGAGAGGAGAAAGTAATATTCGTGGTTGGTTTCATTGCCTTGCAATTTCCAGAGAAATTATTTGTTACAACAAAGAGATGTGCTTTGCATCAGAATCTCATTAATTACAAGCAATTTATAGGTGGAAGTTACATACCTTTATCAAGTGAGCTTACTTGCTTGCCCTTGCCTTTAATTTCAGCCTCAATCTGAGACCAGATATGCTTGGAAATTTGTTCCTGCCCATCGTAATTATTTCATCATCTATTTTTAAAAAGGGAAATTATTACTTACCTCGTGTGAGGCTACTTTTAATATTGCTAATTAGCAACAATAGTTTAAAAGTTACAATTATAAAATATTTTAAATTATATTTTACATGGAAAAGGACAACCATACTTCCAAAATTTGGAGAAATAGTTACAAAAACCTTAGGTTTTTAAAAAGGGAAACACCAAAATTTATTTTTAACCATAATACCCTTTGAATTTTATAATTAGAAAATTAAACTTAAATTTTCTTAAAAATGATTTAATATATTATTAAATTATTAAGTAATTTAATATAATTTAATATAATTTTCATTAAAATAATAATGAAAGTAATAAATACAAATATATTATTAAAATAAGTATAATAATTTAAAATTTAAAAATCATTTTAAATCTTAAAAATAATGTAATATATTAGCCTACTAGATACAATATATTATTTGTATTAAATTTGAATTATTTTTAAGAAAATTTAAGTTCAATTTTCTAATTATGAAATTCAAAGGACATTAGGTCAAAAAGACATTTTGTTTTCCCTTAGTGAAAATTTGAAGGTTTTTGCAATCATTTTTCATACTTTCGGGTGTAGGTGTTTTTTTCCTTAACTTTTAACCCTTAATTTATAAGTTAAAAGTGGCTTTGGTAAACATTTTTTTTTAATTAAAAATTCATATTATGTTCAGTATTTTGTCAATAGTAATATTATTAATTGACAAGAAATTGATCATTACTTTTGCGGTCATCATAGTATTGGCATTTTCCCGTTCATTAGCAGGGTCTATTTTTTAAAATCCCATCTGGAAGAAGCAGCTGTGACCTTATTTTCTGCGTTAATGTCGCTGCAGGATGTTTCAAAGATATTTTAATTGCACTATTTACCATAGTCAAAAATTGGGTATTTAAATTTTGTTACGTGCTTGTCTCTTTCAAAAAGAATTATGTGTTACGTGCTGAACGGATATTTAAGTTCGAGAAGAATTGTCTTACGTACTGGACGGGTATTTAAATACCCTTGAATTATATTATGGGTTTTCATATTGACTAAATTTGATTCCCATCTAAATAAATTGACATTTATGAATGAGTAGAGCTGTCCAACTAAAATTCTTATAAAACCTTTTTTTATAGGTTTACAATTTTAACCTCGATAAAAAAAAAAGGAAGTAAAACATGTATTATCCTTCTATCGGTTAAAATAGAGTTACTGATTGCAGGCGCCTAAAATTCTTAAGAGAGCAAGAGGCTAATAAGTTAATTTTGAGCTTCAATGTGATTTTAAAGTCTGTTAGTTGATATAATAAGCACTTCATCATATCATGTTGATGATTATTTTGAGAACTTTTAGAAATTAATAGTTATATTTGAAAATAATTCTCATTAACAACATGCTTGAATCTTTGAAATTACGTAGTGAAATTTCTGCAACTTGTAATAAAGAGATTATGGGATTTTGTTGACAAATAAAATTGTAGGGTATTTGTGGAATAAAAATGGATGTATTTAGAAGTAGTGTGGTTTTTAAATATTTATAATTATGTGGAGATGCATCAAAACGATATTTTATCTCCCACCAAACAATTTTTCATCATTTATAACTCCTACTATCTGATAAGAACTTATAACTAATGAAAGCTTTTTTTTTTCATGCTTTTCCTAGAGGTTTGGAGAAAGGTACAATCAATAGGATTTTCCTATTCCTCTCTTCCTCAAAGGAACAACGTGAATTCTTTTTCATTTTCCCCTCCATAGGTACCAAGAGATTGGATCTAGCTATAAGAAGAATGCTTGGTTCATAAATAACTCACTTCTTAGTCTTCGACTCCCTCAGTCGCTACGAATGCCCTCGAGTGGTGCAATAAGATATATATGCTTATCTACCTATGCACTTCATTTGTATGATTATGTAATAGGAGGACTCATTTTCTTATTTATATATACTTTGAGAATAAATAAAAGTTGTCTTTAACCTATTGTTGTACCTCTTACTTGTACTCTCTCTCTCTCTCACACATTATAATATGTTCCTAATTGATGAATATTTAACAGAATACTACTTTTGTCTTTTAATTAGTGACAATAAATAAATCATGAGCTAATTTGTTCATTAATGTGAACCACCATCCAGACTAATAGAAAATCTAACAGGTTGGGTACGGTAATGACTTTTCAAAATATTAGAAATGGAATAACACAATAATGATTAGTATTTAGGTGTGGACTCACATTTACAATTGTTAATAGTCAAATTTACTCATTTCATTTTGTGAAATGAATTTAGAAGAAGTAGATTTGACCTCATTTTCTACGTCAAGATTTTGCGAAACCCAATTTGTAAGAAGTGACATGACCTCATTTTCTACGTCAACGTCTTTGCAAGACATTTAAGAGATATTTTAATTTGAAGTAGGTTCCTCTGTGGAAATTAATTTCGAACTTTGTCTTTGAAAGAAGTAGATGTGACTTCAAATTTTATTTCAACCTATTGTTACTTTCTTAATCGAGAACTTCATACCCATCATTAAAGTTATAAAATTATACTTCTCTACAAACACTCTTCTTTTGTTTCTAAAACATTTGTTGTTTGTACCTGCATCATCTTTACGAACTTGCCATATATACTCGCATTTTGCAGCCGAGAAAATCTGTAGGACTATTGCTTTCAAATCTCAACCGTAGCTAAATGGAACGAAGTTTTCGGATTAGAATTTGGATCCAATATTTGTTTATCTAAGGATTTAGTTCCACATGTGCATTGTTATACTTATAATAATCGTAACTAGAGAGTGTTTTAAACTTTTCATTGCTCTCTCTAATATTGGGATGTCAAAAAAAATAGAAATATGTGTGATCTCAGGATTATGACCACTTATATGGACAACTTTTCATATTGTCTTTAGGTATTCTTACTTCAACTCATCATTGAAATAGAAATTATGCTTAAGACTCTACACATTAAAGGCGCATACCCTATTATATGCATTAAAACTTAAATTATTAAAAACCTAAAAAGATCACTTTGAATTGAGTTTAATCTTATATGACAGTTTGCAACACATAATTATTTACATGTAAACCCAATATTGGATTCAGGATCCAACAATATTGGATTAAATATCCAACAATACTATCCCTTATCTTTTAAAAAAAAAATATTGCATGACATCAGAGGCGAAGCTTTGAGGAGGCTAACCCGGGCTGTAGCCCGGGTTAGTTTCTTGAAAAAAAATATTAATTAATTATAAAATTTAAAAAAAAAACTTATAGTAAAATATAAAAATATAACTAATAATTATAGTCAATATCTATTTTCTCTAAATCTAAAAATTAACTCAAATCCCTGACTAATTGATCCAATTATCCAAATTCTAAATTCCCTAAAACTTAGTTGTCATCATCAATTGAATTAGTTATTAGTTTATATTTTTGTCAATTTTTTTTGATAAAATAATTAATAATTCTCTAATATATTATTATCGCAAACAATATAATTCAGATACGATAATATATGAGTTTTTTTTTTTGAAGAATCGCAGGACGAAATTTCGTCGATATTGTTTTTTTTATTTACATTGTATTTTTAAAATTGTATTATTAATTTTTTACTTGTCTAGTGTATTTTAATAATTTCATTTGTATAGAATAAATTTTTTGAGAAGTAATTGAATGTAAAAAAAATCTAGCCCACCCCAAAAAATAGTGCTAGCTTCGCCACTGCATGACATGTATTGAGTCTATCATCTTTTCGTAATCCACCAATCAGAACATGATAACTCTCATCTATCCCCGAGATTATAGTTTTTACCTACTAAGTCATTTTTGATATGCCTGATTCCTAAGTTTGCATTAAAAGCCGTACATATCTTAATTCCATTGGTTGGTTGTATATACAATAAAAATAATGACACTAGAAGATTTGTAACAAAATATGGTTGAATTTAAAAAGTAAATGACTCATATAAGTTCACAATAACGAATGACTATTAAACCACCCGATCTTGAATGATAAATAATATTTCTTAACTAATTCTAATTAAGATAAAGATAATTAATTATTTTGATTTATTGCTTTTTTTTTATTATTATTTGATTTTTCTCACATAAAAAAAATTCATTGACGGAGAGGAAACTCTTCTTTCTTCATATTTGGATTCAGTGCTCTGCAGATATGATGATCTCGTATTAATCTTGTTATAAAACTATATTTACTGTTATCAAAGTATATCTTACGTAATTAATTCTTAATCATACATGATTAACTTCATTATAGTTTAAAGCACTAGATCCAAAATACTTACAAAACTTTGTCATACACAATTATAAGATTTAAATTGCTTATTTAATCTACCAAAAAAACAGTTTTACTTATTTAATTATGAAATAATGACCGACCAACAATTAGTTTGCGAACGATTTATTAATTAAGATAATGAGCAACTTGTCAGAACAGCCAAAAGTACTAGCATTGGTGGGTAAAATTAAAAATGAGTTCCAAGAAGAATATATTCCACTAAAGAAAGGACAAAGGAGATTGATGGATGATGACTAAGAGTAAGAAAGACTCTTGCATTATCATTTCCCAAATGATCAAATCTCTAATTGAACTGCAAGAGGAAAGCAAAGAGATTGAGAAATCCCCAGTCCCTCACGCGATGCATTGGATGTCAAGGAGAAATTTAAAATTACCTCATGATTATAGCTCGAATTGTATTCTTTAAAAAAAAAATTACTGAAGGAATAACTCAATTAATTTTGGCCATTTGCAATAGAGGCAACTTATCAATATGGGAATTGATTGATTAATAAAAGATTGAGTTAATAAAACTTTACGTTGATTGACAATGGCAAAATGTTTTGCGCTGAAAATAAAGATTTAGGTTCAAACCCTGTTCACATGGGTGGAGAGGGGATTACATTGGATTGTCATTGACTAAATAATAAAAATAAATGAAAAAAATGTTGATCGGCAAAAAATTTTCTTAACCAATTAGGACTCGTTCGGCATTGTTTTTTGGAGACTTCAAACTGATTTTACGAAGTTAAAAGTTAATTTTATTTTTTAAATTTTTTAAAAAATTTATCTTGTCAAAATCACTTAATCTTACAGTAAATTTTGAAAGTCAGAAAAAGAGTAATTTTTCAAAATCTAATTTTGAGAATTAGTTTCATATACAATTTCTTATATATCCTAATATATGTTATAGAAATCCAAAATAATTCTTATTTAAGTAGGAAATAAAATTATTGTATTTAAGGAAATTATTATTATTATTACCAATTATATTGAGATAAAAATTTAATTAATAAAATAAAATATTTATTTTAGTTATCAATTATTATATATACACATAAAATAATATTACATACACATTTATAAATGCATATGTAAATAAATATTATAGATTTACGTCTATTTAAGTCATTTGCATTCTTAAAGCATTTTAAAAATGAGATCTACGTTTTAAAACTTAAAGCATTTTTAAAAATAAAATTTATTAAATATTTAACTGATCTCTTCACAATTCATTATTTTTATAGCACAAACTGACACTAATTATTTTAAAAACTATAGCATTACCAAACTAATCCTAAGTTGAAGATAATCAATAACTCTGATTTATTATTTTATTTCCATCCTTAGTTCATTTTTCCCACACATAAACAAAAGTCATCGACGGAGGAACTTCCTCCTCCCTTCAGATTTGGATTTAGTCTCCACCGATATGATCCTGTGTTAATCTTTCCAAATTACTGATTTAATTATGAAATACAATGACCGAACAACGATTAATTATTTGAAATAGATTTAATTAAGGTAAGATAATGAGCAACTTGTCAAAACAGCCAAAATTGTTGCGGTTGGTGGGTCAATGACGAGTTTCCAAGAAGAAAATTCCACAAAAGCTAGAAAGGACAAAGGAGATGAACGGATGATGACTAAAATGAGTAATAAAGAAAGGTTCATTACCATTTCCCAATTGATCAAATCTCTAACAAAAGAGATGCAGATTGAACAGGCCCATATACACCAGCATCCTTTGACACTCTGCGAGAAGAATGATGAGGGTAAACTTCTTTGCCCTCTCTGTGGCAACCCTTTCGAGAACCTAAACCGTTGCAGCAGGTGTGGGTTTTATCCGGAACCGACAGAATGCTTTGGTTGCCACGACAAACCCCCCTCACATAAGCATTCTTTTTACATCTGCAAACTGTGTTGGCCCAACTCTCCTATTTTTCATAAATCATGTGCAGAATTGCCGTCACAAATCCAAATCCCTTTTCGTCCACATTGCTCTTTCTTCTTCAGTACTAGTTCAGATATGTTCTCTTTCACCAGGACTCGAAAATTTCGTTGTGATTTCTGTGACTGGTCACAAAAAGGCTATAGGTTCTGCTGCTACCTTTGCGGTTTTCAGATTTGTGCAAGATGTGCTGGCAGACTCATCGCGTATCATGAAGATCGCGTAGAGCACATTGAATATTTCAGTCACCAGCATCCCTTGGACGTCTTTCAGGTGGAGGATGCGACGTGCAGGATATGCAACAAAAATCTACGAGGTCAAAGCTACGGTTGTGTCCCTTGTGGTTTTTATATCCATGAATCATGCAGTGAGCTGCCCCAACAACAAACTCTACATCCTTTCCATCCACATCCGGGACATTTTTTGTCACTCAGCGACATATATAAGAACAGTATTTTGCACTGTGAAGCCTGTCTCTCCATGACTAACTATTTTGTGTACGATTGTGTAAAGTGTGAGTTTTGCTTGCATCCTCAATGTGCGTTTCTGCTGCCAAACGTAAAGTACAAAGGTCACGAGCATCTTCTTATTCTAGTGGAGAATATGTCCTACAAAGGCGAATGCGAAGCATGCAGAGGTAACATTGAAGGTACTTTCTTTTTTCGGTGTGTCCAGTGTAGGCTTAATTTTCATGTCCAGTGTGGCTCAGTCCCTGCTTCACTACCACCAACTGTTGTGCATAAAAATCACGATCATCCTCTCACACTCACTGCATATGTCAAATATTATGTTGAATCACTTAAGTGCTACGTTTGTAGTGAAGAAATAAATCCCAAGGATCCTTGTTATCTTTGCGTTGAATGTGAGTACTATGCACATGTGCGTTGTGCGGTGATCACTGAGATATTCTGCGATGATGATCGAGAGGTATTGGGACATACCAGCCACGATGATTGCTCATTTCTTCTTGAAAACAAGAATGATGATGAATTGGGGCATTCTATTCACTGCCATACTTTAACCCTCTCGGAAGTAGGTGACGTGAAATGTAAATTATGCTGCAAAAATATCCATGGATCGGGCTATGGTTGCGCCCCATGTGAGTTCTATATCCATAACTTATGTGCTGAATTACCGCAAGAACTCAGACACCCTTTGCACCCACTCCCAAACCATAGTTTGACACTCCAAGACAGCAAGTTTTTGGAGGGATATTATTGTGATGCATGTGACTTGAATGTAAATCCAGGCGTATGCTACCGATGTGATTATTGCGACTTTGCCCTGCATCTTGAATGCGCGTATTTGAAGCCAAGCGTAAAGTACGAAGGTCATGAGCATCTTCTTATTCTTGTGGAGAATATGTCCTATCAAGGGATATGTGAAGCATGTGGTTTTGAAATTGAGGGTACTTTCTTTGTCCGGTGTGTCCAGTGCTGCTTCAATCTTCATGTCCAGTGCGGACCAGCCCCGGCATCACTACCATCAATTGTTGTGCATAAACATCTCCATGATCATCCTCTGTCCATCTCCACCAAGGCAGTAGCCAAAAATGATTCTGATGTACTTTATTGTGATGCTTGTGGGGAAGAAAGAAACCCAAGGCATCCGTATTATTGCTGTGTCGAATGTGAGTACAACGCACATGTGCGTTGTGTGCTCACTGAGGTATCACATGATGAACGAGTGAAGCTTAGGCATTTCAGCCACGATCATTGCTTGTACTTTGCTCTTGAAAGCAAGAGGAATGATGGTGTTACTTGCTATGCATGTGAAAGATTAATCCAAGCAGATGATCCAGCATATGGTTGTGATCCCTGCGGATTTTATCTCCACAAATCCTGCGCTGAATTGCCCTGGCAGCCCCAACATCTCCTCCACAGGCATCCTCTCTATGTCTCAACAGATCATTCTAAAACAGACCGTGTATGCAGTGCTTGTCATAAAAATGTGTCTGGCTTCATTTACGAATGCAACCGTTGCGATTTCACTTTAGATATTGACTGCTTTTCATTGCAATTTCGAGGGAACTGCAAGGTGATGAGCAAATTTTCACTTTCTTTGAAAAGTTAGATCACAGCCGAAATGCCAAAGCTATAACTTCATGCATTTAGATGTATCCAATCAGCGTTGTCTGAAATGCAACTTTAATATCCATCTTTTACATTCTCCATTGCCACAAACTATTCAACACATGAGTCACCATCATTTGCTGACCCTCATGGATAGTCTTGTTGATGATGAGTATGATGCACAAATTTGTGATATTTGCGAGGAGGAAAGACACCCTAAAGCGTGCGTTTATTATTGTTCAGAATGCGACTTCATAGCGGAATTTGATTGCGTGATTTCTGAGGTAAGCATAATTATATGCCGATATCCTTTGGAAAATCCTTAATTGAATCTCCAATAAATTGCATTGAATATAATATATGTTCTATATATCATAATTGTTTGAAATTTACGCGAATTATTTTTGCTTGATGTATAGGTAAGACTTGCACTACAGAAAAAGCCGCGAGATGTACAATTTAGATTTATCAATAGGAAGAGCATTATCCATGAGAGCACTGCTTGGCGAGGTGGTCAACAGTAAGAGCTCAACCTTGGGGGATATTGAAGAGTCCTTAACCGAAGAGGAAGCTCAGCAATTCAATGACATACTACAGGATGTGATAAGGAAGTGGAAGAGAGACGGGAGAAATTTTCTATTGATCAACAGCTTATGGCAGTAGATTCTTCTAAGGAAGACACGAAGTCATTAATGGAATCGCAGAAGGCTGTCTCTTTGTATTTCATGAAGGATTTATTTGAATGGGAGGATTATAGGTCAGAGCTTATCAATGTCAATGATATCTATAAAACTAGTCCAAGGTTGGCCGGTGTTCTCAGAAAACTGCTTGACAAATATGGGGATATTGGTTCCAGTTGCAATTTAAATCAAGGACTAAAGAACTGTGTCCTCGTCCTATTTTGTGCGACTGTGCATAGTATGTGTGACACTATGGTTCAGGACATCACCGATGACTTAATTTACACCTGGTGGAGGGACTCCAGAATTGCTCAACGAGCAGGGTTTAGAGTTGGTTTTGTGTTTGATCATTTGGAGAGGATTGCGGAAGCTCGTCATGGAATTGATACTGAGTTATACCAGATTAGCCCCATCCGCTATCAATACAAAAAGATGTCTAAGCTTTTAGGAGAGATTGACCAGCTAGACCAAGATATTGGGGAACGAAAAGCAAAAGTGGAAGAATTTAGGAAGCAAGCACAGGAGATGATATCTACTATTCATCCTAAGAGATTGAGATTGGAGACCGAGGAGTTGAGTAAAGCAATGGATATTGGGATAGTGAAAGCAGGAAAATACACCGGCTTGCTGTGATTCTTCTATATAGACTAACAAGTTAGTGCCATTTCTTATTTGGTTTCTGTTATTTTTCCCTCTCAAATTTACTACATGCACAACCAACCTGTTATTTTAAGAGCATTCTCAGAATAACTAGAAACAGGCTTGTATGCCAAGTAAAGATTGATGGCATGGATATAAACTATGCATCTCAAGTATGTAAGTACGGTTTTATTTCTTCGATTAATTGTGTGGACATAATATCAAATTTTCATATCTCTGTCTGAAATAACTCTCACTCTCTCTCTAATTTACATGCATATATTCTTGCAAATTATATTAACACTGAAAAAAAAAAAAAACTGTTGAATCCCTCAACTCATCATATTCCAAAAGATAATTGATTCCCTCACATATCATTGTAAGGCACGCCAATATCTTATTAATTCTCTCACTCTCTCTCGAACAAAAGTAAAAGTTATTGTATTTTCCTAGTACTATGATCTGTACAAGAGCAGCATCTCAATTCACAGAGATAGTGCTCATCTTACACAAGTGCACAAAAAGAAGTGCTAAAGCAGAAGATTTGCAGATGGTAGGCAAAGGGATCCCGTATTTTTCTCTCCAGAACAGCCCCTGCAGAAAAGGCAAGAAGCATAGGACCACATACGTACTACAAAAGAACTCCCCAAGCCCTCGTTCCCTGCCCACCTTGTGCTTCCAACCCTAGCAAGGCCATGGCCAAAACGTGCACCAACAGAATTGTCGTGCCGAATGAAAAAGGATTCGTCAAGATCATTTTATCATCGTTTTCGCCACAATCATCAGCAGGAGTCCTGATGAAACTTTGGGTAATTTCAAAGATAGTTTCGGATACCCTAAGAACTTGAGTATTACATTTAAAAGTCCCAAGAACCATGCACCTGTAAAAATTTTGCCATACAACCGTTAACTCCACCATGAATCGATTGGGAAGCCAATACGAATGTAGTCTCGACAAAGTATACACTTTGTAGATCACAAAAGTGTTGTTGTATGCATATGCCCAATTCCCTCGAATCATGTGAAGCTACACATGTCATAATTCTATTGGTTGAATGTAACTAAGTATGCATAAGAATTTATTACCTTGGAGGAAACTGAGTTGGTGATGATGCAAGAAGTCGGGAAGAAGATAGCACACCTCAGAATTGAGCGAATGTCACGGACGAGAGGTGCTGAATCTGCGCAAGACTCAAGATCCCATACTACGAGAGTTTCATGGAAGTGAAGACAACGTCGATCGGTTTCGCCGCCTGCCGCTGCCAGAGAACTTTGCTCCCAACCACGATTTTCCTAGACCCTCTTCAAAGATTAAGTCCTCGACCAATGACAGCCTCCCTAAACTTAACCGTTGGGTTCACTGAACTCCAAAGAGTCTAGGTATTATATTCCCCACACACATTCTCAAGCATGTCTCCAACAATCAAGACAACCACCATCGACACTACAGCATAAGCGACATATCTTGGTGCCACGATTGGGTCCGTGATATTCTCCCACCGCCATAACCATGCACGCCTCGCATGCAGAGTACGCCGCAAATGTGCACTTCCGAAAAAATACGAAGACGCTTCTTTGCCAATCTCAACCCATGAACTCCCCGCCTACTGCTCCTCGATCCGCGGAGAGGACCTGCACACCATCCACTGGTGCGAACGCTGGGGTGTGAGAACCCGCCTGCTCGTTCCCGCTTTGTCAACCTCTTTGTCAAAGGGGTACCCAGCGCAGATTGAGCGCGAGCTCATGACCAGGGCTTCGGAGATGACAAGCGCTCGATACCATTTTTCACGACGAGAGGTTTCAACCAAGACTCCCGCATCCCATACTACGAGAGTAAGCCTAGTAAGAGTAAACACGATCGATTACCGCCTGCCTGCTGAGAACGGTTCCTTCCCAACCAAGCAAGGCCAGATTTTCCTTGCACCCTCTTCAAAGATTAAGTCCTCGACTAATAAGCTCCCCAAACTTAACCGGTTTTGCTCGAACCCAAAGAGTCTAGGCATTATATTCCCATACACACACATTCCTCAAGATGCTCCAACAATCAAGACAACCACCATCGACACTAGCGCATAAGATATCTCGGTGGGTACCACGATCAGCATTCGCGACAAGAAGCCCCAAATAAAGGATCCACAAATAGCTAAGATCATGGATCGAGCTTGTTTAAAGCAAGCAAAATGGGATTTGTTTTAAACAGAATTTCATGAACTCGTAGAGTCATCTTTTTGTTGGGCTCATTGTCGTAGGTCCGCAAGTGCACCACAACCCAAGAAAAGCCCGGATCCGCGAGCAATAACTGATCTCCAACCTTTCATGGATCATCATGCCAATTATCATATCTTCAAGTTATGAGCCACAGAAAGCCAACCAAAAAAGAATAAATAAAAGTTCATTATACGTTGGATGAGAAAGTTCAATACTTTTGGTTTATACTTCTTCATCAATTATTGTATTCTATACTGCAGAATTCGAGTCTATCGGGAATCAATTTATATATTTATAGTATAAATTCCCAGTGTCTACTAGTATTTTCAAAACATACTCCCACAATATAGTGAGAGAATGCACCAATGCTTTCCTATTCAAAGCGGGAAGAGGAAAGAGCTACATTACTGACTGTAGAGGACTAGTAATTAGTGCCATCGAATGTCGAGGGCACCCTACCAACAAAATTCAATAGATACTTGTAGTATTAAAAATCTAACTACGTTATAGAGAGAATATGTCTGGTTACGATCAACAGTCAATAATATATTACTTATACGTTAGATCTATTGTACTATCATCAATATGAAAAATAAATGACCCAAACACAAGCTTAAAGAAAAAAATTGTTCATAGTGCTAGTTCTTCTTAACGTCGATATCTTCAATTTCTCGAAAGTTTGTTGCTTTACCTTACCCCCATCGCTATGCTCATAGTCACAACTTGGTAACTCGTGTACTACATCCAAAGTGATTTCTGTAATCGCTTGTAAAATATGCCTTTCCTTTCAAAAAGCACGAGCAAATTGAAAGTTGATGAATTCCTTTCAATTTCCAAATTTTTTCAATAACTCATCATCCGGCTTACTTTTCCCAAGATTAGATTTAGGTAACATAATAGTGTTTACTTGAATATTTCGGGATTGAGGATTTTCAATCCATAGCCAAAGTGAATTCAAATCATTAGCTAGATATGTCTTGGGTTCCATGTTCATGTGGGCTTATACGGAGTGAAATATAAAAATGCGACGCATGGCATACTAATTCTATTTTAATTAAACGCTAACTAATTGAATTTGATTCACAGCTTGAGTTGTACTAACCTTTTTCATAATGTTTTACTAATGAAAAATCCTTACATTGCATAAGATCTTTCAAATGCAAGACAGATAAAGATCATAATAAGATCCAAATATAAGTTTTGTAATGCCTAAAAAAAAAAAGTCTCCTACTGGTGAATGTCAATTCGCTTAACTTTAAAGATTTAATCACTTATGACGCGAGATTCTAATTGCCTCTTCACGCACTGCGCCTCTCGCCGATCAACTTCACCACTTACTCGCGATCTCCCTCAGAAAGTTCTTTCTTTCCCGCAGACACAGACAGATGTCAGAGTACGCCTATTGCTTTTCCTACAAGAAACCCTTCTGACGCCGTCGTAAAACAAGGTCTTGCGTTTTAACGCTTCCACGTTAATCTTACTACTTTTTAATCTCGCCTAGAGCTTTTTCTTTCTAATAGCAAAAGTTCAATCTTTTACCTTCGCACATACCTTATGCGCTCCTTCAATCCCAGGCCTTCCGTAGAATTGGCGCTTCCATTATTCTCCCCACCTCGATTTCTACGCGATGCCCATTATCGCCATCAAGTAAACGAGATGGACTTCGCTCGATTTCTGACGGAGAAGCACGCTAACCTGTCAAGCTGACCGTCTCTCGACTCAACCCTCAGCATGAATGTAGCAGAATGGGCTTACGCTCCAAGCGAGATTGGCCTCGACGATGCGCCGTGGACGAGCCGATGTTCGCTTCCGCCGAGGAACCCTATTACGACAAGTGTTCGCTTCATCACCGCCGGTCTCGTCGAAGCTATTATCCCACCAACACCGGCCCCTAGTTTCGGGTAACGTAGTAAGTTTTCAACAAGAGAAACTTGATAGCTATTATGCTGGATAGGAAAGTGCCACAAGAGGTCGTGTCGATGAATCATGGACGATACGAATCTACCCCCTCTATTTGAATTTCAAACCAATCTACGAATCCTGGATTCGCGTTAACGCCTAACCCAAAAAGTCCATTCTCCATTAGAAAACCCAAAACCTCTCCAAAGGAAAATTCGTGATTTACCTGCCTCTGGCCCTGCCTTTTTCCGGCCAAGTTTCCCTTTGATAAAGCGCCTCCATCCGCTTTCTCCGAATCAACCACTATTTCGGTGATTACTTATCTCCTCCCCTTGGACAACCATAGATAATTTTTTCGTCATTTTCGAAAGTAGTATGGTGTTCGTTGTAGCCAGAATGCCGAAAAGCGTAAAGTTAGGGTCAGGTCGATGACGGTCGACTTCCCCGGCCTCGCCAATCCCTCGCTGACCGGATCCCCTGTAACCCATTGGGATCTATTGTCAAGACTAGAATTAGGTGTGAGGACGTCCCCCAAACAACCTCCTCGAGTTTTAAATAACACGACGGGGTCTTTTCATGAGAACTTCGAGCGAGTGATCGGCGAGACGATTCAAAAAAGTGTCCTCATCGTGAGCGCCACTGTAAGTGTGAGTACAAGAGAGGTAGAGCCCCATCGCAGGATTACGCTTATTGACATATAATGACGGCACGCACCATCGCTTCGACGAGCTTCACTAACCTTCGGCTTTGTATAAGATTCCAGAAATACTTTAAGATCCTGCGAAAGGCGATACCCCCTAATGGTGTCCCCATCGTGAGCCACACCGTATGTAAGTGAGATAGAGAGCAGAGCCCCATCGCAGGATTACGCTTATTGATTACACGTGACGACGACCACGCTTGACGAAGCCTCACAAACCTTTCTATAGATATAGCATTCCCCGGTGAAATACTTAAGATCCTGAGCATGACCCACCCTGGGCCTACTTCCTAGGTGATACGTTAATTGTTAAGAAGTTTTAAGACAACACGCGTCCCATAACCCTACTTTTATGCTGATTCTAATCTACAAATCTAAATTCCCCACAATTAACTCCTTAACTAGGAGAAAGGTGCCTTCCGTCTATTCATATCATGACAGATGTCAAAGCCGTTTTAGGCCCACTAAGATGAAACACCAGATCAATGCAAAGAGCGTTCTAAAGATGTTTACTTACTATTCCAATCTAAGACAAGAAGTAGTGAACCCATAACTCGATCTTCCAACCGCGCGCTACATGGGGCTGAAGAGAAAATTTTTCACGGTCTTGGGTCGCGCACAAACGGATTATCGGGAAGCGATTATCGCGTCTCCACCCCGCTTTCACTTGGCCCCTGTGTCGCTCGCCGCTTTTTTAGATGTCTTCAGATCCATAATTGTTCTCACTTTATCGGGTTTGTCTCTCAACCAAAGTGTCTGCTTCAGCAGTTCGCGTGTTCACTTCCTCATTAAACCCGACAAATTAAACGGGCTGAGGCCAGATTAGCCAATTTCTGCCGAGCCAGAACCGATAACTACTTACACTTGCCGAGTCTCGCCAGACTTCGCCATAAGACGGAGGACGCCGCGATCGGCTCGAATGAAATGTTCTCGACCTCAAAACCAATGGAAGAGGATTCTGTAATGCAAGGACGCCTCATCGCAGAAATGCCAACATCACGCCCAGGTTGCGTCTCTCCAAGACTTTTACCTCGCCTTCCCGCAGGAAACCAGCTGGAGCAAAATTACAGATCCTCGCTTCCTCTTCTCCTCCTCGTTTGCCTGGCTATGCATTACGACGTAACACTCGGGTCCCTATCTCAACGAAGTTATCTAAACTCGCGAGCGCATGACCGAGGACTTCGATGGTCGTGACCTCGACGAGTCAAGCGAGCCACGCAAGATAATCTCTTTCCATCTCACCGATGACCACCTACTATAAGTGCCAAGGCTAAGATGACATTAGGAAGATTTAAAGGATATTCAACATGGCGATTAGAGTCGACCATGCCGGTAAAGCAGTTGAACCGAATCGCCGAGAACCTAAAGTCGATAGTAGCAAGAATCTCTTGCTCAAAGAAAGCCATTACCTCGGCGGAGTTCACCGCGTCAAAGAGGATCTTCGTGCCAGGCGCTTATGTGATGGTTTCATCTCTCCGCTGATTCCCACCGAAGTTCAGTCGAGAATCTGAGAAGCCGACAACCAATAATGACCACTGATCTTCCGATTCTTATCGCTGCATCACGGTCATTCCCTAAGCAAAGATTCCGACATGGGCATGACCAGAATCGCATGCTGTTGTTTCAACATACTTGACGAGGAGGCGAGGCAAGGAAGATGTCAAAAGGAGCATCGTGATCGGCGAGGAAAACTTCCTCCTCGTAATCCTTTACTATCGCATGGCGTAGGCGAAAGACTTCTTGACGCAATTCAAGGATACCCTCGCACCGGTGAGTTCAAACCGACGCCGCCGGCTTCATTTTTACCGATCCGCCATCTTCAATATGTTTTCGGCACAGAATGAATAACTTTATCAAGTTATCGATAAATTAATGAAAACTGCGTTGACATTACTTCGCTTGTATTTGGCGTTATTTTTCTCCGCTTGAGTATTCCGTCATTTTCGGGCTGTCGAAAGGTGCTCGCTTAAGATACGGTCTTTTCTACATGACTTCGATTTCGCCATTTTGCTTTGGCCGAAGAATCGCATGCTTTTCCATGTACGCTGCTTGAGACGGCCTCGACGCTTGTTTTGTTTTCAGATGTTTTAGAAAATATTTCGACGCCGGGTTTTACCGTGCTATGGTCGAGAGATCCCGCACGCTTTCGCTTCTCGCCTCATAAAAAATGCGCTGAGATTGAGCTTTTCAGACGCCTTGGGAAAAATATTTCGATTGGGAAGGTCTCGTCACGGTCGAAGCAGATCCTCGCATCGCCCTTCGCCTCGCCATAAAATGCTGAGATCAGGTACTACGACTACAGATGCCTTTCGTATTTTAAAATATTTCGACGCTGGTTCTGCCGTCATTGTCATGGCTTAGATCCTGCACGCTTTGGCTTCGTCTTCCATAAAATGCGCTGAGATTTCGCGAATTTTGACGCTTTTAGAAAATATTTCACGCCGTGTTGGCTCTGCCGCTTTTCATGCTGTCGAAAGCAGATCTCGGCATCGCTGGGCTTCGTCCTCGCCATATAAATGTGTTTTCAGACTAAAGCAAATTGCACGCTTGCATAATTTATCGCAGCTTAAGCCGAACGAAATTCCTCGACGCTCCATTAATCACAGCAGTGATTTAATCTTATACAATAAATTGTTTTCGACTTAAAAATAAAAAGACAACGAACACGAGCGGTAAATAGTTTTAAAACGTGAATAAGTCTTATCGAAGTATTTTCGAGGCGTAGTGCTCCACGGGCTTTTCACCGTGTGGGTCCGTCGTAATCCAGCTAAATTGTAAGCTCCGTCCCATTATCCGCTGAATTTATACGCTTCTTCCCAATTTTGGCCCCAAGACTCCTCGAGTCGAGTCTTTGCAGTGCTCGATTCACTTTTCTCAGCATCTGGGCCCACCCGAATCGCCAGACATTCACCTTCTTTATAGTAACGGTAAACTTTCACGACAAAATGGTCGATCGCTTTCAAGTCTTCTTTCTCCGTAAGATCTGGGATTCAGCACATCTGCCGCTGCTCTCCGCCAAGGCTGAAATGTTCTCGTCGGTGAGCTGGTCGCACATATCTCTACCGGTACGACCGCTTCATGTCCGGCTGCGCGAATCTGGTCTCCCCTCAAGGTTGCCTTTACGGTTAACTCAGATGCGCCATAACACCGACAGCCTCCTCAATCCACGCACCATTTTTTCGCTTCCCACCGGTTTTCAAAAGTTTCTCACGGTCCTCATGCACGCTTCTACTTGTCCATTCAATCAGGTGAAAGAAAGCGCAAGCCAAATTTCATCCCGGCGCTTCCGTAGAATCCTCGTCGCGTGGACTATCGAATCCGCCATTATCCGTTACTAAGGCGCATAAGGAATCCCATACCGATGCAGTGCGCTTCTCCACACAAAGTCTCATTGGTTTCTTCTTCGCGATCCTCGCCAAGCTTAAGCCTAATTCTATCCACTTCAAGTAGTTTATAACTATCAGATGCGTTACGCTTCCTCGTCCTTCGCAACGGCCGATTAGATCAATTCCCCATCGAAAACCAAGGGGAGCCATGAGGAGCTTTCGGTTCGCAGTAATCTCAAAACTCGTAGCCTTACATGCCTCCTCTTCCTCTCTCGCGATCCCGGTGCATCATAAATATCCCTCGCTTAACTCGCCGTGGACCTCCCACCGTAATCGATTTCCAGAATTCTTCGTGGTACTTTCTTAAGACGTAATCCGCCGTCTCCGATCCAAACATCGGGCGAAAGCGTAGATATCCTCGCCGACACAGCATCTTATCAATCATCGTGGTATCTCGAGGCTGGGCTCTAATCTTCCGAAGCTCGTAGAATTATCTAGTGGCAATGCCCCGCCTCTATGCGTATTTAAATTATCTGTCCATCCATCGAAGCATTTTTATTCTATCCGCAAAGACTTCCAAATTGCTCGATGTTCGCCGGACTTCACCTCCGTAGGGATCGATTTTGGCATTTTTGGTCTGCCATCACGCTTATCCTCGCCAAAATATCCGCCGACTATTCTCGCTTCCCGGATTTGTACTCACCTCCATCAGCTCAAATTTTCCTATCATCCGCCTGACTATCTTCGCATCGCCCATCTTCTCCTCTCTTTGAATTTTTCATCGACGCGATTCAGAACTACGTGAATCCGCTTCATCTTCACTTATCTCGCCACTTTAAATAAACCGCTATCAAGGCTTCATACTCGCTTATTTCATACATAATTCTAACTTTACAAAGATAAGAGATCTCCTCCTCCTGCCTTCCAAGACAATCCATACCCCGATCCCTACCCCCGATGACCCATCTACGTACATTTGCTATACTTTCCGCCACGCTCAGAATTCACATCTCGCTGGTCCAAACATACTACCGAATTTCACGAATTCGGCCATTGTCTCGAGCCTTTTTATCACGCCGTGGCTTTCAGTCCTACGTTTAACTCGCCAAATTTCTACGGCTCCACTTCGACGAGTCGATAAGATCTCGCTTTGTGCGCACTCATGAATGGCGTTTGTTATTACCGAGACCGAATGCTTGAAAGTACGGGCCTTCGCCGCAGGAAGAATCACGCGGCAAGTTTATTTCTCCAACGGCTGGTATTCCGGTCTCGCCGAGCAGGGCTATTCATGGTAAGTAGATATCGTGAGCATCGAACCCCTTCTTCCTCTCTCACCGTAATGTAATCTCGCGTCCGATCCGACATGTACCAACATAAAATAATCTTGTCCCTCACTCGCGGGACAAAGCAGAGGTTACGTAAGTATCGCTTCAAGTTCCCAAAGCGCCCTCGCATTCCGGCCCATTCTGCTTTCTTTTCCTCCTTATCACTAGCAAACGACACTTATTCGAATATTTAATCGCCAACACCGCTAACCTCCCCGCGAGGCTCGTGATCCCTTTCTACCACGAGACCCCATCCGCACGACGATTGCTCGATCTTCTGGATTTGCTTCAATCCCCTACGGCTCACCACGAATCCAAGCGAATTTCCCCGACCCCCAAAAGCACACTTTTCCGGTCGAATTCATCTTATACTTCCTCGTAAGTCTTAATGTCTCCTCGAGATGTCCGACATGTTCTTTCGGATTTTCGACTTATCACGTGTCGCCCATCGACACCTCCATGGTTCTCCGATCAATGGCTTAAAGACTTTGTTCACCACCTCCCAGATGTACGGGTCTCAAAGATTTTTAAGACCAATGACATTACCGTAATGTAATCCTCGGTTAGAATGAAGTTTCCTCGATCCTCGCTTCAGACATACTGATCTCTATTAGATCCTGAGAACGGCCCATTAAGCTCAGTTATACTGTCCAAATCAATCTACTAACATCTATCTTCAAAGCGAAATACGCCTTTATTAAGATCTCAAATCTACACACATCCTCCACTTGCCATTCGCTTTCTTTACTGTGCACCATATTCGATATCCACTGCAGAATCGAATTCTCCGAATGAACCCTACTCTCACTTTCCACTGCCATTTATAAATTTCACCTCTCCCGAAGACTCCTTTTTCGCTTTCATCGCTGAAAGCACCTTTCTTATCGCCTTACGACACGCCACCCGATCAACCTCGCATGTCTTCACGGGTTGTCCAAGAAACACATCCGCATTTGTGTAAGATTTCACCAACTCCTATCGCTTCTTCCTAAGTCTCGACCGATTCTCGATTGCCTTCCCTGATTCTCAAATTTCTGCCCAGCTTCACTGCCTCCACTCCTCTATAGTTCTGTCACATTCTGTTTTCCACTTGATATCGGGTGGATGTTATCCGTGACGCTTCCCTCACGCCGAGGAGCAGCCTTCAATGATTCTGTCTCTCGCACTCACCTAAACCACCCTATTCACCCCAGATTCGGTAGAGCCGATAACGGTCGACAAGCCATTGGCTTCATCCTGTAAATGGCCGACCTAGGATCATCCTGGTAAGCGACCTTCATCCACCACCACAAAGTCCAATATTATTATCCTTTCCGTCGTGAGCTCCTAATCAGGATGTACTGACCACGCCTGCAGGGACCGCTTCCTCCGAACCCTCTCAACGGGTATCGTACTCCAACTTCGAGTCCTGCTATTCCCATCTCCTCCAAAGTGACTTAAATAACACATCAATCCAGCCCACGATCAATCAAGATCCCATTAAACTTGCTAAATGACAAGTTGATGACTAAAGCATCCTCACGCATGTAATCCTTCTTCATCTTCATCCGTCTACGATTGGCACTGTCAATTCTCGACCTCATTGCACGCAAACATTTTCATTTCACGGCGATTCAAGATAATTTTCCTCACCTATCGGAATCTCCACCAATGTCGACCCCCATCACCTTTACCGCAGGCCGCTACCAAGCTCCTCACACTTCACTCTTCACTGTCCGATGCTACCATCAGCGTCCCATCTATAAACTCGTCCAGATAATGATTTCTCACCAAATCTTCAACCTGCAGATTCTCGATTGGCGGTACGAGTTGAACTTACAATGGTCCCTTATCTCTCATGGTAGCTTTGTTTCAAGAGAGATATAGAACCTCGATCCTTATGGCCAGACACCTCGTCTGTGACATCTTCAAAAGATATCCGCCTATAGTTTTGTTCGGGTCGATCGTGCAGAATCGCCTTTTCTATTTCGCCTGCTCGAGCTTTAGGCTGGCAACATCTTCGGTCTGTTCCTCTACTATCGAAGAGCCTGGATGAAGACCACCATATGCCGAAGTCATGCCTTCTTTAAGCTCCTACTGGGAACGAGGTCGCATTGCGGCTGATATCGCTATGGCCTGAAGAAGCATCCGACCTCCCGCCCACTCACTGAGGCCCGGGTCCTCCTCCCGACGCATTTCCATTCCCCAGGTAATGCTTTTTCTTTCTTTTCCCAACCCTTCTAACTCGGTCGATCCGCGCTTTTCCTCTTCAATCTCAATGTCCTCTACCGCTTCAGATGCAACAGACACGTCTCAATAATCGCTTCTCAAATCGTACTACGCCTTCCTATCTTTACCCTTTCTTTCAGTCCCCAATCGCCTCGGCGAGGGCAAGGCCCCAAATCATGACAAGACTGTGAAACCTCTCGAAATTCCTCAAGTTTTCTTTGCTCTCGCTTCATGCTTTTCAACCCATCATGTCATCTTTCTACATTGCTCTCAAAACGCTTCGCAAATTCCTCGCACATCTCGGCCGAATGTTTTAACGCTTCCCCAGGGAGTTTCGACCACTCAAGGCACGCCCCTCGCGGATAAGTGGAACACCTCGCGACTCGATTGAGATAATCCTCAGACTTCTGGCCATGTCGCTGAAACGCCTACGGGCACCACGATCGGGCTTTGTCCCGAATATCTAAGGTCTCGGAGGCTAAATCTCGTATTAACGCCTCACGATCTTCGCATGAAGGCAGATTTGCCTAGCATTATCTCCAACCGTGAGCTCGCTTCCTGATAAGTCGTCACATTATTCGCGCTTAGTCACAAGACTTCTCCTCCAACAGACCGCACTGACCGTGGTCACGTGGTTGCAACTTGATCCCGCTTTTGCACTACATTACGCAGTGTTGCCTCAACTCGCTTCTCCGTGATTCGCCACCCCGTCTCTCACACAAATCTGCCTTTTACTGTGGATCGGTCTTCCTCTATATGAAATTCTCTCAGAGGCATACTTTCACCACCAAATCTCCCCTGCTAGCTTGACTTCTCCTCAGACTTATCGGACCGCGCCACTCCACCACCTCTCACCCTTTCCTCCCTGGTTCTCATTCGCTCACTCCAGCAATTTCATGTAGGACGGTTGTCGTGTCTCCATCTGCTTCCATCCGCTCCATCCTAACATGGCTTTTTCCCGCTTCACTGCTATCTCCCTCAAGGTCACGAAATCATTAAGCCTCATATCACCCCCTCAGCACTACTTCCTCCCTGCTCCATTGCTTTTCCACTGGTTCACTCCTCTTCTGCTATCAATAAGTTTTTTATCGCCTCCCTACGCATGCACCAAAATGTCGATGCGAGATTCTTGTCCTCTTTTCTACTGTGGTCTTCGCCGATCAACTTCACCACGCACTGTGATCTCTCCTCAGAAAGCTTCTTCTCCGAGGTTCTCTCAAGCAGACACGTATTGAAAGACGCCATTAAGTTTTCCTACAAAACCCTCCGACGCCAAGTCGAAACGGTTTTTGAATGTTACGAATCTTATGGCTTTTTTAATCTCGCCTAGAGCTTTTTTCTGGGCTTCTAATAGCAAAAAGTCCAACCTTTACCTTCGCTGGCTACCTTTTTATAAAGCTCAATCCCTGCCTTCCGTAGTTCGCTACCATTATTCTCCCCACCTTGGATGGATGCCCCATTATCGCCATCAGGCGAAATCGGAGATGGACTGCGGTTCGATTTCTGGACGAGAGACGCCAATCTGCTGACCGGCCTCTCGACTCAACCTTAGCAGAATGAAGAATGAGCTTATGCTTCCAATGCGAGATCGCCTCGCGGATGACGTGCTCAGGAATGAGCTTGACGTTCTCGCTTCCCGCCGAGGAACCCTATTACCAGACGTTCGCTCATCATCGGCTTTTTCATCGAAGCATATCCCACCAACAACTTATACATTTGTACCAATGTATTATCAAAATTTAATTAACAACGCATTCTCCAAATTTCATTATCAACACGTTCTTATCAAAAAAATCATTAATCACAACCTTTATATTTATCTCAGCACCAGCTAGGATTAATATAGAATCCAAATGCCCAAAAGAAAAAAGATTCATAACAGAAATAAGAAATAAGAAAACAGAGTACCATTAAATTCATTAACATATTTTCCTTGATGATCCACCTCACCCGGCCACAGACCATACACAACATTTCTTCTATGAAAAGTTCTCAACCTCGCATAGAATGGTCCTGAATTCCCACCATTCCTTTAAAGAGAGTCTAACAAAATATCGAGCAAAACAAATGTTAAACACCCCATTGGCTATGATGAACAAGCAATTAACTACGTTAATTGACGATCGAGTATAAGATTGCAAAAATAGAGCTAGCATGACTCACTTGATGCGTAACGGCTAGATGATCCGTTGGTCTATCATAGAAATATTATGGACATCGAACAAAACCCCCGCCTCTTTCACATCGGAGCCTAAGAACAAACACATTGCATGAAGAACAAGCTCTGGTTTGTTGGCATACATGTCGCAATCCACATTAAGCATGAATGGTGCATTGGTCATCAAGCCGGAGACTCTAGTCTATTCGTCATTCAAAATTAACAATAAATTAAAAAACAATAGTGATTGAGATTCAACAATTGAGTCAAAACTTGAGTCCCAATTGTTATGTAGTATTCATCTATTGGATAGTGAATTTCATTAGTAATAAAATCAATATTTTTATCGTCCATTAAATGAATGCCGCATTAGTTGAGACTAAAGTTGGTACACAATTGTTGGAATTCCCAGCGTTACTCAAATAAGTATCGACTTACTAATACATTCATGGCCCCCGCTTTATAATGATGTGGGTTCTTTGGCCTTTTCTCTCTGGATATGTAGATTAAATGTGGTATCCCATCAGAGAGACCTTGCATATTCTCCCATATAACCTACAAATAATAAAATGATTAATCCAATAAATCTTCTTTTTCGGTTCTCTAAAGAAAAAATTTTACATCGGCTTGAACTAATTTTGTTGAGCCAATAATATAAGCTTCTGGCAAACCGCAACTCTTGAACTAGATATTTTGAAAAAAAAGAAAGCGAAAATGATAACAAAATTGTAATTACTTGTTTACTCGTAGTTTTGTCGGATGTCAATTTTATCGAGGATGAATTCTTTGACATGTCAAGTGCTTTTCGTAGAAGTTGTTTCGTAGTCCTTTCTTAGAATGTCCATTTTCCACGGCAAAGCACATTGTAAAAGCCAAAAATTGACTGAAGAAATAAACTAGCTAGTTATTACCTTGATTATTGTTGGATGATTCTGGCATTCTGTGTTGAAGAAAACTTCCAATTCCCCTGTTAGATCAAATGAAGTAGAATTGTTGGCTGCAGCTTCAATGTTTCCGCAAAGTCTCTCGTACTCTTCCTATAATTAACAAGATCATAAGTACTCTATGTACAGATCAAACAAATTACCTACACTCATTATTAATTGTGATGGCCATTCTCTCTTGACCTATGTGAGCGGGTTCAAACTTTATAACTCTTATATCACTTTAAAAAATTTACCACTAAACTAACACACCCCCATGTGCGAGAATGAAAAAATAATTAAATACATTATCATAAATACACTTGTAATACAAGATTTTTAGAAGCCTGTAGAGCAGCGAATCTTGAAGCTATGTTATATTTTTTACCTTCATCTTTTCCCAGTCTTGCTGGAATTCCCATGAACTCGCACAGGGCGGTTCATCAGACTCACGTAAGAAGTATCTAAATGGAGCTCTAACTCCAATATTATACTTCTTACAAAATGGAACCCAAAGCTTGGCAAACTTTGATGCTTCAACGAGAGAGTAAAAGTTGAGAGGTGAGCAGCCATCATCAGACACGTAGCAAGCAAGCCTATGAGCTGGATAATCAACTGCCAACAAAGGGAGTACTGTGTTCACTGTGAGGATTGGAGGCTCTAGATAAGGATCTGCAGTTGTCACAAAAATGTCTAGTGGAGGAAGCTCCTTTATCCTGTTGGAGTATTAGCACGTTTTAAATTAACAAGCCCAAGTCAGCACTGAATCCAAATCCTGCAAATTATTAAACTATTGTTAATTGCGTTACCGTTCTTGGAGCCGTTGTGGATAAGTGTTGTAAGATATAGGAGTCCATTTGGTGCCAGTGATGAGAACCCAGACGAAGGTGAAACAAGATTCGCATAGAAAAGCAAGAAACCAAGCGAATCCATTGTGCTTGAGAGATAAGAGCCTGTAGAAGAGCAGAGAAAGAAGAAGGAACAAGATGGTGACGTCTAAAAATCTTTGTGTTGTGTTTTTGGCAATAACTTTTTCGTATAGAGGGAGAGATGACATTATTGGATTCGGGCACCGGTAAGATAAAAGAAAAGTGAAAATAAGCTGTCTCAATATTGTTTAGTGATTTAATGATTTTTATAGCTGCAAGACTGTCCATTTGTTGAATGTGTGGTGATGATGGAGTCATATCCACAGGTTAAAGGATTGCATTATTAGAGCTTGTTAGAGTGAAGGAATTTGTTTGATTTCATGCGATTTTATATTTATGTGTATGTATCATCGGTTATTATATTGATCAATTATTGAGACAACACAGAACCACAAAAATTAAAAATATAAAGGGATTTAAAAAAATGATCGGTACTATTTCTATTCTTTTCACTTCGTTCAAATCATTGATAGGTTAGTTTTTCATCATAGAAATCCACTATGTTCGCATATTATCATATCAATTAGGTTAATCAATGGGGAAAATGATAGCGGGTCCCCCAATGCATAGGGAGAAATTGATAAAGAATCTCGAACTTTTTGAAGAAGACAGAGAACCATGTCTTTTAAAATGTTTCATTAGTTTGGATAAAAACAAAAGGGTAACTTAGGATATTTGCCTTGAAAGTACATGTGACACAATTTGAATAATTTGAATATAATTATATTTCATTTTATTTATTAAAAATTAAAATATTTAAACATAATATTGTTGTATATAATATAGTTAATCAGTATTTAATTCAAAGTTTGTCCGCCAAGGGCAACCAAATTATTTAAGATTAAAACTTTTGAAAAGGAATAATTATTTTTAAAAAACTACTTTTCTTAATTGTTCTCTTTATAAATAGATTATAAATACATATACAATATGAAATTAATAATACTTTTTATTTAATATATTATATTAAATGAAGGAATAAAGTTATGCTTAGTTTTAAAAGGGACTATTTATTGAGTTTTCGTGACTAGCTGTCCTACGAAGTGTTTTGTTCCCGATAATTAGAATGGTAAACAAGTCATTTAAACTTTCAAATTCAATATTCCATCCAACTAATCAATTTGCTTACGGATAGGTGTTTGTATATCTTTTCTGAAATCTTAGGAACTTTTTTATCCTTCTATCCTAAACGTTGAAGTATTATTTTAGTTAACTATTTGGATGGTAATATTTCTACCCCTTAAATTGTACAAACCCACCCCACTTCAGAAAAGGGTAATTAAAATTTTATTGGTTGTCAAATTTATGCTATTTAAATGTAGAGGTGTTGGAAAATTTATTGAGTTTCAGTTCAATTAACAAAAATAATTAGTTCCCTCGCGAACTCTTTGGTGTGTCAGAGGCTAGTGGTGTGGGAGTTTAGGCAGGGCCCTTTCTCTAATGCTCTTTTTCTTTTTCTCGTTGGTTTTTTCAGTTCCTTTTTTTTTTTTTTTTCTTTCTTATTCATTTTCATGTTATGGACACGTCAGAATTAATTTATTTTTGTGAGAAGCTCCCATTGTGGGGAAAGGCAACCACTGTTGCCATTTCAGATGAAGTTTTGCGACGGAGGGAGACTATGGCGGCTGCAAGTTTGATTGGTAAGATCTTGACCAAATAGCTGGTGAATAAGGATACTTTTATCCGTAGTATTCTAGTCAATTTGGAAATTCTTTAAGGGTGTTACAGTGGAGATTCGGAAGATAAGAATTTTCTGTTTCATTTTGCTGTTTCGTTTTGCTTTTGCGCATGATAGATATAGAATTTTGGCAACAGGACCCCGGCACTATGGAAAAGCTTTACTGGTTTTTTCTCCTATTGTGGGTACCGGAGCATTGAAGGAGCAAAATTTTAATAAGGCTGCTCTCTGAGTTTGGTTTTTAAATGTGCCAATGGGGTATATGTCACAGGAGATGGTATAGTTTATTGCTAGTATGTTGGGTACCGGAGAGAAGGTGGAAGTTGGTCGGCGATTTTGTTGGTAAGTATCTTCCGGTGTGCATATGGTTGTTGATGTCTCTGAACCTGTTAAGCCTGGTTTGCTAGTCTGTTTTCGTATAAAGGACGTTGATCATTTGATACCAGTAGCGTATGAGCAATTGCCGGATATTTATTTTTATTGCGGGCGGCTAGATCATCTTTATCAGGATTGCTCTACTTATGAACTTGCTAGAGCCGAGTAGGAAGAGAATGTCCCGTTACATTACATGGGTTGGCAGCGTGCAACTGGTAATGGTGATAAGGATAGTTCTAATGGTCGTGGCCGTTCATTAGGGCAGGGGAGCAGTTTGGCGGAACCAGTTGTACAAGTAGATGTAACTAATCACGAAAATTGTGAGCCTACAATTAAGGACAATGTTTTGGATAAATTGAGGGAAAATTCAAATTGTGTTAGTGGTGGGGGATGCTTTAATACGGATAGGGTCAGCGTACAAAATAGTAGATTCTCATATCACCGTCCATTCAAAGGATGCTCTACATCCAGGCGAGACACGTGTACGTCCTAATTCTCTTACACGTCTTCACGTGAGTGATACAGCTGCGTCACATGCTACTCAAAACACTTTTGTTACTTACGCGCAAAAAGAATCCAATGCTAACCCACGTGCGAAAGCCAAGCAATCTTTCTCCCTTGCGGCAATGAGTAACGACGGTGCTGATTTGAACTTTCTTTCTAAAAAATTGGTTGAATCTCCCCATGCCTCTAAGTTTAACTTATTGCTTAATTCAATGGTGTTGGATGAGGATATGATCTTACAAACTCAATATGGTCGGTCGGCGACTGGTTTTTGAGAAATTGGAAGTGGGATCGGTGATGTTAGGTGTTGGGTCTCGTTAATTTAAAGAAAATATGTGATAAAAGGACGAAGGGGCTTGTTCATTTGCAGGAAGATTTTTTTAGTATGCCTTCTTCTAAGAAAATGGTACAAGAAGGCTTTAATAAGGGAAGGCATTGGAAGCGAGCTACGTGATTGCATTCTCACGTTTTTTTAATCGATTCTCTGATTGCCAGGAATAAATTAGTATTTGGGGATGTGGCAGTTCACAGAAATGGTAGTAGTAAACATTCAAAAGTGACAAACGGGAATTTGGTGGGTTCTTCTATTGATGTGTCGAATTTATGGGTGGGAGCTGAGCCGATCACCATGAATGTGCCATGCTGGAGTGTCCGAGGTTTAAGGAATCCTTAGGCTTTCTCTGCTCTTCAAAAAATTCTTCAGTTAGTGCAAGCTGATATTGTCTTTCTTTGTGAAACATGGGTTGAGGCTTCGATTATCGAGATGAAAAGTTAAGAGTTGGGTTTTCTAAGTTGCTTAGGTTTGGATAGAGTTGGCTTTGGCCGTGGGATAGCAATTCTTTGGAAATATGAGGTCAATCTATCTGCTGTTTCATATAGTTGTCATCATATAGATTCTATAATTAAGTCTAAAAGTGGGTTGTGGCGGCATTTTACTAGTGTATATGATCATCCTGAGGCTAATATAAAGAAACATATATAGAGCTTCTTCGTCGTTTTAGTTCGTTATCTTTGCTGCCTTCGATATATAGGGTTGATTTTAATGAAATTCTTGATTATACGGAGAAATTTAAGGGGACCGCCAAGATGTTCTAAGGCTGTGGCTGATTTTTGTAAGGCTATTGGGGATTATGAATTAATTGATATGGGATTTGTAAGGTTCCCCTATACTTAGGCTAACCGGCGTATGATGTGGGGTTGGTGGAGGAACACCTGGACAAGTTTCTTAGTAACTGTACTTGGCATGATCTAGGCTTATGTTCAACAGTTACTCATTTCGATTCTTGGTGGGCTAATCATTCTCCTATTCTCTTAAAAATTACTAGTACTAAGGGCTCTTAGCAAGATAGAAGGTTGAAAGCTCACTTTAACTACGAAGCATGGTGAAAGGCTTATCAAGCTTGTAAAGAACTGGTTGCAAAGAGTTGGATGATGGTGCTACTCATGGTGATCATGTTTGGCTTTTCCAATATAAAGTAATGAAAACTGTGTTCACCTTTACTAAATAGAGTTCAGTGGAATTTAAAGGGTGGCGTAAGCACTTTGATGAAGAGTATTCATAATTAAAGAATATTTTTGACAAACTTATAGGCATTACAGTGATGATAATGGGCTTCGGTGCTTAGAAAGAGAAATTGATGACTTACTTCAAGAAGAGGAATTGTACTCGAAACAAAGGGCTCATGTTTATTGGATGAAGGAAGGGGATAATAATACATGATTTTTTTACTCTTATGATTCCATGAGGCAACGGCAGAATTTGATTTGGGGGTTATTAGATCAGGAGGGTCAGATGGTTATAGATGAGGCTATTGTTGAGCTATATTTTATGAAGTTGTTTTCTTTGTCAAATGCAGCTCATTAGCAATGGGCATCGGCTTTAGAACATGCGCCTGTGAGAGTAATGGATGTTATGAATCAGTAGCTAACTTTACCGTTCTTCAGGGATGAAGTTTGTCAGCCTATGATGCAAATGCATCCGACTAAGGCACTGGACCGAATGGCTTGCCACCTACTTTCTTTTAGGATCATTGGCTGTGATGGGTACTCAAATTATATCTATTTATCTTTCTATTTTAAATAATGGTGCTCTCCTTTCTGATTTAAATCATACAATTGTGGTTTTGATACCAAAGATTATATCTCCAACCATGGTGTCTGATTTTCAACCACTGAGTTTATGCAATGTTATTTATCGAGTTATTGCAAAGGTTATTGCTAACAAATTAAAGTTAATTAGTTTTGAGTGATGTCATTTCACAAAACCAGAGTGCTTTCATTCCATTACCGACAATGTCATAGTTAGGTACAAATGCTTGCATAGGCTGGGGTTTTGTCCGTCCCATAAGAATAACTTAGTGGCGATGAACTTAGATATTCTTAAGACATATGATCGGGTTGAATGGGAGTTATTTTTTCCAACAAGTGATGTGTCGTTTGGGTTTTCTTATGCATTGGATTATGTTGATTATGGCCTTGTGTTACTACAACAACATTTTTGTTCAATATAAATAGAGAAGTTTGGGGCTTGTTTCGGCCGCAATGGGGATTGCAGCAGGGGTGACCTCTATTGCCTTATTTATTTATTGTATATGCTGAAGTTTTTTAACGTTGATCCAAGCTACTAAATCTGTAAAGGCTATCTTGAGGGTATGTTTTGCTTCTGATTTATTCATTTCCCACTTTTTGTTTGTGGATGACATTTTTCTTTTTCGTCGATCATCATTGGAGGATTGTGGTAGGCTAAAGAACATATTGGATTGTTATTCTGTGGCATTAGGGCAAGTTTTTGACTATGACAAATCTTCTATTCATTTTATTCAGAATATGGCTCCAAATGTTTTGCTCGAGATAACTGCTTTTTTCGGTATTTGCTGAGGTTCTGGTTTATCAACAATGTTTACGTTTATCAGCCATGATTGGTAAGAATTGTCGGTATTTCTCAACGAATTAAAAGTTTTGGTTGCCAAGAAATTGTCGTGCTGGTGGGAAAGATTTTTTCTTGTGGTGGGAAGGAGGTATTAATTAAGATGGTGGCCCAAGACATTCCTTCGTATGCTTTGAGTGCTTTTTATTTGCCAGAGACTTTATGCAACGCATTTCAATGACAATTCACTGCTTTCTAGTGGGGGTCAAATGAAAACCAACAGCGCATTCATTAATTAGATGGAGTGGAGGAGGATGAGTTAGCTAAAAGAGTTGGGGGGTTTTAGGTTTTACAATCTTATCTGTTTTAACCAAGCAATGTTGAACAAGCAAGAATGGTGGTTGTCGCTTTATGATGATCTGTCAATTTCAAGGGTGTTACAAGCCAGACGTTTTCGACGCAACCCATTTCTATATGCAAAATTAGGCTCTAATCCTTCTTACATATGGCAGATTATTCTTTAGGGACGAGAACTATTAAAGGGGGGTCTTTATTGTTGTGTTTGAAATGGTCGTACATTAATGTTTATGGCAGTAATTGGCTGCCACGACCAAGTACTTTTAGCCCTATCTCACCAGATTCATTACCACTAGGTACGACAGTGGATTATTTGATTGACCGTGGGAATGGTTAGGATGTGGCACGATTACGGGGGTATTTCTCACCTATTGATGTTGAACTGATTTTAAAATTGAAACTCTTTTATATGTTGATAGAAGATGCTGTGTTTTGGCGTTTTGATAGATGTGGGTTTTATACTGCAAAATTTGGGTATCATCTGGCAGTACAAGTTCGAGATTTCTTAGTTACTGGAACATCAGTTGGGATATCTAAGTGATGGAATCTAATTTGGACTTTGAAGGTGCTTCCTAAGGTAAAGATTTTTCTTTGGCGAGCTTCTAATGATGCTCTTCTGACAAAAGTTAATCTAAGAAAAAGAAAGGTATTATCTGATGCTTGTTGTGCTTGTGTAACCTTTCTTATGAGAGCTTGATGCATTCTTTGTTTCATTTTGATTTTGCACAATGAGTGTGGAATGATACAGTTTTTGCTAATCTATTTTATGTGATTGTCGTAATGATTGTTGAGTTTCTTTTTTTCTTTTTCCTAGTATTCTATTTCCACCTTATCTAGCACTGAATTATGCTCGATGGTGATGATTATGTGAGGTATTTAGGGGGCACATAATAATATGGTGTTGTGGGGACAATCTAATGGGCCGCACACTATATGTGCACGAGTTCAAGGAATTTTGGAGTCTTTTGCCAATAATGTTGTCACTATTGTTGATTGTAATTTGAATAGTAATAGGCATGAGTGTGTGCAATGGGAGCCACCGCCTGTGGATTGGCTGAAATTGAATGTAGATGCCACAATAAATGCAAATAAGGGTGTAGTGGGTTATGGTCTATTGTGCGCAACCATGATGGTTTGGTGATGGTTGTGGGAATTGCTCAAGGGGTTTTCTCTGATGATGTTGATGTGGATGAGGCTGAGACCTTTATGCTTTGATTACGACTTGTTAGAGAGATTGGTTTATCTCTACTAATGGTTGAGTTGGATTCACTTTGTATGATCAATTAGTTTTGGATCAACTTAGTACTCATACCGAGTTGTTTTGGTTTATTTCTGAAGTGAAACACTTACTTTCTCCAAAGCATTCTTTTCAGGTTTGATGTATTTCTAAGGTTTTTAATTTATTAGCGGATGCATTAGCAAAATATTATGTCCGGTGTAGGGATTCTTATATTTGGTTGGAAGATTTTCCAATATACCTATGTTGTTATCTTTGAGATTTGTACTTCTTAATGATTAATGAAATTTTTTTATAAAAAAAAAGTTAGATTATATAGGTTGTAAAATTAAATACCTGAATTATTATGGCAAACATATGGTACATTTTCTAGTCAATCTGGTATTTCTTATTATAAGCGTAAAATAGTCATACTAAAATTATGTTAAAACAATATTAACGGTCAACATCAACAATGTTCAAGAGACTTGAATGAAAAAAATGAAGGATCTGATTGATTTATTGTATAAACCTTTTCTTCATTTGAAATGCTAAAAAATAATGTGATTTTTCTATAGACAAAAATTGTGGGTTTGAATTATCCCTACCCTAATTATTTTCTAGTTGGAAATATTCCCTACACTCTATCAAAATTTTTGCTCTTTGATAAATGGACCCATTTAAACCAACTATACCCTTATCTTTATAATATGTGTAGTATTTTATTTTTCTTCTAATAATACTTATTATTTTAGAATAGGGATAAAAATTCTCTTTTAATTTTATTTATTTATTGTAGACATACTATATATTGTAAAAGATAATATTTAATCATTATAGAGGTGCCCATTTTTTTTGTACAATTTTGTGAAAAAAATATTTAACATTTTTTCGAAGATTCTAAAATATTGTAAATTAAAAGATAATGATGTTTTATGTATTAAGAATTAGATAAATGTATATATTTTATGAAATTATTATTCCATAAGTAAATTTAATGATGATATTGTAACTATAACAAAATCTGCTACATAGGGTGCCATTCATAGGCAGAGCTTCTCATAAAATTATATTAAATAATTTAAATTTTAAATCCACAAGTTCTTAAAAAGGGAAAAAATTCCCGCACACCAACCCCTAAAATTTGCTTAAATGGTCTTATAAACCTCCTTAATTTAAAAATAATTGCATAAACTCCTGTTTTACCATTATACTGTTTTATTATAACAACAAAAAATTGACTTTAAATAAACATCTATAACAAATACAATAATAATAATAATAATAATATAAGTCATAAAATAATAAAAATTCTGTAAAATTTTTTGAATCTTAAAAAATTATTTTAATATTATTAATATCTCATATATTTTTTAGTGATAATAAAATATCTTTAACAGGTTAATAATTTTAAATTAATTATATTTAATATTCAAAATAATTCATAAAATTTATGTTATAATATTGACAATATTTTTTAATTATATCTGTATTAGTATAAATCTTAAATTCAAATTTTGAATTAATAGAATATTAATAAAATAAATCAGGGTAGACTGATATTAGCTTAATAGTAAAAATAATTTTCATTATATATATATATATATATATATATGTAGTATTTTTATTTTTACCAACTAATTTTTTTTTGTTCAATTGATTATTCTATTAACACATCATAAACATATAACTTTATAAACTGCAACAATCTCAAACTGTCATTAAACCAGGTCACAAGACGAACCTCCAGTTAATTGAGAATACTCTCTATATGATTTTTGAATTAGAATTTATTGTTAAGCTTGTTTTTTACAAAGTAAAAAATTTATATTTTAAGATTTATTTTGTATTTTCATATTTTTAATTTTCTTACCAAACAATTATTGATTCAATACTCAGTAAAATTCAGTTTAGTACTTAGATGATTTTAAGCACCTGAAATCATTTTCAAATGATTTCATAATCATTTTCAAAAATTCAGTCGCCAAATCGGAAGAAAGAGACAAACGAAGTACACATGCTTCTTCCGAAGTTGAACTCCGTCTATTTTTCAATTATTTGGAATCATATGGAGAGAAGAATGAATTAGGTCAAGCAGAAAAGAGACAAATAACAGTCTCACTTCTAAAAAGGCGGCGAATATTGCTCGAGTTAGTTTTGGTGTCCATTATTACTTTAATAATATAAAGTAGATTTGCTTAAAGATGAAATTGGCATTTGGAAAACTATAAAGTAATGCCAAGATAGATTATTTAATGTTTACACATGTGATGATATTCAATTTAATTAATGATATTAGTTTAGGGGAAAAAGAGCGAAAATCCCCTATTTTTTGATAAAATTAATCTAAACCCTCTAATATTTGAAAACATGTTCAAACTCCACTGAATGTCAACTGTTTTGCTGATCTTATTATTTCACTCTTGTGGTTGTTTGATATTAAGAATACGAATACCTTTATTTATCTAATTAATTTAAAAAAATTAATCGCAATTAATTAAAAAGCATAGGAAAAAGTAAGAAAATTGACATAATTATTTAATTAATTCTGAAAAATTAAAATCGAAATTAATAATTATATACACTATTCTTTTGCATAATAATAATAACTTGAAATTTTATGTAAATATACACCCTCAACTACTTGTTTTAAATACCTCAACTTATTACTCTGCAAAAAATAGTATGTGTGTACATACATATTTCATTTAAGTTTTCAATTAATTCTAAATATATTCTCAGAATTAATTGAAAAATTATGACAATCTCTTACTTTTTCTCATTATTTTTATATAATTTTTTAATTAGTTATAGTTAAAAAATATTTAATTAAATAGTTAAAGTTATTCACATTTTCAAAATCAAACAACCATCATAGATAAAATGGTAATATCAATACAAAAGATGACACTCAGAGATTTAGAAGTATTTTAAAATATTAAGGAGATTTCTATTAATTTTGTGAAATCAAACAACCATCATACCAATGACTTCAATTTTGGCCGCAAAATAATTTAACCTGCTATTCTTTACATGTACAGTTGAAAAATACTTCAAATAGAATTAAAGTAACTGACTGCTTTTGTTTTCGTCGTCAATGACAATTTTTGTAAGTTCGAAACATTGAGGCTGATATATAAAACTTTAAATGTGAAAAGTACGACCCCAGTAAATATTACTGATCGCGATATAGATCCTTAATGTTGGATCAAACTTAACGGCCAAGTTGGATTAATTTATTATCAACTGATTTGTACATTGAATTTGGCATTCCATATGTCTTTTGTCAAATATATTTTTTCCAACTAAAATAAATATAATAAAATCTAGGATGCATTATATCATGCCGCCAACTTCAATTATTTTCGTCTCCTATAGCTATACATACCTATAAAGGTTCAAACACATGAAATATTTTATTGAATATGAGACTTTGGGATTTGATAAGAGTGGAGGAACCAGGAATACATTGATAGACTGGTCATAATGAAAAAGTATAAATTTGACGAGCTTACAACAAAAAATTTAGAAATTGTAGAGCCAACAGAATTACAGAAAGGATTAGAATAGATAAACCATAAACTGTCATAGGCTATAAATAAATTTGGGAAAGCACGAGGGCGTCAAACGTAAGCTTTGATTAAATGCTAAAATTCAATTGAATTTTAATTTTCCAGGATTTTTTTTTGAGAAATGACTGTAGCGGCTAACTAACCCAATTTATATTACACCAACTTTAGGATACCAGCTTTCAAAAAAGAAAAAGAAAAGAAAAAGAAAAACCTTGGATGTTTTACATGGCCAACTTACTGAAGTGAAAATATTTAATTTCTTGTCTTTACCAGGTTTACATAACACCAACCTAGGATGTTTAAATAAAAAAGGAAAATGAAAACCTATGATGCTTCATATCACCAACTGGATTAATGGAAAACAAATTAATTTAATTTAATTTATTAAGTGTGAGACGTTCTATTCGAACAGCCAGCACAAAATGTTTGACCTCAGCCAGCAGCGGAGACTTTTCAACACGACTCATTTATTTAATATCTTCCAAAAGTTCTATAAATTGGCCTTTCGACTCGCCATCACTACTCAAAAGGAGTAAAAGAAGTTCCAGAGGAAATATTGCGCGGCATAACTTTCTGAAAACAACGTTCGTACATATGGCTCCTGCTCAAGTAGAAGAAACACCATCAAAAACAGTCCAAGAATTACCAAAAAATTATATCTATAAGGGTGGTGATGCTGGAACTCTTGGTGCTTCTCTTCCGTACATAGACATTCCAACAATTGATTTTAGTCTCTTGTCATCTCCAACATCCGGCAAACAAGAACTTGAGAAACTTTGCTCAGCTCTTACCTCCTGGGGCTGCGTCCAGGTCAGTTTTTTTTTTTTTTTTTTTTTTGTGCTACTTAATTAATTTTTGAATTATGCTGCAATTGATATTGCATAACTTAATCTGCTGTGGATGTCTGCGTTTTATAAAGTACTGCAAAGGCATATTACGTGGGCTTTACAGCTTTGTAGAGTCGATGTTCTTTGCACAACGACTTTATAGCGCTTTAAGAGCCCTTTACGGTGCTGTAAAGGTCCAAAACTCTTTAAATGTGGATGATCACTCATGAGAATGATTAGCTATTGTATAACTTATAATGCTCATAGCTTAAACTTTGGAGTTTCAGATAATCAATCATGGAATAGACCCTGCATTTATGGACAAAGTGGATGAAGTTGGCAAGCAGTTCTTTGGTCTTCCTCTGGAAGAGAAGAAGAAATATGCCAGAGAAAACGGTGGCTACGAAGGTTATTCGAATCACATTATTGATTCCACGGACCAAGCATTCGATTGGATCGATCGATTGTATCTTGTAACTAAACCAGAAGATAAAAGACAACTCAAATTATGGCCTGAAAATCCTCAATCTTTTAGGTAAATTTCCCTGAAGCCATATAATTCGTAAGCACAAACTAATTAAAACAACGATAAATCTTTTGTATCTTGCTTTTGTAGCAAGCAGTTTTTTTTTTTTTTTGGGTTATTACTGAAAACAATAAGCTGTAAAAATCATAAGACATATCTTTTACTTGACATCTAACTATGCTTATCAACACCTATTAACTTTCTCTTGTTTGCTGTAATTGGTACAGGGAAATTTTACATGAATATACCGCCAAGATAGAAAAGTTAAACGAAATGCTACTCAAGGCCATAGCGAGGGCATTAACTTTGGAAGAGAATTGTTTTCTCGACATGTATGGTGAAGATGCATCAATGCTTTCGATATTCAACTTGTATCCTCCATGCCCAAGGCCTGATCTTGCCATAGGTCTTAAGCCACATGCTGATGCATCAGTATTTACTTATCTCATGCAAGATAAAGAAGTGGAAGGCCTCCAATTTCAGAAAGATGATCAATGGTATAAGGTTCCGGTCATTCCAGGAGCTTTTGTTATTAACGTTGGCGATCAGATTGAGGTAACTAATTGCTAATGCTAACTGTCTAATGCAGTTTTAATTGGCATTATTTTTCTAATGATGGTACTTTCATGCCTATTAGAATTTATTTTTACTACTTTGTTCCCTGATAAATTTTTAATTAATGCAGATAATGAGTAATGGAATATTCAAAAGCCCCATACATAGAGTGGTGACAAATACAGAAAAGGGAAGAATGTCCCTGGTGATGTTTTGCTTCCCGAATCCGAATAAAGAGATTGAACCAGTCAAAGGATTGGTGACCGAGACAAGGCCAATACTGTACAAGACCATGAAAGATTATACTAGCATCCTTGTTGAGAACTACCAAAAAGGAAGGAGACCAATTGAAGCAGCAAAAATATAGCTTCCTTTCCATCTCCACAATTCATTATTGTTACTAAGTCGTATTGCTTTCAACAAATAATTCCGGCCTCCTCATGGCTTTAGTTCTGTTTGTGAAAAGTTTCTGTTGTTAATCTTTTAATTGTTGCTTCCAGTTACGTTTCTTTCTTCAATGGATATTCATTCTTTTATTACTTTAACTCCTTCCATTAATATTTCAATTTCTGTCTTCAATAATTCCATGATTATTTCTTTCTTTTATTTTTTTTCATGATCTGAATCGCTCTGTACATAAATTTGGCAAAAATCTAGAGATACAATAATAAAATGGATGAGACTAGTCCAACCCACCAGATACTTATTAAAATTATTTACATAATAACCCACCAGATACTTATTAAACTTATTTACATAATAAACTTATCATGAAAATTTAAAAATTAATATTTTACTTTAGCTATAAACCTATCTTAATGCCTTTAATACCTTTATTAAATTAAATTATCATATATAGTTGGTGTTATTCTTTTCTCGTCTCATTCAAATTACGTTTGTCCATCTCTCTAATTATCTTTGGATCTCTCTCTCTGTGATCATCTCTAGATCTCTCTCCACCATTGTACATTATATGCTAAAGTTGGGAAAAGAGTGAAACCTCTGGTGTGCTTTATTTTATATATTATTTTAGCTTTTCATACTTAATTTATGTTTATTTCTATTTTAATATACAAGTCTTAATTTTGTTGAAAATTGATTTTAAAAAATGAAAACGTTTGATAAGTCAACAAGGGTAAGTTGTTGGAAACAAGAAAAACCTTTGGTGAAAACCATCACCTATAACCTAGGAATATTCATCTTGTATCACCAAGAATTACTAACAAAATTACGCTAAGAATTCATAACATCAATCGCTTCTGGTCATTGTCTGATCTACACGCTTTCCTGTAATCTTTTAATTTTCACGCCTCTCCGATGATTTCGTAAAGAATAAGCACGCCTAAAAACCATAATCATTTATGTAGACAACATTTTCCTTTTGTCACTAGGTATTCCTAATTCTTCTCATCATAGAGTTAGAATTCTATTAAGTCTTTACACATTACATGCCCACACCCTATTAGATACATTAAAACTTATAATACCGAAAACTTAAATATATCGCTTTTAATTGGGCTTAACCTTATATGACAGTCTGTAACACATAATTAGTCATATATAAACCCAATTTTGGATTAAGGATCCAACAATATTGGATTAAAAAATCCAATAAAAGTCACACTCGAAGCAAATTCAAGAGAGTAGGTGCCGTGTTTCTTTCTTTTGACAAAACTAAGAGAGTGAGACAAAGCATTTGTTTGAGACAAAGCACTTATTGCTTTGAAATTTACTTTCTTGTATGTTTTTTTTTTATGCCGCATTTGCTAACTGTTGAAGTCGAAATTGTTGATTTATGAAGCCATTATTTGGTTATAAAAGGAGGGCTCTCTTTAGAGTTTTGTATCCCACTTGAGAGCATTTATTTGGTGAATGCGAGAGAAGCAGTCAATGATTTTAAAACAGAGAGAAATGTTCTTAAGCAAGTAGTTACATTGAAGGCAAACCTAGATATTTCTTATGATGGGATACAACCTCTAGTTGGAAAAACTCTTTCAGCTTTGCAAAAACATCAGCCGCATATTCTGGATCGAGAAGCATCAAGATTTCTTTAAATTAAACAATTGGGCAGAAGCCTTTGAGTACTTCTCAAATATTCTTCTGAGCTGTCTGCACTCATCCACGGAGGCTCTTGCAGAAATGCGGCGGTCATTTGCCAAAAAAAAAGGGGGAGAAATAGAAGAACCATGACGCCCAAAATCAACACCATGAGTTACATTTGCATTAGTAGCATTTTGTAATAAACATGAAAAAGATTCCTCTTTCTATTTAAATTCAACAATATGTAACCCTTAATAATAATTAATTATAAATCTTAAAACATTCATTTATTTTATTAAGCCAACAACTAAACTTTAGTGCCTTAAAATACATCAACTAATTGATATAGGAAGGAAGGTTCCTTCATCTTCCCTCACCAATGCCACTAGAGCCTAATTTTAATGCCATAATCCCATATTTAATTATGCAACCTTTTGTTTAGTGTCTTTTGGCTTCTTCAAACTCTATAAAGATTAAGTATTTAAGATTTGTTATTTTTGAGTTTTTTTATATTATTTAACCAACATACTCTTTAGAAATATTCTTGTGTTTTTATTTTTTGACTTATTTTAATTTTTAGTATTGTGTGCTTCATGGAGTACTTTTTCTTCAATGAGTCGAACAATGATAAAGATAATGTGATAAGGGTTAGGCTTTGTAGATGAGTCTCATATACCAAGAAGAATGGAGAATTGATTAGTGTGAACATGATTTTTGTTGATGAAAAGGTTGCATAAAAAATTCTTTCTCCTATTATTTTCTCTAATTTTTTTCCCAATTGTCTTACACTTAATGTAGCATTTTTTTTCAGAGAAAATCTAACGATGTAACAATCAGAAAAATTTAGTGACAAAGTTTAGTACATGTTGAGTGAGAGTTCTTTGTACAGTGTCAATAATTTGAAAGTTGTTTCAACTACGGGTGAGTACATACCATTTTCAAATCAATATAAGATTATTTTCTTGGTTCTAACTTCGCTTAAGAGGTTAGAATAGGGGTGGGCAAAATCGGGTTCGGGTCAACCCGATCAGGTTTCGGGTTGTTCGGGTTAGACAAGGAACAATCCGAACATAACCTGACGATCCGATTCCAACCGAATTCAACTATCTTAGGGTCGGTTTGGGTCGGGTCATTAATTCGGGTTATGTTCGGGTTGGATTTAAAATGGGTAGGATTGAGTTCGGGTCAATTTGGGTTAGTTCGGGTCAATTCGGGTCAGTTCGGGTCAATTCGGCTTGCTGAAATCGGCCGGCGGTCAACTCGGCCGTTCGGTTGAAATCAGTCAATTCGGTCAAGATGCTTTTTTTTTTAAGAACCCGATTGGTATTCGGATCGGCCTTTACCGAATCCGATCACAACCCGATTGGGTTTGTAAATTTCAAACCGATCGGGTTTCGATCCGACCCGAACCCGAAATTTATCGGGTCGGATCGGGTAAAATGCCCACCCCTAGGTTAGAAGAAGGAACTGTTAAGATTCCGATTAATGGATTCCAATTCATATCTTCAAATTTGATTAATATACGTGTGAATGAAAACACAATCCTCTCAAGTATTTTTTTTAATTATTAATGTTTGTTAATCTTTAAGTGTATATTAGAAATTATTGATCCTTATGTTTTAACATGTTTATGTTATTTTTCATAATATTACAGATATTATCAAGTTTATGTGGGTGATATTGAGATCGTTAGAAAAAAAAAGAGATATAAAAGTTCTAACAGATTAGCAAGTTGAATATAATTTGGAACTTATCAACAACTACAAAAGGTATAAGGTCTGTACACTTACACTATACACATTAATATATATTTTTAAAGTTAACAAAAAAATAATTTAACTTTCATAAATAACATTAGTTTTATAAGGCTGCCTCATCTTAAAAAAAAATCAATCCATATTTTTTATTAATTTCATCAAGTGCAAAGTAAGAAAAAAGGATAATACTAAATTTTTTTTCAAAGCCGCGAGAAGCGCGGTTCTATTTCCTAATTCTAAATAATCATAAGCCTTACTAATATCTAATTTCAGAGCCATCATGCCATTTTTCCTCTTTTTCTTACATTTAATTTTATGCAAACATTCATAATCCACAATTATATTGTTGATAATAAGTCTACCAGCCACAAAAGTGCTTTGATTAAGAGAAATTATTATTTTTCTAAAATCAGCTTAAGTCTATTAGCCAATGTTTTTATAATAATTTTATAAATAATATTACAGAGATTAATACGCCTGAATTCAGAAACTCTTTTTGGCTCTTTAATTTTAGAGATCAGAGCAATGTAAGTTTTGTTCAAATAAGAGATGTCTTCCCCATCATTCATGACATAAAAACAAACATTTGTTACTGACTCACCAATGATATGCTAGTATTTTTGAAAAAATTCAGCATTTAGTCCATCAGGTCCTAGAGCTTTATAAGGATGCATCTGAAAAAGGGCTCGACGGATTTCCTTCGTTGTAAAGGCTTTGTCTAGCATCTGATTCATATCCTCTATTACTCTAGGCTCCAAACCACTAATAACATCGTCAATTGAATCACGGTTTTGGAGATGAATAGATTAGTAAAATAATTGCACACCTCTCCGCAATTTCTTTACGCTCTTCCTTCCATCTATTATTAGAATTCAAGAGTCATCAATCTTTATTTCTTCTTCACCAAATCCCAAGCATGAAAAAATGTGGGATTACGAACCCTTCCTTAAGTTAGACAAATGTGATCACGCTTCTCCACCTAAAATATTCATCCCAAAATATTATCAATCTCATTTTCTACTTTCCGACACAAATATTAAATTCAGAGGAGTATTGATTAAATTTGTATCGATTCGCAATGCCTCCAACATCTTGTTCTCTCCTACCAAATTTTTCCTTACCCAATCGCTCACACTTCCTTCAAACTTTCCGCTTTACGTAGAATATTGAAATAGGATTGTTGCCATTCCAAGCACTAGCATCACACCATGAAAGCTCAATCAATCTTTGCAATCATTATACAAGGACCAATAATCCTCAAAATAAAATCTTACCTATCTCTTATCGTTTCTTCCTTCATTAAATTCAATCCAAATCGGCAAATCATCGTAGCCTCAATTGTCATATTAATAACCAAAATATTGGGAAATCTATCATACCCATAAACTTAAAAATCTGCTAACTGATCTTTAACTTGGCCTCCCTTAAACCTTAGATTTGTCCAAGTAAAAGGCATGCCTTGTAGTCCAAATCGAAAGACCATACTTCATGATCATTCTTAAACTCCAAACTCGCACCCAAATTTCGTACCAACCCCTTCTTTCTCCGATAAACCAAGAATATCGTAAAGTCACCCCCACATAACCATGGTATGACTAGCGAGCTAATCTTTTCAACAAATTCCAAGAACGTATCATGAGAGCTATCTAAAGTGCGTGAAAACCCCGTAAACACCAAGGATCACCATCTTCCATAATTATTTCACAATCTGTATGGTGACTACTATAAGAAACAATAGTAAGGTCAACATCATCCATCCACAACAATGCAAGTCCATCGCTTAAACCATTATGATCCTGTAGTATTTTTGAGTGACTGATTATTGTACAATCAACTCGAAACACTTCCCAAGATCGCAAATCACACAAACAAGATGCACCAAGAACCAATCCAAGAAAAACACAAAGAACTCAGAACTATATGAATTAGATAAGAATAAGAGAAATAACGCGGTTCAGCCTAGCTTACATCCACGGGAGAAACAGTAACCAAATTCATTGATTGGTCAAAGACAACTACAGAGAATTTATCGCTTAATTACGTAGTCTTCAATAAGCTTTCGTTAATCTTCTCAACTCACACTCCTCACACCCTCTCGTCTTTAATCACCGCTTATAATACAAATGTTAATCTAATCGGAAACCCAAAAACCACGGATCGCATGTGAAATAACTCGACTTAACGATCTTCGAAAGCAACTTATTCGAGCACGTGAATCTCTCGCATCACTTTAAACCAAAACGACCTTCATACATGTCGCTCTGCGGAATAAGAGTGTTGCTTTCCAAAACGCTGACATCACCGGTCGTTCATCAACTCGATTTCATAACACAACACCTCCACCTCGAACAAATCACCTTGATCCCGATTTCTCCAACCCGAGCATTTTAGAATCACTTCACCAAATTTTGTCCAAGCAACTTCGAACTTAGCTTATAGTTATTAATTTTAGTAAGCATGTCAGCAGGATTATCTTCTGTATGCACTTTCACCATACTAATCACACCTTTTGAGATTACATTTCTAATGAAATGTAATTTGATATCTATGTGTTTAGTTTTTTCATGGTGGGCTGGGTTCTTACTCAAGTAAATTGCACTTGAGTTGTCACAATGAACTTCAACAATCTCCTACTTCATTCCCAGTTCTGTTATCAACCCTCTCAGCCATAGAGCCTCTTTGACAGCTTTTGTTGCAGCAGTGTATTCAGCCTCTGTTGTTGACAAGGCAACAACATGCTGCAAACTTGCCTTCCAGTTAACAAAGCAACCATTCAAGAAGAACAGATAACCTGTTAGAGATCTTCTCCTGTCTAAGTCCCCAACAAAGTCTGAGTCAACATAACCACAAAAACCTACAACCTTTCCAGCTGATTTTCCATATACCAGGCCATACTCTTGTGTACCTTTCAAATACCTCAGCACCCATTTAACAGCCTTCCAGTGTTCCTTTCCAGGTATAACCATAAACCTACTTACAACACTTAAAGCATGAGCTAAGTCTGGTCTTGTAAGTACCATTGCATACATCATGCAACCAACAGCATTTGCATAAGGAACTTTCGTCATTTCACTTCTTTCTACATCTGTATTGGGACATTGTGAACAAGATAGCTTGAAGTGAGATGCTAGAGGGGTTACTATTGACTTGCTGCTAGACATTCTAAAAGTTCCAAGTACCTTCTCTAGATACTTCTTTTGAGACAAAATCATAGTACCCTTCTTCATGTTCCTTATTATTTCCATACCCAAAATCTTCTTAGCTGGACCCAAATCTTTCATATCGAATTCTGAATTGATCAGCTGCTTCAAAGCCTCAATCTCTCATCTTTCACTACAAGCAATCAACATATCATCTACATATAACAGCAGATATATGTAGTTTCCTGATTTTATGATCTTGTAGTAAACACATACATCATAGCTGCACCTTAGATATCCATGAGTGACCATAAACTCAACAAATCTAAGATACCACCGCTCTCGGATTGCTTCAAATTTCATACAGGACCTCTTCACACACACACAAACAGATTCTGATTTGGTAATTTCCCTTCAGTCAGGTCATCAAGATATCCTCATGTAATCTTCCACGCAGAAGGTCGTCTCGACATCGAAGTTGATCAAGCTCCATGTCTTTATAAATAAGTAAAGAGTACCGATTGACGATGCCCCGACCACCGTGAGAAAACCTCAAATCCACTCCACTCTCCGAGTGTAACCCTTACCATAACCTAGTTCGAATCTTTGTGTTCGAATGCTAATCCATCTTTGACTCTGTAGATCCATTTACATCCTACTGTTATACTGTTTGCAGGTCTTTTAACCAGCTCCCATGTATTGTTTTTCTTCAGTGAGTAGATTTCTTCATCCATGGCCTTTTTCCATTCATCTTTATATGGACCTTGGATAACCTCTTTCAGAAGTTCTTTCATCATCATCAATTTGATGACGTTAACGATAGCTATCAGATCTGCATATCCATATCTGAGTGGTGCTTTTACTTTCCTTTTTTCTCTGTCTCTTGTCAGCCGGTATTCCTGATGCTGAGCTTCAGTCTGCCTTCCTTGATCATTTTCATGATCATCAAATCCTTGGTCAGTGTTATCTTCATCTCCTGAAGCTTCTCTGTTGTAAGGCTCCACCTCAAACTGTACTTTAGTCTTTTCCTTATCTTTTTGTGCATCTGTGTCAGTAGATTTCCAGTGCAGCATTCTCATTGAATATTACATCCTTACCGACATGCACTTCATGATTAAGCGTCTACGCACCATAATTAACCTTTAACATATCTGGTGATACCTTGAACTTACCTTTAGGAGCTTCTGTACAACTTCCTCGGCTCACATGTGCATATACATCGACATCCAAATACTTTCGGTAATAGTCCTTTTCCATGCCATTTCTCAAATGGGTTTTCAAGTCAAGTTGTCGTATGACCTCAGATTTACAAGATACTGTTGTTAATAGTCTCACCACAAATTTTCGTGATCGATCATCATGCTTTTACTATGTCCATTGTGGTTCTGCTCATTCTTTCACCAACCTATTTTCATTGGTGTGTCAACCCTTCTATGGCTTTCAGATGCTGATCTGCACAAGAATTTATCAAACTCCCGGTCAAAACTCAAGACCACGCTGGCCAGCTTTCTTCACCTTCATTCCAGTTTGATTTTCAACTAGGGATTTCCACTCTCTGAACTTTCCAAATACCTGATCCTTGTGCTTTAAGACATAAACACATACTCTCCTTGAATAATCATCTATTATAGACAAGAAATAGGTGTTACCACCTAGTGAAATTGTCTGTGCTGGTCCCCATAAGTCTGAGTGTATGTATTCAAGGATGCCTTTGGTTGAATGAACTGATTTTCTAAAGTTATTTCTTGTAGTTTTGCCTAATACACAGTCTTCACAAAAATCCAGTTCTGAGATTTGACTAGTGCCTAGAACCCCTTGCTTCTGTAATTCTTTCAGTCCTTTTAAACTCATATGTCCTAATCTAAGATGCCACAACAAAGTGTTATCACAACTTGAACTGATTGACACTCTTGACAAACCATTATGGCTTCTCTATCCAAGACATATACCCCATTTCTTTTGTAACCTTTCATAACAACCCCATTACCATTTGAAATCCTCAGCTCACTAGATTCAAGCTTAATACTAAGCCCTATTTGGTCAAGCATGCCAAGAGATATTAAGTTCCTTTTGAGTTCAGGAACATATCTTACTTCCTTTAATTCCCTAATTGTACCATCATGCAATTTTAGGTTTACATTTCCTATCCCCACAATCTTACAAACAACATTGTTACCCATCATAACTTTTACCCATCGCTTTCATGATAGCTTTAATAGTAATCTTCAGAAAGGCACATATGAATGTACAACCGAGTCTAATCCAGTACCTTTTTAGACATGCTCAGAACCACACATACCCTCGCGACTCATACCCTCTTCCTCAAAGAATAAGCAGCCCATTTTGCCCCTTTTCGTTTTTTAATTCGACAATCTTCTTAAAATGCCCTTCTTTCCGACATTGAAAACACTTTGCTTTCGGTATTTTGTTCATATTCCTCGCTTTTTCTTTCCATCATACTTACTGCTTTTTGCTTACTACCAACACCTTCCGTAGTTCATATTCCCTCACTTTTCTCAAATCTTAGGTTCAGCACCCTTGACTTCATCCAAAGGATAAAGTTTGTCTCCATACATGAGTGCATCAACAAAGTTCAATATAAGGAACTCACTGTAAGCAACAAGCTTTACCTTTATCATCTAAACCTTCATAAATTATTTCCAACAGATCACGATTTTATCGAATTCATCTACGCTGGTTCTAAGAGATTATCCCTCACCATTTTGAAGTAAACATCATTTTCGATGTAAAGTCGATTGGCTGGATTTAATATATACACCTTCAAACTTGCCCACGATCAACGCTTTTCTCTTGCAACTTCCCTGATCACAGAGTCCCCAAGACTCAAGATTATGGTACTCCTTTCTTTCTTGTCAATCTCAAAGCAATTGTCATGTGTCATCAATGACTGCTGAGGCTTTTGATCCTCTTCGTGATTGGTTCAAGGCATCACCCAAATTTCTCGGGTGATCAAGAGTGCCTCCATCTTTAACCTTCCACATGTTAAAGTAATTCTTCCTTGAACTTTCAGACGATTCGAATCCAGCCATACTTGTGTTCCGATGAGGTCCAGCTCGATACTAATCAGAAGTGTTTTGTTGACCGATTATTGTACAATCAACTCAAACACTTCCCAAGATCACAAATCACACAAACAAGATGCACTAACCAATCCAAAAGAAAACACAAAGAACTGTAACTATAAGGAATTGTGATAACAAGAGAATAACGCGTTCAAATGCCACTAGCCTAGCTTTACATCCACGGAGAAAGAATCCAAATTCATTGATTGTTCAGATAACTACAGTAGAATTTATCAAGCTAATTACGTGAGTCTTTCAATAAGCTTTCGTTAATCTTCTCAACTCACACAATTTCTTCACACCCTCTCGTTACCAAAATCATTGTTTATAATGCCTATTAAATCGAATCGTAATCGAACCCAAAAACCACGGATCGGTATGTGAAATAACCGACTTAACGACCAAAGAACTTATTCAACTGGCACGTGAATCTCTTCGTATCATTTAAACCAAAACGACTTCATACATGTCGCTCTGTTGGAATAAGAGCGTTGGCTTCCAAAAACGCTACATCGCCTTGGTCGTTTCACTCAACTCGGATTTTGGCTTCATAACACAACAGATCCACTATAAAACAACCGCTAAAAACCTAACTTTTTTTCGATACTCGATTGAACGGTCAACATCTTTGCTTTCACACAAAATAAAATATACGGTCCGGACCCGCTGGTCAATGAGAACAAATTTAAGATTTCAACGTTGGGTGTTCCTCAAGCTCTCAATGTTCCAACAAATGAGATTCATCACAGAGCATATGAACATTGTACAATCCATCAATAATTTGTTTAATAAAGTTATCTTCAAATGAACACTTTGAACACTTTGTAGGAATCGTGAAAAATCGAGCTATCCCAAATCTCCCTGCTTTGGAGTGACAAGTAATAACTTCCACATATGCCTCTTTGATACCAATCCTTAATTAGCCTTGTTCTATGACTTTCACTTTATAGGCCATTTGAGGCTTACCACTTTTCACAGTGCTTAATTGCATTTCTTAAGCTTTATTACGGGCTTTTTTATAGTTCATTCTCCGTAATTACCATTATCATCATGAATTAAGCCTTCATATGTTACAAGACAATAAAATGGGCCACGCCTCGATTGTGAAGCTTCAATACTTATCGATCACACCCTCTTGCCTCAACCTCAAATTTACTTCCCATGTGGCTCTTCCTAAATTGCTTCACCGCATTGAATTCATTAAATGCTACACTTGCAACGCTACTTCATAACGACACTCTAAAGTCACTCAGATTGTCCCATTTGCTACCATCATTATGTAAAGAGACATGATCCGAGCATTCTACGCGTTTCATCTTCTACCCCTGTATAAATGGTCAAGTTTAACTCTCTGCTTTCATGATTTCGAAGAACTCGATTAGTTTTTCATCACCACTTCATTGACGCCTAACATCCCTCCGACTCACATGCTTTCAACCGAGGGAGTATTTAAAATCTAAATTGTAACGGACTTTGGTTAACCTACTCTGATTCTTTATCTTTTGAACATTCACGAAGAATATGCCCTATTTTACCACATCAGAATAGAATTCCTGGAAGCTTTCATACCTCACAAGCAAAATGATGACCTCATTTCCAACCCGAGACAGATTTATACACTCTCAATGGCTTAAGAGTAATCAATAGTCAATCTCAATCAAGAAAACGCCTCAGAAGTCACCATACGACCACCTCCACATCTTCGACCTCCCCGGTTTGTTTCCTAGAACAAAGCTATCTCCTTGTTCATACATACAATTTAACATTATGATTTGCATCCAAAAGATGAGTAAAATCTAATTTCGCAAGATCCTAACCCCTTCAAATTTGGCAGCACAATAATAGCATTCTTAAAGTGCCTCCAAGGACCGCCAGAATACCCTTTTCTTGTCACCATCGAGTTGAATTGAACAAGAACAAGTTGTCGCCTACGATTCAATCATAACGATCTTCACCGCTTTCCACATCACGTATCACAAAATTTTAAATGCCCTCCCATGTTAGTCTCTTATTCATAGAATTTCACGACCAAATAGTTCTCGTGATTTGCCTTTTCCCCAAAGAATACAAGTGCGATCCGGCGTTTAAACCACTTTCCATCATCTTCCGAGATTGATAACGATTTGCAAACTTTGCTATTTCCTCCGGGATCCAAAAACCGCCGAGGCAGTAGAAACACGCCCTAAACGAATCGGATAACATGGGCGATCAAAGAAAAAACAACCAAAAAGCGCTATTGACAATCTAGTATTGAAATTGATTACTATATACACTCCTAAAGAGCGTAAGAAAACACTGCATAAAGCAAAGAATAAAACTTCTACAACAGTTTCGACCGCTTTATAAAGAATTTAGCAATTAAACAAATTGAATTTAATGGAAATAATGGCTGATTGGCTAAATAAAGTTAGGAAGGTCATTTGTTTAAAGAGAATTGTTTATTTATTAAATAGTTTCATAGATATATTGGCTATTTAATTAATTGTATGTCACGTGAATAATTATACATTTGCTTTTTTGATCGCGCATGGCACGAATTCGGGGCTTTCAGTTTGCTAAAATAAAATGGCCTAAGAACTCAAGGCTTAATGGCTTTGTCTTTTCCTTCAATACAATTAATTGGGGGTGCAAATTTAAAGACAATATAAGAGAGACTCTACTGCAAAAGATCAAGGGAGAATCTAGAAGAGTAACAATGCCAAATGACTCAATTACAATAAAGCCGAGAGTCAGCACTGGAATTGGAGAGCATACGTCGGACGAGCAGCTTAAGTTAACCCGGTATGCGCACTTAGACAACTTTGCCGAATGTTGCTAAGTAAGGGTTTGCAGATTCTCGTAACGTGTTAAGAGAAGAGAGCAACGAGCCAAAGAAACTGTATTGCACAAAGAGAGAGATTACAATGTTTTTTATTGATGCAAATGCTTAATAACGCCATCCCATATTTATAGGAGGTCATGTTTCTAGAAATTCTAGAGAATTCCACCATTTCCTAGCTATTTATATGTACCGGAATTCTATGGAGAATTCTAGTATTTACAAGCTCACAAGAGTTTGCATTTAGAATGTTCTTTAAGCTCACCAGAGTTGCTAGAATGTTCCCAATTAGCTGCTTAGCACCCTGGCCAGACGGGTTTCACGTGTTTCTTCTAGCTGAAATCAAATTGGGCAATTGGCAGCGAATCATGGATCGAAACATCTCCCTGATCTAAGTCATGGGGCGCCTCCGCGATCTCGCCCTTGCTCTTTAGGGACTTGTTCTGATTTGCCGTTAGTCTCTTGTGCTTCACTCTTGGGGAGGTTCCGCCACTGCTTCCGCACGGGTCGCTTTCTTTTCATATGTCCATATTCTCTTGTAAGGTTTCCGCAACCCTTACGCCGATGGTTTGTGCGTTCACCACTTGTCCTTTAGAGGGCAGCTTTGTTATAGCGTCAGTCTTGCCTTTGTCATGGACGGCTCGTACTTGTCATGGACTTGGCTTGAGGGCTTTCGAATCCTTCCCTGCGGTGTTTTGACGGAGACTATGGGTCCTCGATTCTTCAATCCTCGCTCCCAGACTGGTACATGACCGAGAGCGCTTTTTCATGGGAAGCGCGCGCCGACCGCATCACGATGTCTTACTCCCATCACCAAGATGCTAAGGGAGTTTGTTGTCAGCGAAGGTATGCACTTTGTCGGAAGAATTCCATGCCGCGATCATGAAGTCATCCATCTACAATCGGTAAGTCGAGCTTCCCATTCCATGTCCAAGCAAGCGTAACGCAGGTTCGTGGGTGGTGGTTCCCTCTGCAAAACGTGGCTTGAAGGGTGAGTTTACAGCCTTCCTGCGGTCTACTGAGGCGCGTAGACTTCAGCCTCTTCTGAGATGAAATTGCATGCTGCTGTGCACAAGTGAGCGGGCACGAACGGTTCGACCATTACGATGAGACATCACTAACACTTGAGCCCTTTCCTCAGTTCTCCGCGTAGCTCACGAGTAAAAGTACATTGCGCTGAGGTTGAGCGAACTCAAAGTCCAATTGAGGTTCCTCCAATGGTGCAAGGCCGCCTCAGCCTTGTGTTACGAGGGCATTCAACGATTTTTTCCCGGCAACAAGGCACCCAATAACGAGGGCTATTGCAACGGCTAATGGGTCGAGGCTCAGGGTGGCCGATCATTTCTTTGCTCCGCCTTGCCGCCGGAGGCTTTTTCTTTGCTCCATTCTAATTGCACTGGTCGTTGTCCCCTACGGCCTCCTCCCCACCTCGTCATAGGCTGCAGACCTCTTGTCCTCGAGTCAAGTGAGATTCGGTGAGCTTAATTCATGGCCGCAATTTGCAATAAAGGCTACGCCAAGTGTTTGAACACCACGCCTATCGGCTCGAGTCTTTGGCCCAATCCTGAGGCCATCTTGAAGTAGAGGAATCTTGTCTGACATGTCGCTTTATTCCAAATATGTACGAACTCGCCGATGTAGTCCCGAACAAGCTACCCGATTGTTCGAGATGATGCGACGGGCGCCGCCGCTCTTCTCCTCAGATTGCCGGGGCTAACCGCTCGAGTTCTTGCTCGTCGGCCCAAGTGTCGACGGTAAATGCTCCTGCCCATCTCGCCATGCTTTGCTGACGTATTTACCACCATAGCTTAGCAACATCTAAGATAAAAAAGTGCGGTAAAGAATAGGCTTACTTCGATGTTCTTCCCATCTAATACACCATGGCATCAAGTATCGATCCAAATTTTAAAGAGGAAATTGTCCACGATGGTGGCATTGGCTGCGCCATCAGAAAAGGTTCGGGCTTTGGCACGCCAACGCGCCAGATCACCGGTTTAGCTCATGAAGTCGACTTCGCGGAGAGGTGTGCGCCAGGCTATGCCCAATCCGAAAGCGGATTCTCATCCACTTCGACGGACAAGACGCTCATTCCGAACAAAAACTACTAAGTTTGAGTAACTCTATCACGGAGAATCTAAACTCACCTTTAGAGTGTTCTTGCTGTTTCGATGAGCTTTGTTGCCACCGCGAACTCCCGATTCCCGAGACCGCCCACCCTTTCTCCAATCCTCGAGGCTATCTTCGAAATGCGCGGACAAAGGATTTCAGAGAATACACGAGGCTCCAACGATCCATGCTATGGGGCCTTGGACTTGCCGCGAGTCTTGCCTTTGGGCGCTGCTTCTCCTCTTACGGTCTGGCTTGTTCCGCGAACATCCACACCAACAACACCTCTCAGGTTGCTCAAGGTTGGCTATGCCAGAGCTAACTTGCTATATGGCGTATGCAAGTAAACCTTAGCTTCGATACCACTTTCATCACGGACGAGTGTTTCACAGTAACCTGCATGCACTTAGACAACTTTTGCCAATGTTGCTAAGTAAGAGAGATTCTCAACAAGAGAAGAGAGCACCTGAGCCAAAGAAATCAGGGCTATTGTACAAAGAGAGATTATAATGTTGATGCAAATGCTAACGCTATCCTACATTTATGTGGAGGCTTGCCAAGCTCTAGAAATTTAGAGAATTCTACCATTTCCTACCATTTATTTATACGGCTACTTAATTCTATGGAGAATTCTAGAGTATTTACAAGCTCACGCGTGCCAGAGTTGCTTGTAATGTTCAATGTTCAAGCTCAAAGGCTCAGAACGTCTTAGAATCTTCCTAATCAGCCAAGCTACCGGCTCTCAGGTCAAATTTCAAATCACAAGAATCGCTAGCGAATCGCTGACCGTAAAATAAGTTTATTATTTTGTTAGGTTTTTCTTTCCCTATTTTAGTTGTCTTGCTTGAATGTTTTCGCTTACGTGTAAAATGAATTCGCTTTAATTATTCTACAAACTAGTTTATTTTGTTATGGTTATGATATAGCATAACTTATGAAAATTTAATTTTATAAATTGTGTTAATTTTAGCTTATTTCACAAGATTGAGAGATTATTATCGTGCTTAATACTTTTGACTATCTCGATCATTTGATCGATTTTAGGACATACATAAGATCAAGAGCAGTATTTATATACTTGCTCATTGACGGTGGATGCCATGAATATACATGGAGACAAGAGATGTACTAACCGATTTATACAGCTTAATGAGTTTATAGAACTCAATGAGTTTACATAGAGATATGGGTGTATTAGCACATCGAGAATATATTTGATATTGCTTGAGAAAGATATCAGCGAATTAGGGATATGTAATTGTCAATATGGATAATAATCTTTAATAGCATAGATTGAGAATAAAATTGAATTTTATGGGTGAAGTCACATACTATTGTCTTAATTCTTGGATGATTTCATACTTATATTTTATTTAATTTTGTTACTTTATTTTATTTAAGTTTTATTATAAATTCTCTTGAACAATTATTCAAATAAATTCGTGGTTAGATAATTTTGATTGCATAATGATATATAGCAATTTTGTGGAATATTCACTCTTCATTATATTACTTCAGCCGACTTGTACCTATTTACATGGCAATTGTCGGTTCTTTGATAAAACTAACTCCAACCTTCATGTTTTAAAATACATCCAAACTCCCTAAGTGTTATTCTTTTTCTTTTTTAACTGATCTTACTAGTTTACTCGATGATTGTTTGATATTGAGATTATGAATATCTTTAATTATTTAATCAATTGAATAATTTTTGTCATAATCAATTAAAATAATTAAATGCAAAATTATATAAACAAGGGAATTGTCATTTCTAGTTAATTATGACAAACTTGTATTGAATTGCATGTGCTTTAAAACATCAAGGAGGTTATTATTAGTTTTGTCAAAAATAGATGTAATTTCACTCTTTTCGCTAGAAATTTTGACTCTTAAATTCACTAAAACACGCTTCAACTGCTTTCACCGATTTCATTATTTAACTCGATTGGCGCATTGTTTGATATTAAGAATATGAATACCTTTTTATTTATCTCTGACACTAATTAAAAATTAATCGTAATTAATTAAAATTATAGGAAAAGTAAGAAATTGACATGATTATTTAATTAATTTGAAAAATTAAATTCAAAATTAATTATATATACTATTCTTTGCATAATAATAGCTTGAAATTTTATATAAATATACACCCAAGAAATCGCTTGTTTTAAATAATTTCAACTTATTACTCGCAAAAATAGTGTGTGTGTATGTGCATACATATTATGCTTAATTTTTTAATTAATTTGAAAATATTTTCAGAATTAATTGAAAATTATGATTTATCTTCACATTTTCTCATAATTTTCATTTGATTTTTAATAAATTATGGTTCAAAAAGTATTCAATTAATTAAATAATTATGCTTATTCATATTTCCAAAATCAACAACCATTATAGATAAAGGGTAAGATCACAAAAGACTAAGGCTCAAGACATTTAGAAGTATTTTAAATATTAGAGATATTATATTAATTTTGTCCAATGACAAGTGTTTCCATTTTTTCATATTAGTTTAGGAAACGGTCTTGGGAAATTTACAGAATAACCAAAAAAATTCCTTTTTTTTCATTTTAACCCCAAAAAATATTTCTATCAACATTTACCATTAAACAACATTTGAGACCAAAATACCTCCTCCTCATCTCCCCCAACACCCATTTCACTCATCTCCCAAACCGATCCAACTCCTGATCATCACCGGAAGCATACATCAACCCTCGTCAAGTATGTGTCCATCTTCACTTCAAGATCCCATCTACGATCTACAACCTCACCAAAATCTAGGTTAGTCATTTTTCTTATTTTCGCTTAATTTAAAATGAGATTTTAGAATACATATATTGAGATTAATAAGTGGTGGCGATGATGTTTGCGGTGGCTGGTGGTGTTTGGGAGTATGTTTTCGATTTGGAGTGATTTCAGTTAATTTCGCGGTAGCGAGGGAGGTGATGCCGCCCATCACCGGGCAAAGAGCTGCACGCTGTCAAGATTGAACTGCGCGGTCAGCCAAAGCCTTCTCGACTGCATTGCGCGGTAGGGTTTACCGTCGCACTGCATTGCGCGGCAGGTTTGCCGTTGCGGACATTGGTGCGATACAGGCGCCGCATCAGACTGCGCGAGCGCGCCACCGTCGCGACAGCTTCTAAAAAGCGCATGCGCGCGATGTGCTACCGTCCGCATTAGTCACGCAAGCTGTGCTACGCGCCAAGGCCGCAGATTGACAAAGTCGCGATTACGCTACTGCCGCAAGAGCCGAACGCTGCGCGACGCGCCGCCGTCGCACTTCGAATTTTTGGTGCGCGCCACCGTCACATTACTTAAAAGTATGCCGTCTCGCCGCACTGACCGTAATCAGATTGTAGTATTGTACGTCCGACAAACATTGGTCCTCCGCCTCATTAAAAATCATCATTGTCCCGAAAAACATTGTTATGAGCCGCGAGAACGGTATCGTCGCTTCCAACGACGCCAGCATGTTGGAACATCAAGCTGCCCAACATCCTCGCAACGTAACGCCATTATCATCAATGTTGTCATAATTATCGGATCGAGAGTAACATCACCGTAACGATATTGTCTCTGGCAAATAATTCTCTTCATGGGTCATTATCGGGCTGCATATATTTGCTCTAAAACCAAAGTTTCAGATGACGTGCATCGCTCAACACCTTCGCCTAACTCGAGGTGACGTGGGTCACTTAATATAGAATGCATCCAAAATTAATATCATTTACGTCCGATGCCATACAACACAACCCTCACCATTTCATCATCGTGATATATCCATTACATTGCAAGACATATACCTGTATATAACGTGCCAAGCATTGCACTTCAGAAAAATCGCCTTTCACGCATATATTATACTATTACCATTAAAACCTCGATACTCTGCCAATAACCGATCAAATGTATAATTTTTTCCAACCAAAATGCTCGATTTTACCATTCACGACATCTATACCGCTATTTTCTAATGCCTCCCACCAACCATCGTAACACAATTCAAGACAATCGAATCCATTATTCTAAATTATACAAAAATTATTTCAGCCATATTAAAATAATACGCTTTTAATGACGATTAGATGCAAGCGCAGTAAATTGTCGTCAATTCGCAAGCGTGTCTATTGCTCAGCATCAGGTTTGGTGCGGGGCCCGCCGCATCAAAGAAGTCACAGCACCGTCGCATTTTAGCAGGCGGCTGTGCGCGCACGTCGTCGCACTTGCTTTGCGCTCACAAATTGTGTACCGCCGCATCCATATTTAGCCTACTGCTCGTAAAATAACTCATACCAAGAATCACGCCGATTTGATCTGGATCTTGATTCACGTCGATTTGATGGTTGATCCTGGATAAATTATCGGATTTGATTTCACTTATCGTCTTCATTGACCATCAATCAAGAAATGAAACCGGCTTCGCGATTGACGGAAACGACGCTCGCTTTACATACGCAAAGAAGGAAGGTAATTCTAAAAAGTTTTATTAACGCCGATAAAAAGCTCGGCGCTTCATATTAATCAGAAAATAATAAAATAATATTTTTTCAGAATTCCAAACGTCTTGAAGCGCTGTCTTTTCAAAGTCCACATCTCGCATGCCAATGGCTTCACTTTGGCTGCAAATTAGGTATTCTTTGACATATGTACAGTTGTAAAATTTTAAATAGAATTACAGAGAATCACGGCTCCATCCAAATTCGTAAAATCGACTGCTTTGTTTCGTTGTCAATGACGATTTTTGTAAGTTCGTAACATTGAGGTTGATATATAAAAGTTTAAATGGGAAAAGTAATGACGACCAGCAAACATTTCTGATCGCGATATAGATCTTAATGTTGGATCAAACTTAAGGCCAAGTTGGATTAATTTGTTATCAACTGATTTGTACATTGAATTTGGCACCATCCACGTCTTTTGTGAAAATATTTTTTTTTTCCAACCAAAAAATGAATATAAGAAAAGTCTAGGTGCATCGTATCTTACGGCACAACTTTAATTATTTTCATCTCCTATACATGCATTTAAACGTTCATGACATAAAATATTTTTATTGAATACTTTATGATAGACGGGTGATAATGAAGAAACTATAAACTCTGACAGGTTACAACATAAATTAGAAATTGAGAACCAATTAGAAAGGATTACAATAGCTAAACTCATAAGCTGTTTTAGGTTACAAATAAATTTGGGAAAGACGAGGGTCAAACGTAAGTTTTGATTAAATGCTAAAAATTCAATTGAATTTTAATTTTCCAGTGAATTTTTTTTTTGAGAAACGACTGTAGCCTCTATCCATCCAAATTTATATTACACCAACTTTAGGATACCTAGCCAAAAAATGAAAAGAAAGAAAAGAAAACCCTGGATGTTTTATATGTATTAATTTAATGAAGTGAAAATATTTAATTTCTTGTCTTTTTACCAGATTTAGATAACACCAACCTAGGATGCTTAAATAAAAAAAGGAAAATGAAAACTTATGATGCTTCATATGACCAACTGGATTAATGGAAAACGAATTAATTCAATTTAATTTATTAAATGAGACGTTGATCTGCAAAGCTTTAATAAATGTTTGACCTCAGCCGGCAGCAGAGACTCAACGAGTGATTTATTTAATATTTTCCAAAAGCCATCACTATCACTAAAAGGAGTAAAGAAGTTCCAGAGGAAATATTAAAAGTGCGGCATAACTTTCTGAAAAAAACAACGTTCGTACATATGGCTCCTGCTCTGCAAGTAGAAGAAACACCATCAAAACAGTCCAAGAATTAATAAAAAAATTATATCTATAAGGGTGGTGATGCCGAAACTATTGGTGCTTCTCCGTACATACAGACATTCCAACAATTGATTTTAGTCTCGTCAACTCCAACATCCGCAAACAAGAACTTGAGAAACTTTGCTCAGCTCTACCTCCTGGGGCTGCGTCCAGGCCGTTTTTTTTTTTTCTGCTACTTAATTAATTTTTTATGCTGCAATTGATATCGCATAACCCTAATCTGCTGTGGATGTCTGCGTTTTATAAAGTAACAAAGGTATACATACGTGGCTTTGATAGCTTTGTAGAGTCGATGTTCTTGCACAATGACTTTATAGTTATTTTTGCGCTTTAAGAGCCCTTTACGGTGCCGTAAAGGTCCAAAACTCTTTAAATGTGAATGATCACCATGAGAATGATTAGCTATTGTATAACTTATAATGCTCATAGCTTAAACTTTGGGAGTTTCAGATAATCAATCATGAATAGACCCTGCATTTATACAAAGTGGGATGAAGTTGGCAAAGCAGTTCTTTTTGGTCTTCCTCTGAAGAGAAGAAGAAATATGCCAGAGAAAACGGTATTATGAAGGTTATTCGAATCACATTATTGATTCCACGGACCGCTATCTGATTGGATCGACTGATTGTATCTTGTAACTAAACCAGAAGATAAAAAGACAACTCAAATTATGGCCTGAAAATCCTCAATCTTTTAGGTAAATTTCCCTTGAAGCTTGCTATAATTCGTAAGCAAACTAATTAAAACAACGATAAATCTTTGTATCTTGCTTTGCAAGCAGTTTTTTTTTTTTTTTTGGTTATTACTGAAAAAAATAAACTTTAAAAATCATAATACATATCTTTTTACTTGACATCTAACTATGCTTATCAACACCTATTAACTTTCTCTTGTTTGCTGTAATTGGTACAGGAAATTTTGCTATGAATATACCACAAGATAGAAAAAGTTAAACGAAATGCTACTTCAAGGCCATATAGCGAGGCATTAATCTTGGAAGAGAATTATTTTCTCGACATGTATGGCAGATGCATTTAACAATGCTTGATATTCAATTTGTATCCTCCATGCCCAAGGGCCTGATTCGCTATAGGTCTTAAATACACATGTTGATGCATCAGTATTTACTTATCTCATGCAAGATAAAGAAGGGAAGGCCCCACCCCTGTCAGAAAGATGATCAATGGTATAAGGTTCCGGTCATTCAGGAGCTTTTGTTATTAATGTTAAGGATGACAGATTGAGGTAACTAATTGCTAATGCTAACTGTCAATGCAGTTTTAATTGGCATTATTTTCTAATGATGGTACTTTCATGCCTATTAGAATTTATTTACTACTTTGTTACCTGATAAATTTTAATTAATGCAGATAATGAGTAATGGAATATTCAAAAGTCCCATACATAGAGTGGTGACAAATACAGAAAAGGGAAGAATGTCCCTGGTGATGTTTTATTTCCGAATCCGAATAAAGATATTGAACCAGTCAAAGGATTGGTGACTGAGACAAGACCAAGACCATGAAAGATTATACCAGCATCGTTAAGTTGAGAACTACCAAAAGGAAGGAGACCAATTGAAGCAGCAAAAATATAGCTTCCTTTCCATCTCCCCAATTCATTAATATTACTAAGTCGTATTGCTTTCAAAAATAATTCAGGCCTCCTCATGGCTTTAGTTCTGTTTGTGAAAATGTTGTTAATCTTTTAATTGTTGCTTCCAGTTACGTTTTTTCTTCTATGGGTATTCGCTCTTTATTACTTTAACTCTTCCAATAATAATTCAATTTCTCGGTCTTCAATAATTCCATGATTATTTTTCTTTATTTTTACATGATCTGAATAGCTTCATAAATTTTACAAAACTCTAGAGATGCAATAATAAAATGGACGAGACCATTCCAACCCACCAAATACTTATTAAACTTATTTACAATAAACTTATCATGAAAAAATTTAAAAATTAATATTTTACTTTAGCTATCAACCGATCTTAATGCCTTTAATACCTTTATTAAATTAAATTATATATATAATTGGTGTTATTCTTTTTCTCGTCTCATTCAAATTACGTTTGTCCATCTCTAATTATCTTTTGGATCGCCTTCTCTCTAATTATCTGTAGATCTCTCCACCATTGTATATTATATGTTAAAGTTAAAAGAGCGAAACCTATGATGCTTTATTTTATATATTATTTTAGCTTCTCATACTTAATTTGTGTTTATTTCTCATTTTAATATAAAAGCCTTAAGTTTTGTTGAAAATTGATTTTTTTAAAAATGAAAATGTTTGATAAGTCAACAAGTTGAAGTTGTTGGAAACAAGAAAACCTTGGTGAAAACTATTACCTATAACTCATAAATATTCATGTTGTATCACTAATAATCAATAAAATTATCCGATCGATCTTCCAGGCCGAATTCAATTCGATCGACGAAAAAATCGTCTTGATCGATCGGATTATTAGCCTAACCTAATTGGATGAATATTATTATCTTGATCGGATCTTGATCAGGTCAAATTAAACCCGATCCGATCCAAAATCCATTGATTTGGCTGAAAAAAAATCATAAAACTTCAATAGTGAAAACACTTTACTCTTGCAAATGTGTAAAACCACACAAAGCTCATTTCCACAATTCCACACCACAACTTACACGTATCACATTCATGCTAAATCTCATTCACACAATCACTCCATCTCTCGCAATATGACATCTTCATCTCCAATCTCCATCTCCAATTCCATTCTCCAGCCTTTTGCTCTTCAAAAATCAAAATCACGCCTCAAATGATGTATGGAACCGATGCAACATAGAGCGTACTCACTACCCAATCGGACACAAGACACCACGCCAGCCCAGTCATCCGATTTTCCTCCTGTACTCCGACCGACATCGCCAATCATATTTGTAGACGCAGCCACCGGCTTGCTGCTATGTTAATCATTCCATCATCACATTCACAGTTCCACCTCCAAGATCCACTCAAAGTCTCCAACCCAAAGAATCTAATCTAATTTGTGTTTTGACTTTTGAAATTTCGATGGTTATTTACTAATTTTAATGTAAATTTCATTGATTTAAGGAATAGTTTTAATATAAATTACAAAATTTTATTTATTATCACATATATATTTTATCAAACCGAACTGCTTTCTAATATAAATCTGAATCGTCCGAACATAGTAGGATTGATTGGGTTACAGATTCGATTGAGTTCGGATGAAATTCTTTCCAACCCGAAATCCGATCGGGTTGATTCGAACCCGATCCAAACCCAATCCGAACCCGATTTTGCCCAACCCTAATAATCAATAACAAAATTATATCGAAGCTGCATTTGAATCTATAACGCTTAAATTGTTTCTACATGGTTATGTGGAGCTGGCCTTCCAGATCTACACGCTTCTCCTAGAGAATCTTTAATTCTTTTTGCACTCTCTCTATGGGATTTTAAAGAATAGAAAGATACGCACCATAACCACTTATATACACAATATTTTTCTGTTGTCACTAGTTATTTCTAATTCTGTCCATCATAGAATTAGAATATTATTGGGTCTCTACACATTAAAGGCTCACACCATATTAGATACATTAAAACTCATAATATTGAAAACCTAAATATATCACTTTTAATTGGACTTAACCTTATATGACAATCCGTAACACATAATTATTCATATATAAGCTCAACGTTGGATTAATAATCCAATAATATTGATTAAGATCCAATAATATTGGATTAAAAATCCAATGAAGTCACACTCGAAGCAAATTCAAGAGAGTAGATGCAGTTTTTCTTTCTTTTGACAAAACTAAGAGAGTGAGACAAAGCATTTATTGCTTTGAAATTTACTTTCTTGCATGTTTTGTTTTGATGCCGCATTCGCTAAATGTTGAAGTCGAAATTGTTGATTTATGAAGCCATTATTTGGTTATAAAAGAAGGGCTCCCTTCAGAGTTTTGTATCCCACATAAGAGCATTTATTTGGTGAATGCAAGAGAAGCAGCCAGTGCTTTTAAAACAGATAGAAATATTCTTGCAAAGTACATTTATTCCTTGGGATCACGTAATCAAATCAAGAGATCTAAGTTTGAAAACGAGAGATGCAAGTTTGAAGCATAGGAAGAGAAATATAATTTGCATTTGGCTCTTGCAATATGAATATTTGTAAACTTGGGTAGAAAAGTTTTTTTTTTCTTTTTTCTCCAGATGCTATCATTGAGTGTAAGTGGGGTTTGGGTGAGAGGAAAATTATTGAGAGTTTAGTTGTAACAATCTTTTATATAGTAATTTTTTCTTTGATTGTCCTTTGATAATGATAATGATTTTTTCTTTGGATTTAGAGTTTTCTATATAAATCTTGTGTTGTGTAATTAGTGTTATTATCTATTTAATTTTTATATTATTATTTGCTTGACATAGTAACTGTATCTCGGGAGGGAACAGTGAATTTTCCAACAATTTTCATTATTTGTTAATGTAGGTATACAATATTGAGAATATGTAAGTGCAAAAATTTATTTATTTTTGGAATGGAAATAGATATTCATTAAAGAGACAAATGATTATAACAAGATAACAAAGCTGAGAGCCTGAGAGCTCAGCAAGAGCTTCTTTTAACCAAAGACAACTATTTGGCTAGAGCCATGCTAATTTAGACAACTTGTGAGCCACTAAATTATAAACTCTAGGGACAAACTTAAACATAACGTTAGCAACACTCTTAGCTAGATCTTGAATCCCACCAACTAGCCATTTAATCTCACTCTAGCCTGCAAGCTTGTCAATAATCAGCCTAATCACATTTTACGAATCCGATTCAATAATTAAAGGGTAAAGCCCGTCAAATTAGCTATCTTTAAACCTTCATAAATAGTAAGTGCTTCAACAAATTGAACATTATTTAGGAAATGATATCTCCAAGTAGCTGCAGCCACGACTCCTTTAGAGTTCCTTATATTTGCTACAAAACCAACCAACCTTTATCATAATTAACGGCCGCATCTACATTCATTTTATACCAAGGAACATCAGGAGGAGACCAATGTTGAATGGAAGAATTTCCTCCCAATACCAGCTGGTCTAAAGAATGCTGTTGGAGAGGTCTATAAGAGTGCCACAAATCCACTGCTCGATTATAGGTTAATATTGGACAACAATTTCTTCTTCGAAACATCCAATTATTTCTTGAACTCCAAATAGTCCAGGATGTCACCATAAACAAACCAAAATCATCTCTGTTACCTTTGTCCATTATAGACCAGGCCAGCTCCATGAAACTTAAGTGAGGACTTTCCCCTAAAGCGCCAAAGGAGTAGAGCTTCCAAACCTTTTTAGCATAACCAATTCTTCGCCAGAGAACGTAAACTAGTCTCACAATCAAGTCACATCTAGGACACCATGAATCAATTAAGATTTTTCTCTTATAAAGATTTCCGTAAGTTGGCAGCAAGTTGTTGATGGCCCTCTAAAAAAATATTTTAATTTTGTTTGGTACTCAACAAGACCACAACAACTTAAATCCACCTTGAGCACCATTGGAGCAAGAAGGATTCTCAGGAAGCTTCATGATTAAAGATACTTGATACCCACTCTTCACTGAATATTCCTCTTTTATCATTATGTCAAATTAATTTGTCTTGTCTCGAAACATGAGGAAGAGGAATTTTTCGAATTAACTCGGTATCAACAGGGAGAAATTTTAGTCGAATTAGTTGTTCATTCCAACAGCCTCCTCTATCAATAAGTTTGTTAGAGTGAAATTTATGCACTAGTTTTGCATTGTTTACTTCCCTTAATATCGATGTTTTGCACTTAATTATAGTAATTTACTTGTGATTTACTTTTGTAGGTGCTATTCAATTGATTGGTGATAAAATTGAGCTACAAGATGATGTTTAAGGATTATTGTTCCCTTGGAGAAATTATGAGCGGTAGAAGAACTTTGTTGATAAAGCGTGGGCGCGTGCTGTCAACTACGAACCTGCAGTTTTTAGTTTAACGTGTTTTATATTTTTGGCTATTTTTGTAATTACGAATTTAATATTTCAGATATTAGGATTTTATTTTAAATAGAATTCTAAAAGAGAAGAGAGAGAGAGTATTTAAGGGAGGAATCTATTGTGGAAAAAGGGGGGATTTTTGGATTGGAGAAAAAGAAACCCTAGATCTAATTTTTCTCTTCTCTCTATGAGGAACTAAACCCATTTTTCTGGTTGAAGGTTAATGAAGCTTTGATTCATCACTACTGTGAGATCTTTCTTGTGCTTTAATTGTTTTATTACTTTTTGGGTATTTGTTTATTCTCTGAATTATTTTCATGATTATGTTTGTTAATTAGGTAATTGGCCACTATTTAATTATCAACTTAATCTATTGTCAATTAAAGGATTCATCGTATGAAGAATTTAATGTTTGTGACAAATAACATAGCAGAGAGTTGTGTTGTGAGAATAAACAATCTAATTTAAATGAATCATCATATGTGTTGATTTTCTCTCCGGTTTTTTCAATTGATTAAATTCTATGATCGTATCTAGGGTTGTATTGATTAGGAAATAACCAACGGTCGTTTTATCGACTAGTTAATGAGAGATTGGCTATTAGAGCTATAACCCTATTCACGAGTAATAATAATCTATATTTGAATCAACGATCGAATGAATCGTGAGTTAATTCCTTCAACCGTTTCTCCAATTTGAATTACAACTTTAATTTGCATTCTTGTTATTTTTAATTTGATTTTTATTATTGTCAACAATTCCCCCATTTTACGTTTTACGTTTCAAAAGGATTTAAATAATTACCGATCTCTGTGGACACGACCCTGCTCAATCACTATACACAATTTATTTAGAGTAGGAATTTATTTTTGTTGGCTTCGACACCCATCAAAGTTCAACCACCTTAGTGTCATCAGACAAAAGCTTTGGAGACATAAGTTTGAATGTATGGGGCCTTCGCAGCCATCTATCTGAGTAGACAACAACTGATTTACTGTCACCTATCTGCCATCTAGAAACATTCTCTATAACTTCTTGCCCCCAAAGTAACTCCTCTCTATGTATATGAAGGGTTCGACCCCAACTTACTTTTCATGAACTGACTCTTAGGAAATATCTAGCCTGATCACCCTAAACATTAGTGATTCTGGAAAATGAAGAAATCTCCAGCATTGCTTGCCAAAAAGTGCTTGATTAGAAGCTCCAAGATCACGAAAGCCTAACTTACCACCTTTTTTCGGCACATACATCTTTTTCCAATCCATCTAGTGAATACTTCTTGCCTTCATATTAGATTCCCACCAAAATTTTGCAATGATTTTTGAATGTTATCACAAAGGATTGAAGGAAGCTTAAAAACACTCATGACATAGGTTGGGATTACCTGGGCCACAGCTTTGATCAAAACCTCTTTACCCCCACTAGAAAACAGCTTTGATTTCCAGAAATTAAGCTTGTTACACACTTTCTCCTTCAGCTCACTGAAATATTGACATTGAGATCTACCAAGCATTGAAGGCAAACCTAGATATTTCTAATGATGGGATACAACCTCCAGTTGGAAAACCTCTTTCAACTTTGCAAAAACATCAGCCTGCACATTCGGACTGAGAAGCATTGAAGATTTCTTTAAGTTCAACAACTGGGCAGAAGCCTTTGAGTACTTCTCAAATATTCTTCTGAGCTGTCTGCACTCATCCACCGAGGCTCTTACAAAAATGAGGCTGTCATTTGCCAACCAAAAAAAAAAAAAAGGGAGAAATAGAAGGACCATGACGCCCAAAATCAACACCATGAGTTACATTCGCATTACTAGCATGAAAAAGCTTCAGCACATAAAATAAATAGATAAGAAGAGAATGGGCAGCCTTGCCTTAATCCTTTTTGAGGGATTATATTGCCTGAAGAAACTCCATTAATTAGCATAGAAAAGGAAGAAGTGATAATACAGCGCAAAATAAGATCAACCCATTTGCTAGAAAAGCCAAATTTTAGCATCACCCTGGCAAGCAAATCCTATTCTAAATAATCATAAGCCTTACTAATATCTAACTTCAGAGCCATCATGCCATTTTTCCTCTTTTTCTTACATTTAATTTTATGTAAACATTCATAATCCACAATTATATTGTTGATAATAAGTCTACGAGCCACAAAAGTGCTTTGATTAAGAGAAATTATTATTTTTCTAAAATCAGCTTAAGCCTATTAGCCAATGTTTTTATAATAATTTTATAAATAATATTACAGAGACTATTAGCCAATGTGCTCATATAAGCCTATTAGCCTGAATTCAGAAACTCTTTTTGGCTCTTTAATTTTAGAAATCAGAGCAATGTAAGTTTTGTTCAAATAAGAGAAGTCCTCCCCATCATTCATGACATAAAGACAAACATTTGTTACTGACTCACCAATGATATGCCAGTATTTTTGAAAAAATTCAGCATTTAGTCCATCAGGTCCGCGAGCTTTATAAGGATGCATCTGAAAAAGGGCTCGACGGATTTCCTTTGTTGTAAAGGGTTTGTCAAGCATCTGATTCATATCCTCTATTACTCTAGGCTCCAAACCACTAATAACATCGTCAATTGAATCACGAGAAGGGTTTGTGGAGATGAATAGATTAGTAAAATAGTTGCACACCTCTGTTGCAATTTCTTTACGCCCTTCTTTCCATCTGTTATTCGATTTCAGTGGCCCATCAATCTTATTTCTTCCAGCTGAATCCCAAGCATGAAAAAAATGTGGTATTACGAAATCCTTCCTTAAGTTAGACAGCCCGTGATCGCTGCCTCCACCTAAAATATTCATCCTGCAAAATATTATCAATCTCAGCTTCTACTTTCCTGATAGCCTCACAGTCTATTAAAATCAGAGGAGTATTGATTAAATTTGTGTGTTGATTCTGCAATGCCTCCAACATCTTGTTCCTCCTACCAAATTTTCCTTACTCCAAGCGTTCAGCACTTCCTTCAAACTTTCCGCTTTATATAGAAATATTGAAATAGGATTGTTGCCATTCAAAGCACTAGCATCACACTATGAAAGCTCAATCAATCGTTTGCAATCATTACACACGGACCAATAATCCTCAAAATAAAATCTGCCGCCCTACCTATCCTTACTGTCTTTGATGTTCTTCCTTTATTAAATCCAATCCAAATCGGCAAATGATCAGAACCCTCAATCGTCATATGAATAACCAAAATATTGGGAAATCTATTGCGCCACTGCCATAAACTTAAACATCTGTCTAACTGATCTTTAACTTGGCCTCCCTTAAACCTTAGATTTGTCCAAGTAAAAGGCATGCCCTTGTAGTCCAAATCAGAAAGACCATACTTCATGATTGTGTCTTTAAACTCCAAAACTGCACCCAAATTTCGTGTACCAACCCCTTCTTTCTCTGATAAACTAAGAATATCGTTAAAGTCACCCCCACATAACCATGGTAGATGACTAGGTTGAGCTAATCTTTTCAACAAATTCCAAGAACGTACTCTGTGAGAGCTATCTAGGTGCCCGTAAAACCCTGTGAAACACCAAGGATCACCATCTTCCATAATTATTTCACAATCTGTATGGTGACTACTATAAGAAACAATAGTAAGGTCAACATCATCCATCCACAACAATGCAAGTCCATCGCTTAAACCATTATGATCCACTATAAAACAACTGTCAAAACCCAACTTTCTTTTGATACTCTGCATTTGAATGGTCAACATCTTTGTTTCACACAAAAATAAAATACATGGTCTGACCCTTTTGAGAACAAATATAAGATTTCCTACGTTTGGGTGTTCCTTAAGCCTCGAACAGCATACAATCCATCATGATCTGCATCCCCATCAATAATTTGTTGCTGAATAAAGTTATCTTCAGTCAGACTTGAACACTTAGTAGGAATCGTGAAAAAATTGAGCTATCCCAAATCTCCCTGTTTCTTTGAGGACAGTGGGTCAACTTCCACATATGCCTCTTGATACCAATCCCAGAATTAGCCTTGTTCCCTATGACTTGCTTTATAGGCCATTTGCGAGGCTTACCACTTTTCACAGGCTTAATTGCATTTCTTAAGCTTATTATGGGCTTTTTATAGTTCATTTCTCCAGAATTACCATTATCATCATGAATTAAGCCTTTCTCATATGTTACAGTATGGGCCACAGCCTGATTAGGAAGCCTAATACTATCGATCACACCCTCAGTCTCAACCCTCAAATTTACTTCCCATGTATTCTCTTCCTCGGAAATTGCTTCACCGCCGAATTCATTAAATGCTACACTTGCAATGCTACTATAATGATTACCTAAAGTCACCGTATTGTCCCATTTGCTACCATCATTATGTAAAGAGCCATGATCTGGAGCATTCCCATGCTCTGCTTCATCTTCACTACTACAAAAATACTTTTCTGATACTTAATTTACTGATACTTTATAAAAAGTATTAGTAATTATGTATATATACACCATTTTCTACTTTTGACAAATATGTATCAGAAATTATTGATACTAGTATGTCAGTAAATTAAACATAAAAAATTAGAGGTAAAAAATCATTAAAATTTATTTTAGTTCCAATTCGAACCTAAGACCTCTAAGGTTTAAAACTTTAACATTTAGAGCACATACCATTGAACCCTGTTGAATTAAGCCCGAAACAATATTTTAAAATATTTACAAACAAAAATTATAAATAGCTACAGCACAAAACCTACACTTGAGCAATTTTCCCCATCTGGTTATCGTTCCTAAACTCTATTGCTATCTTGCCTTTATCATCCTCTTTCTCTTCGGTTTCCTCTTCTCGATCTCTTCTATTTTTGTTGTCTATTTACAAATTAAGTTCAATTAATTCAAATAGATAATGAAAAGTTAAAACTTTGTTTCCTTTTTCCATTTTCCCAAATTGAAAAACAAATCAAAACCCTAATTGCTTGTTATAGAAGGGGCTTTTTCTCCAACTAATCATCTAGTGCCTCTACCGGGCAAGCAAGTAAAAACCATCAACAAGGGATGAAGTGGCTACCATAAGTTGCATATTCAAGTAATCATGTTCTCCCTCACAAGCTAAGTTTGGAGAAAGAACTAAGGGGGTTTTCAGCTGGTAATGACTTAATATTTTATTTTTTGTCAATTTAATTAATGGATTTGTTTAAAATTAGCTTATGATTAGTTTTTTTTTTAATTTTTTGGCGTGTTTCATATGTTGAGAAATTCTACCAATAGTGTGATGCTGGTGGGTTTTGTCTTCCATATCTTTTTTCTTTTATTTAATTGTAATTTGAATTTTTTTTCTTATTTTTCCATATTTTTATTCACTGGTAGTCCAAAGTACAAGCATTTCTCTCTCTCTCTTTCTCTCTGTGATAGACCTAACTCATCGGTGCTGGCTCTTCGTTTAGTCACTGTCGTCTCTCTTTATTGCACCAGAGTTGAAGTTAGTCCTAAATCGAAACTTCTGCTTACCTGTCAACACAATCCAAACCCTAGCTGTTGAAAATATCCAAAACCCACCCATAAATTGAGACCCAAATCTTCACTCACTCATTATCGACATTCTCTACCACCAATAAACCCTTCATAACCGAGGAAACCCAAACACTTGTCGTGAAATAATACCCAAACCCTAGCTATTTGAAATTAAAACATCCACTATAACTCATTGTCGTGCCAAACAAACCCTAGCCACGCTATAATTCGCCATTTCACACACTGAAGAAAACACTTTCTATTGTTCAAAGATCACAGTTGATGAAACCAGGTGAGTCACTATTTTGGGCGACAATATATTTGGGATTAGATTTCATGGGCAATGATTGTCTGCCAAGAGAGGCAGTTCATCTATTATATATAGTGCTTGAATCGCGCTTGATTCACCCTAAGAAGTTGATATGGTGAGAGACTTGTTACTTTTGGATTTTGCTGGATTCCTATAATAAGGAAAAAAAAGAAAGAGAATCTGATTATAGTTTTTCAAGTTATGTAGTTTTCAATGCCAAAACATTTGAGTTGTATATATAGTGAAATAGTCATTGAAATTTAGTTCTTAATTTGAATCACGAGCTTAAACATAGCATTATATGTTAAAAAAATACCCTCAAATATCACGATCAATGTTTGCATGATTCTGTTTGTAAAGATTATCCCCAAGTCCTTGCTAACAGGAACCCTTATTCCTATATAATTCTCTTATGCTTTTCATTTTTTTTTTTAATGAGTCTAACATCTTTAATTTCTCTAAGTCCAAGTTTATGATGCTTACATAATAAAGCCAAATTTTTTATTGTTGCTCCCGTAAGTTCATTTCTTCATGACCCACCATGCCTTTTTACCCCGGTTTTTTATTGGAAGTATTGCACTAATACTGGTTTAGTAAAAATCTGCTCTTAACCTTGTTGCTAAATAAAGAACTGATTTGTCTTATTACCTGTAGTTAAGCAGTGAATTGTTCACAAGTTAAAAGCAGGCCGCTAATGGTTTTCTTGTCCATTCATTATTCATTTATAAGATATGCTTGCTGCTGGTGAAGGAAGGCCATATGCTAGTTGCTACAAAATGGAGTTCATAGGTGAATGTTTATGGACTAAGATATATAAGTGCTTGACAATGTTTTGATTTTCAAATTTTATAGGTACATGAATTGAATTGCTATTTTGATTTGTGGAATGCAAAATCTGTTATCTTTTTTCCTCTATATGTGAAGAGTAGGTAGATTGGTTGTTGTTTCATGCATGGGTTATTTTAAGTCTCTTAAAGATGTTATGTGTAATGTGAAGCAAATGAGCACTTGGTTTTGTTCATATGTTAGACACTAATAGTATGGCTTACAAATGAGTGACAATTAGTAACTGACTTAGCAGTGAGATGACTTGTAATGAGTACATGTTATATAGGACATGAATGATAATTAGACCAATCTTCTATCTTTATCTTTATTCCTCTTCTTTTTGTTTTGTTCTTGAATGTAGGTAATCACATGCATGTTGCCATATTAATTGTTCATTGTCTTTGAATTTTTATGCCCTCCAATAAGTGTTTGATAAAAAACCTGAATAAATCTTGGCACTTCATTTCTGGCAGCCCATTTCTACCTAGGAGGAGCTAAGGAATATGGAGTTAAAGAGCTTGAGGAAAAGCTTATGGTTTCTACTTGAATATATATCCATATTTTTTTATATGAATTTGGCTTATTGAAATTACATTCCAGTAGAATAATAAATGGATAATGAAATTTACTTTTGTGATTTTAAAGATGGATGGAGTAAAATAATGACTAGCTATCCTTTCCGTAAATAATTTTAATTTACAAAGGCAATACTAATATATATATATATATATATATATCATATGAGGAGTTGTATAGTAGGCATAGGGATTGACGCTTTGTATTTACATCCATATTTGCATTAAAGTGGTTAGTGTTGGTGTTCACAAGTTGCTTCGGCTTCAAAGATTATTATATAAGTTGAGTAAACAATAGTAATTCATATAATAATGTAGATCAACACTCGTTGAAATATCTTTTTTTTTTATTAGCATGGTCTTCAAGATATTGAGTGTCTTCCTATATAATTTTGGATAAAAGAGTAACATTGTTGGAGCTCATTTAACGTTCATAAAGTGTTTTGAATTGTTATCACATGGATATATTACATGAATGATAATTAAGTGGTTTACAATTTGATTTTTGATAAATAACGTGCTGTTTTAAAATTAAAGTTCAAGGGAATTGATGAATATGGCATAAAGAGCTCTCACGACTTCATGATCAATGGGTTACATATGTTGTCAAGTTAAGTATAACTTGTAATCGTGAGGTAATGTATGACTAATTTATGATTATTTTTGCTTTTAAATTCCAAGACTTTTTTTTTTGTGGTGTACTAATTGATTTAATGTACTTGTAGGTGGGAAAAAAATGAAGCCATGTATGGATATTAAATGACATTATTGAGCATATTCTTGTTGGTTAATGTTTTTGAAACTTAATTTTGTACTTTTGTCCAAAACTTAATTTGGTACTTTTTTTTTCTTTACCAAACAATGATGTAGTTGAATTATGTTAAGTTAAGTGATGTATTTGCGATGTTTATTATGTAAATTGTGTTGCAAGATTCGGTATATTTAATATATTTATAGTTTTTTTTAATTGTAAAACAAACATGAAAAATATAAATAAAATAAAAATATACTATTAACCAAATGGAGCATGACATCACTAAATACTGACACATAAATCACTGATATGTAAATAGTATTATTAAATATGGGAAAAATCCCTTATCATCCCTAGGGTTTCATACAATAACCCATTTCATCCCTACTTTTTAAACAATAACTCAAAACATCCTTTTATTAACTCATAGTTAGTTAAATGCCATTTGTTAGTTATTCATTGAGGGTAAAAAATGATTTTTCATTAAAGAGAAAATTAAAAAAATAAATACAAGTTGATATATAACTAAAAATGATGTTTATCTAATCTTATTAAACAAAAAATACTAAAAAAGATGAAAACTTCTATTTCAAGTAATTATTTTGCACTTCTCTCTATTTTGGCGGCATGGAAGCCCCATAAACCCTATATTTAAGTACAAAAAATAATCACAATTTTCATATTCGTATAAGTATACTCTCTAATCGCACTGTGAGCCTACTTGGGGAGATAGTGGTAAGGACTTGGGGATAAAATAATTGTCAAAGAAGAGTGGTAGCAAAGCTTAAAATAAAAATTGGTTGAAGATTAAGAAGATTTTCAGCACATGCAAGCACATAAAAATTGGTTATATTTTTGAGTTTTTCTTCCAATGATTTAAAGATATTGTGCTAATTACAATTTGTTGCTTATGACGATTATTCAGTGGCTATATCAAACTATTTCATCGTTGATTTTATTTAAGAAAAAATTAATGAATTTTGCATATTTTGTAGTGTTATTTAATTGTGTAAAAAAATTATTTTAATATAGTTTGTACCACTTTAACAAAAAAAAACCATATTTTGCCCTCAATGAATTACTAGTTAACGGCATTAAACTAACGGTGAGTTAGCGAAATAATGTTTTGAGCTATTATTTAAAAAGTAGGGATGAAATTGGCTATTGCATAAAACTCTAGGGATGAAAATGGTTTTTTCCCTATTAAATATTAAAATCATTGTGTTATTATTTTGGTGATACTGTAGTAATACAAATTATTGACATATAAATAGTATTATTAAATATTAACATCATGGTGTCATTATTTTGATGATACTATTGTGGTAGGAATTACTGATACAAAAATCACTGACATTAAAAATTAGTATGTTTCGACTTGAAATTAATGTAAACAAAAGTAATTATTGACACTAAATTGGTCTCAGTGAAACTCATTTTTCTAGTAGTGCTTCTACCTGTACAAATGGTTGAAGTTGAACTCTCTCCGTTTCTTCATGATTTTGGGAAGAAACTCTGATTAGTTTTTCATCAGCCGACTTCGCTTGACGCCCAATATCCCCTGGACTTGATGCTTTCAACCGAGGGAGTATTTAAAATCTAAATTTGCACGGACTTTTAAGCTACTGGATTCCTTATCTTTTGAACATTCACGACGAACATGCCCTATTTTACCACAATTGTAACAGAAATCGGGAAGCTTTTCATACCTCACAAGCAAAATGATGACCTTATTTTCCAACTCCGGAGACAATAGATTTATACACTTCCTCAATGGCTTAGTAGCATCAATAGTCAATCTCAATCGAAGAAAACGCCCTGTAAAGTCACCATACGACCTCACCTCCACATCTTCGACCTCCCTGGTTTGTTTTCCTAGGAACAAAGCTATCTCCTTGTTCATACATACAATTCGAACATTATGATTTGTATCCAAAAAGAGGTATGAGTAAAATCTAATTTTGCAAGATCCCCAACCCCTTTCAGCTTTGTTAGTACAATAATAGCATTCTTAAAGCTCCAAGGACCGCTTGCAAATACCCTTTTCTTGTCACCATCAGAGTTGAATTGGAACAGCAACAAGTTGTCGCCTACGCATTCAATCATAACGATCTTCACCGTTTTCCACACATCATGCATCACAGCCTTAAATGCCTCCATGTTAGTCTTCTTATTTGTTAGAATTTTGCCCACCAAATAGTTCTGCATTTGCCTTTTCCCCAGCAACACAAGTGATCTGTCAAGCGAAACCACTTTTCCATCATCTTCTGAGATTGACAACGATTTGCAAAACTTTGCTATTTCCTCTGTATCCAAAACCAGCGAGGCAGAGAAACACGTCCCTAAACGACTGGATAACAAGTGGATCAAAGAAAAAAACAACCAAAAGTGCTATTGACAATCTAGTATTGAAATTGGATTACTATATACACTCCTAAAGAGTGAAGAAAACACTGTACAAAGCAGTAAATAAAACTTCTACAACAGTTTTCTGGGACCGTTTCTTAAGTGCAAAGAATTTAAAGAAGAAACAAATTGAAATTTAATGGAAATAGTTGCCGATTATGGAAGAAAAGAGGGAAGAAGGTTGTTTAAAGGAGAATTGTTAGATTTATTAACAAATAGTTTCATAGATATATTGGCTATTTAATTAATTGTATAAGTCACGTGAATAATTGTAGAAGCATTGGCTTTGATTCAAGTGCATGGCACGTGAATTTGGGCTTTCAGGTTTACAAAATAAAATGGCCTAAGAACTTAAAGGCAGTGGCTTTTGTCTTTCTCCTTTCAATACATTTAATTTAGGGTGCAAATTTAAAGATAATATAAGAGGAGACTCACGGCAGCATTGAAGGGAGACGAGAAGAGGAACAACCGCTGCACTCAATTGCAAGCCAAAGCTGAGAGCCGCAGGAGCAATTTGGAGGATTGGAGCATAAGCTGATATTATTTTGTTAGGTTTTTCTTTCCCTATTTCAATTGTCTTACTTGAATGTTTTCATTTATGTTTATGAATTCGCTTAATTATTCTACGAACTAATTTATTTTGTTATGGTTATGATATAGCATAATTATGAAAATTTAATTCTATAAATTTGTGTTAATTTTAGTTTATTTCTCTATGATTGAGTGATTATTATTGTGCTTAATACTTTTGACTATTTGATCATTTGATTGATTGGAGGACATATAATAAGACCAAGAGGAGATTTATATACTTTTGCTATGTATTGTGGATGCCATGAATTACATGGGAGACAAAGATGTACTAACCTGATTTGTGCAGTTAATTTAAGAATACCATAGAACTTAATGAGTTTACATAGAGATATAGTGTATTAGTATATGGGAATATATTTGATATTGCTTGAGAAAGGATATCAAAGGAATTAGGGATATTCAATTGTCAATATGGGTAGTAATCTTTAATAGCATAGATTGAGAATAAAATTGAAATTTATGGGAATTTTATGGTGAAGTCACATACTATTGTCTTAATCTCTTGGATAATTTCATAATTGCTTGCGTTTTATTTAATTTTTAGTTACTTTATCTTATTTAAGTTTTTAGTGAAATACTAACTAGGCAACCCAAGAGGGGGGGTGAATTGGGATTTTAAAAATTAAACTAAGCAAACCACACAACAAACCAATCTAATGCCTTAATAAATTCGAAAACAATAAATTCAATGAAAGCACAATAATAAATGAGCAAGGGAAGAGAAAGCAAACTCAAGGATTTTTATGTGGTTCGGCAATCCCCGCCTACGTCCACGCCTCCAAGCACACCGGGCTTGAGGATTTCACTATCCGAGCCTTTCCAAGGCTTCAAACGTTCGACTTAAGGTGTCAATGAACCTTTACAACAAGAGATTATCTCCAATCTCTTCACCCTGTTTCACACTTGTACACTCACAATTTGATGAGAAATGAAAAATACAACAATGAATCTCTTTAAGAGTGGATATACAAATTGAAAAACAAAGATGATTTAATAAATGATGAGTTAAATTGCTCAATATATGTTGTACTTGTTTATGCTTGGATTGCCAAAAATGATTTGGTTTGAGTTTATATAGTTTGAGCTCAAAAATTAGCCGTTACTCACATTCCGTGTTTTTGCTTATGGAATCCTAGTTTGGATATAAGGCAAAATTTTGAATTTTATCCCATTTGCCAAACCCAAGAAGTTTATGCGTTCTGGATGCTTACTGCCCCGTATCCGGTTTTCCGGTTTTTATATCCAGTAAGCCGCTTGCTACAGTATCCTGCTACGGTGAAATTTTTCCCAAATTTTCAGTTTGACCCCAAACTCTATAAAACTGTAGTATGGCCCAAAACGTTATAAAATTTTGTAAATAGGTCCAATTTCAGAAGTTCTAAATAATGCTTTGTTAATCTCAAAACTTTCTGAAACTATGATATAGCCCAAAATGCTATGACACTTTTCAAATAAGTCCTTCACTAAAATTTCAAGTAATATTTGTTGATTTCAAATTTTTCAAAATTCTTTCAATTTAAACCATAAACTTGAAAAACAACTAATTTCATGAAATCATTTTTCCATTAAATATGAAACCTTTATAATGTAAAAATAATGATTTATTTAAAAAGAATAAAAACAACCAATTTCATAAAATCATTTTTCCATTAAATATGAAACATTTATAATGTGAAAATAATGATTTATTTAAAATATATAAAAAATAATTTGAGCTTAAAAGATTAATCATTCTTAATCTTGTTTGTTATCATCAAAATCAATATTATGAAAACATATATGTTAACATTTAGTATAAATTCTCTTGGACAATTATTCAAATAAATTAGGATTCGAATAATTTTGACAGCTAATAGGATATACAATCCTTGTGGGATAATACTCGACTCTTCATTATATTACTTGTGTCGATTTGTGTACTTGCTAATTACATGGCAATTGTCGTGTTCTTTGATAAAACTAATTTAACCCATTGATGTTTTAAAACACAACCAAACTCCCTAAGTATTATTCTTTTCTTTTTTTACTGATCTTACTAGTTTACTCTTGATGATTGTTTGATATTGAGATTATGAATATCATTAATTAATTAATCAATTGAATAATTTTTTTGTCATAATCAATTAAAAATTAAATGCAAAATTATATAAACAAGTAAGGGAATTGTCGTCATTTTCTAGTTAATTCTGAAAAACTTGTATTGGATTGGATGTGCTTTAAAACATCAAGAATGTTATTATTAGTTTTGTCAAACAATAGATGGAATTTCACTCTCTTTCGTTGCTGAATTTTGACTCTTAAATTCACTATGTAAAAATATTTATATTTTTCATTGTGATTTCTTTTGTCATTAAATTTTAGTTGTATTTTCTCAAACCCAAGATTTACAAGAGAGAATTCAAAATCCAAAGAAAATAGGAGAGGAAGAAACAAAGCCAAGTGAACCTTTCTAAATGAACGAATTAAGTTTACTGAAGTCTGATGGAATGAAGACAGCCTTCCCAAGCTTCTGAATGATTTTTTTTTTCTTTTTTCTTTTAAAACATCCTCGTTACAGCGAGTGATTTATTGTATAAAAATAGAACTTATGCATAATACTATAAACAAAAAAGCCGTGAACAACCCTGCAAAGGAAAAAATGGCCCAGCTAACTAAATTCATTAGCATCTAGCACATGTTGAAGTGGCGTGGTCACTTCTGTCAGCTGCTTTAGGCTGTGATAAAATAATACGAGAAAAATATAAATGAAATATTTTGACATCACCAAGTTGCCAATTTGGAAGGAGAGACAAACGAAGACCATTGGCATTTGGAAGGCAATTAATTAAGTAGGATTAGTAACGCCAAGATATAGAGTATACACGTGCTGATATTCAATTTAACAATTGATAATAAGAATAATTAACTTTTAATAGTACATCGAATACAATCAAAGTCCAATACCACTCAAGTTTATAAAAATATATAATCAACCTAACTCCCAAAGCAACTAGAAAGATTCGAACCACCTACCTTACAGCTAAGGAGAGGAGTGTGGACTATGTCAACCAATAACTTAGTTATTGACAAAAATGATTAATTGATTCTTCTTAAATTTTATGAATCTATTTTCTAACTGAATAAGGATAATTTGATATTTATATAAAAAGATGACGATATATGTAAAATTTTATTAAAGGATGAAATTAATTTTTAAAATTAAGTTTAAAAAAATTACCACTACTTAATGCAGCTCGACTATATGCACATCTCTGGTGGGACCATTAATGTCTTTTTTACAAATCTTAAAATTCATGTCATTATAATCCATGCTCTCCAGTAAGGCGCAATGTCCTTTGAATCATGACTTTTGTTTTGTGTAGATTTTTAATTCGGTCAAGATTTGGTCAAACACAATGAATTTGTAAGTTCGGGATTTGGTGCTTGGTGTAGCTCAAGTGTGCTAGCTATTTATATCTCCATAAATTTGATTGTTATAAGTTTTGTAACCGACGCATTTAATTTCTTATTAAATGCACTTGTTACCATTGCCTTTAATATCTAATTAAAAGCATAACCACTGCTTCTTAAATTTTTGATTTAATTCTTGAATTAAATTCAAAGTGTAAGCTTAACCTCATTAACCACATATTAAATTATGAATTTAATTTCATATTAAAATTCGAATTTAGTTGACTGTTACAAAATAAATTCTGAATTTAATTAGTTTGGAATTGATTGCATGGATTAATTCTGAATTTAACCAGCCATTACAATCTCTGTAACTCCTGCTTTTATTTATTGTAGTCAATGGATGTACATTGAACATCAATTTCTCATTCATCCTAGCATTATTTTGGGCATACAAATTATCATGTTGAAATACTCACAAAGAAGATTTCGAATCACCCTTAATCTTTCACTTACACTAAGTGGATCCACTCAAAATTATATTTTTAAATAGCAACTCATTATGCTATTTTTCCAGCAATAGTCTCAGTGAAGAAGGAAGACTTGCGGTGAAGTTAAACTGCAAAGTGTCACGGCCCGGTTTGTTCCCACACTATGCCATGCGGCCTTAGGCGCCAAATTCGCACTCTCTTGCCCCTAAGTCAGCCTTACACCCAAATCCGTTGTTGGATTCGAAAACCGGAATGAGTATTCACTCTAACTCACTAAGGATGGGAGGAAAGGATTTGTATTACTCGATAGAATGATTACAAGGATATGTGTGCTGGAAATTGTATATTGCTTGTAATTGATTTGGCCAAATGAGGCCCTCTCCTATTTATAGAGTACAAGAAAGTGTCTAGAGAGTGTCTAGAGTTAACTACTACCACCGAAACACATTAATTACAAAGGAAATATCTAGATGCTCTACACAAGTCTCTGTTGCTCTAAAATTCTCCATGGGCCAGGCCATGTGGAGGCTTGGGCCATGACAAAAGGCATCCAAGAAATCACCATGACTATCTTTAAAAATACCGCAACAAAGCAGCAAAACCATGATTATTTTTGGCAAGACCATCCGTATTAATCTTTAAAAAAAGCGAAATTGGAGGGTTCCAAAGAACATGAATAATTCGTGAAGCAGGACACATACGAATGTCATACCAATATTCTTGAGAACAGATAACTCTCATAAACAGTAAAAGAAAGCACTACCCCCACGCACTAAGAGTGACCAACAACTACTCCTAAGGATTCCGGGATTTTATACAGATTTTGTTCCAATCATAAATACTTTATTGATTAATGTCAGTCGATAGTTAAATTTAGCTGAAAAATGTCAGCGACTACGGCGGAGGGTAGGTTAAGAACATATTATCATAATATTTGGGGTAAGCAAAAGTTAACCCTTAATTTAATTTTGTTGTCCTTACCACAGCAACCATGGATGCATTTTGCTTAACATACTGATAGTTCTAGTAGCAAGGTAACTTGCAAACACAAAAAATAAATGTTTCACTTGGAAGTTATTTTTCTCGAAAACTAGAAGAGAAAGTGAAGCGTCTCAATTGTGGAAATTAAAATTAAACTAGTTAGAAGAAATTTCTATAGTCATATAATGATGATAAACTAGTTTTATGAGAAGTGTTTGCAAATAATCTTTTGTAAATAGTAGCATGTGGCACTCAAATACTAGCACACACCCACATACATATATGTATTCTTCATTTTCATTCATTGCACAGCTGGCATCACTATAGGAACTTTTATGACCAAATTTGAAAGGGGAGATAACAATCCATGTGATGAAAAAGACCTTAATTTTTTTTTTGCAATTTTATGACCATTTTGGTATTCTTAATTAATTTGTATTTAAAATTAAATAACGAGGACTTAAATGATGATGCTACAAGTTTATTTTTAATGTTTCGCCAAAAAATGGAAAAAAGGACTGCCCTGTGACTTAATCTTTTTTGCACAAGATGCTACTTAGCCATAGCATATTAGGTTCATGGGCCTAAATGACGCCAATGAAAAAAAGCATTCTGACAACAGAGGCTGAGATTGACCTTATCTTTTTGCATTAATTTAGATAGTTAATCCTTTTTAACTCTTAAATTGCATTAACATGATTGAGTTGATTGCATATTTTGTATGAAGTATAGAAAATACTTGTCAAGTAAAGTAAAGTTCCCAATTCTCCTTGAGCTAACCAAGCAGTTCCATTTTTTTTTTCTTTCTTTTCTTCTGGATAACTCAAACTCATCTCACTTTTGCTTTATTCCTTCTAAATTATAATATTTTGATACCGCATACATTATCATATACATTTCTATATGTTGCTTAAGTTATTTTAAGAATAATCAATTGATAATTTAAACAACGTAGTGACAACTTTAACTTATACTCATCAGGTTCTTTCTGAAGAGCATTATTCTTTCCCTTATTCTTTCCCTTTACCCATATGATACAAGGGTGATAATTTTACTACTAACTAGGAACTGCAAAAGCCAAAATTCGCAAAGCAACTGATACAATACACGGCTCAATAGAACCGGAAGTTCTTATTCTGAGCCATTCTTTGTGATAAAGGCATCTCAATAACACCTGACTCACTTGAAAATTTTCAATTGAAGAATCTTTAGCAATTTTAAAAAGCACTTGCGAGAATGAGTGTTACGGAAGGAAAGTTATTATTATTAATTAATTAATTGAAGAATCTTGGCACAACTTTATCTTCCAGGATGCAACAATTTTATTGCTCTGGATAAATTTGGAAAAAGGAAAAAAAATCTTGCAAGCTTTCCTAGATCTTGGTTAGGTGAAATGTGAAGGTAGATGCACTAATGCAGAAACATATTGGGGCATATTTAATTAGAAAATGTCTGGGACTGCTCACCGACAGGGTGACACCCCACCTGGGAATGATCACGGAAAAGGCAATGAAGAACCTGAAGATCAAACATCATGTTGTTGTCTCAAATCATCCCGTTCTGCCAAGGCTGCGAATCGAGATGATAGAAAAGGTCACACAGCCTCAGGTTCTGGTAAAGCAACTATGCCAGATGGACAACGAAATGGTGAAACGAAAAAAGATGTAGACCATCCCAGCTGGATACCGGCTACCAATAGCAGCAACGGAGAAGCAATTCAAAGGCAAGATTATATGGGCGGTGGAAGCCTTTCGGAAGAAAAGAAGCCGGACCGTGTCGTGGAAACTGTTAGCGGGTCTGATGCAGGCCAGGGATGGTTGAAGGACAAGCGAGAAAGCAGCTTCGAAAGTTTTGAAGACAAGATGCCGACCACTCCAGAGAGCGAATTTATCAGTCCTGAAGCTGATTTGTCAAGAAAACAACAGAAAGGTCACTCTCCAATGAAAACTCTTGGCAGCCCTGAAATACAACTGAAGGTTTACCCTCCAACGAAAGCTCTTGGCAGCCCTGAAGTACAACAAAAGGTTTACCCTCCAACGAAAGCTCTTGGCAGCCCTGAAGTACAACAAAGGTTTTACCCTCCAACGAAAACTCTTGGCAGCCCTGAAGTACAACAAAAGGTTTACCCTCCAACTAAAACACTTGGAAGCTCTGAAGTACAAAAAAAGATTTACCCTCCAACGAAAACTCTTGGCAGCCCGGAAGTACAACAAAAGCTTTACGCTCCAATGAAAACTCTTGGCAGCCCGGAAGTACAACAAAAGCTTTACCCTCCAACGAAAACTCTTGGCAGTCCTGAAGTAAGTCACCTGTTGCCGAATGAACAAAAAAAGGCCAACCCTCCAACGAAAACTGTTAGAAGCGCGGAAGCAGGTGGTAACTTCTTGTCAAAAGAACAGCAAAAGATTGAAAGTCCGAGGAAAACTGGAAGCAGTAGTACTGAAGCAGGGAAGGCTTGGTCAAAAGAAAAACAGAAGATTGAACCTCCAAGGAAAACAGTTAGCACGGAAACAGATCAGCAATCATCAAAGCAGCAACTAAAGGGTTACTCTCCGGTGAGAACTGAAAACAGTAGTACTCAACCAGTTCAGCTAATATCAAAAGAACAACAAAAGATTGAGCTTCCGAGCAAAATTGTTAGCACCCCAGAAGAGTGTCGTTTGTTGTCGAATGAGAAGCAAAAGGGTCTTATCAAGCTGGAAACCAGCTATGGGAGCCCAATTGAGAAGAAATCGGACTCCCCAATGAAAACCAGCAATGCTCCTAAACAAGATCAATATACAGATAACAGCAGTCTTGGACAAGGAAGGAAATTATTGCTTAAAGGACAACAAAAGGATGTTGTAAAGCTAGAGGGCATCAACAAAGATAACATACAAACATCGCCAAACCATACAGATATGAATAAAAGCGGCACTGTACATGCATCAAGTGAGCAGCAAAAGGGACTTCTAAGGCAAGATGATATCTGTGAAGCTCGTAGAGACACAAGGCAATCCAACAAAAACAACTGGTAGCTTGGAACAAGCAGAGGTGCCCTTTGTCAAATGATAAAAAAAAAAAAAAATTGTTATTCACAAGACATCCAACACGAAAGATAAGTTTGTTTTTTCATTTAATTTTATACTCCTTTTATATAAATTGAAGATTTTTTTAATGTGAAATTTAAGTTCTCTAAAATACTTTGTTCTTCAAATACTATTTACCTGGAATACTTATTATTTCTTCGCTGGTCAGTTTCTGCAATTTTCTCTTTTACAACTTAAACAAATTATCAGAATACTTCATACGCATTATTGACACCCCATATTATCTCTAAAAGAGTACTGCACGATCTTTGTTGATTGTTTAACTCTTGTGATGGTAAGCTGAGTTATTAATGCAGGAAATTCATCCTTTTCAGAACAAACTGGCATTTCTGCTTTATTCCTTCCTGATTGATGAGCATATTCTGATAGTGCGACATGATTTATCACCAATATATACTGTTCTAATAATGGTTTTATAAAACAAAATTACATCTTAAGGACTTAAAATTTATGCTCCACTTGTTCTTTCCAGAGCACTACTCTCTCTTTATCATAGAACAGAGGAATTTTTAGTTTCTTCACACATATTTCAGCAAAGCAGAGCACTAATTATGCTCCATTTAATAAGCATAATTAGAGTTTTATCTCTCAATGAATGTGCAGTCACAGTTTTGATAATGAACTGGTTGGCATATATTCTTTTAAGTGGTGTTGTTTCTTTCTTGGCCTATCATTCATCAATATGTGAGGATATTGCGGAAGGAATAAAAGAGATTCTTAATTTAAGGTGTCCCACTTACATGCTTGGGATTCTTTTGAAGAAAATTCATTTTTGGTAAACTTTCCAGCTGGATTATTACTTGGAGAGCCTTAGTTTAGTGCAGAAGCAAAGGTGGAAAACAACAAAAATCAAAATGCCAGTGCTAATGCTTAAGGTGAGAGTGGAACAGATTAGGATTATCAGCCAACTTGTGATGCTGTAATATGATCTGTCCTTGGAGGCATAAACCACGAAATCCCAGGACTAGGCTCAAGGAAATTGTAGGATCAATGCAGCAGTGCCACATACAAAACTCTGTAGATTGTCTTCATACAAGAGAACAATCTACAGAAATTGAGAAGCATCTGAATTCAAGCAAGGGAACAGCACTAGAGACCTTGCAAGTGAAACTCTTCCAAACTTTGAACCATGGAAAGGGCAACAAAGGACTAATATTGAAAGTGCTTCACGTAAGCCTTCGAGGGAAGTTATTAGATTCTGCATAGATTCCTCTTATTAGTAGCCGTGTTTGTTGAAAATTGGAGATTCAACTAAGGTGATAACACAGACCCCAGCACCCTAAAATAACTGATGGAGTATGAAGCTACTGAGCAAGCAGGTTCGTAGTTGTGGAAGGAGAAACAGAAAAATATTGTTGCTTGTTAGGCAAGTAAGTTGGAAAAAAATTCCTTATTTGTGTATTCATCATTTGCAAGAGAATGGTAAAATCAAAAAAGTAAATAAAAGTTGTCATTCGTGTGCATTTTATGAGTAGAGAGCTGAAATATATTAAGTCACAACCGGTAAATTCTGGGATTTCAGTCGAAATGGTGTTCCGGGCTGCAGCTACAATATAACTTCTTTGATTTTACCTGCAGAAAGAAATGGTGATAATGGGAAGTGAAGTTTTAATCAATTAGTCCCAATGGCTAAAAGGTTCTTTTTATGAATACAAAAGGGAATTCCTCGGCGGCAGGCAACCCTTTGGTGCGCCATTAGCTTCACTGCACTACATTACAAGGCGCCCCTATTGATGCCTTAAGAGGGTAAACGTGAGAACAATGATTATTGCTTTTAATTATATGAAACACAGTTGGATTGCTAGCAAAAAGAGAGAGAATTAAGTGGATAGAAGCGGTGAATCAGTCGACACATGCAAAGCAATATTATATAATTCTGTAGTTAGTTGTAAGGAAGCTGCCTTTCCTGAGACGTTGAATCCGTCAGAAATGTAATTGCATTCTGTTTGGAAGCGATGCATAGAAAAGAACAGATAAATACAGCAGAGTGCCTTAAAAAAAAAAAAGAAAAAAAAAACTTGGTAGATGTTTACACGATTCGAACGATGGAACTTGTTGATTTTTATAATGCCTCTATCTATTAGTTCTTTTACGTATTATTCAGTTGTTGCTTCACTATTGCCGGGAGTAAAACCTTCACCGTCATCTCAACTAAAGCATGAGATTCATAAATAATCAATCTATTCTGTAAATCAAACCATGTTAAGTGCCATACATATCTAGATTACAACAGCATCTCAAAGCAAACAAAAGAAAAAAGATACAAAATAAAACCATACAAGCTTAGACTTGGGCTAGAATTTTAAGCACGCCAAACTGATAGTAGAAAGTAAAGCAATTGATAAAGTTTGAACACAGTAATACTTGAAAGCAAATAGACCAAACAAGGTCCTGTATCGATCACTGAGGACTTATTAAGTAGACAGCTGGAATGAGGGCAGAAATGCTGGATTCCGGTGGAAATTGAAACTCTTGCTGCAGCGATGATATTTCCTGCTCTGATTTCCCTAAACAAGTAATTAAGGTGTTTGAGGGAAATACTCCGACGAGACCAGACGTGATGAGCAGATGTTTGGTGGCAGAAGTCTCGAAGTGTCTGTAAGAGCTGCAGGGAACAGGTGAATATCCCGCCATCCACGAAGCACGCCATCCATGAGGCCAATTTCTAAGCATAAAGCCATTCCCCGCTAAGTTGATTCGAGGAGACCCAAATAAGGCATGCTCTCCAGAGAATCTAGGCACGAACCACCAGCGACTACGAAATGGGAATCCACGTTCGAGAGGTTGGAGGATAGAGGAAGCCTATAAAAAGGTAGCCAACGAAGGTAAAAGGGTTAGCAATTTTGAGATTAGAAGAGAGCTAAAGAAATTCTAAACAAAACTACGAAAAAGCCATAAGATCTCAACCTTCATATCTCGACTTGGCGGAGGGTTTGCGGAAAACAATCCGATCGACTTGTCTGTGTGCGCAGGAACCTCTGGAGAAGAAGCCTTACGAGGAGACCTCCTGGTCGAGGTGAAGTTGATCGAGCAGATCCTGGTCGTAGAACGAGGAGAACCAGAATCTCGCATCAACATTTTGGCACCGTCTGTGGGGAGCTGATCAAAAAGCTTCTGTTGATAGCAAGAAGAGGAGTGAAGCAAGTGAAAAGCAATGGAGACAGGAGGAAGTAGTGCACAAGGGGGTGATATGAGGCTGAACGATTCCGTGACGCTGAGGGAGATAGCCAGCGAAGCCAGGGAAAAAGCCATGTTCGACCGGATGGAACGGATGGAAAAGCAGATGGAGACCCTGACAACCATCCTGCATGAGTTGCGGAGTGAACGAAGGGTAACCCAGGAGGAAATGGTGAGAGGTGGTGGAGTGGCACCAGGTCCCGATGGTACAAGGAGAAGTCAAACCACCGGGAGACTTGGTGGTGAGAGAGGTAACATACCTCTGCGGGGAGAATTCCATAGAGACGAAGAGCAATCCCCGGCAAGACAGATTTTTTACGAGGACGATGGGGTGGCGAATGCAGAAGAAACAGAGTTGAGGCAACACTTGCATGATGTAGAGCAAGAGAGGGATCAAGTTGCAGCACGTGACCCTGGTCGTGCGGTGCAGCTGGAGGAGGAAGTGCGCAGACTAGCGCAGATAATTGACGATATGCAAGGAAGGAGCAGAGCTCCTGGTTGGAGGATAATGCTGGACGGAGAATCACCGCTCGCAGCAGATATCATGAGGGCAGTTATTCCGAGAGATTTCCGTCTCCCGGACCTTAGATATTCGGGACGAACTGATCCGCTGGTGCACATAGAACGCTTCAATGACATAACGGGGGTACAAGGATTATCTCAGCCCCAAAGGTGCAGGGTGTTCCCACTATCCCTGGAGGGACGTGCACGCGAGTGGTACAGGAAACTTCCTCAAAGATTAAAACATTCGAATGTGAATTGCAGAGCGCTTTAGCAATGGCACCAGAAGATGACATGATGGAGCTGAAAAGCATGAAACAGGGGGAGCAAGAAACCCTTCGGGAATTCATCAAGAGGTTTCATCGTGCTGTCCTCGACTTGGGAGCCTTCAACCACCCTCAGGCGTTAAGGGGATTGAAAGAAGGAGTGAAGATAGGAAGGCTGTGGTACAACTTGAGAAGCCCAGCTATTCAGACGTATGCAGCCGCATACGAGCAGGCTAAGAGAGATTGAGATTGAAGAGGAGAAGGCGAGCAGACTCCCAAGCGTTGTAAAAATTCTTAAGACATGTAAAGGCTCACCAAGTCTCAAAGCCTGCTTGTTGCCAGATCTGCCGACCAAACGGGCGAAGACTCCTGCCGCTGTAAAAATTCTTAAGGCATGTAAAGGCTCACCAAGTCTCAAAGTTCGCGGCGAGACCGTGCGTTGATCTCGCCGACCAAACGGGCGCATTAAAAAATTCTTAAGGCATCACCAAAGTCTCAAAGCATGGCAATCCCAAGCATTGAAGAATTTTTCAAAGGCATGTGGCAAAACCATGTGCCAAGCCAGAACCTGCTCGACCAGACAAGGACGAGCAGATTCTCAAACGAAAAATAACTCATGATTACAACACAAGAAAGTAATCAAAAACATTGTTATTAATTTATTATAAGTAACAGAGGAGATAATCTTCACAAACATTGTTCATTACAATACAAGAAATATATCAAAAAGATGGTGGATCAAGAACCGAAAAGATCGGTGGACTTCCTCATGTGCGCGCACGAGGAGAGTTTTCCTCCTCAATCACGATCGGCTCTACCCCTTCGGCCTCCTCGTCATATGTTGAGCAACACCAAAAAATTCATCCATCTTCGATCGGTGTTGAGGACGGCCATGATGCAACGATAGAATGCCAAAGTCCCCGGTTGTCGCCTCCTTCTAAGTTCTCGACTGAACTCTGGGAATCACGGAGAGATTCATACATAGCCTTCGCCAAGATCCTCCTTGACCTTGGTCACCTCCTCGAGGGTAATGAGCAAGAGATTCTTGCTCTATCGTGTTCTCGACATTCGCTTTTTTGCCGTCATCACGACCGAATGTCCTTCTTCATCTTCCTCATAACTACCGACCTTGGCCTTATAAGGTGGTCATGCAGATGGAAAGCGCTTATACTGGCTTCCCACCACGCCCAGTGCAGCCATCAAAGTCCTCCAGGTCCTTCTTGCTCACGAGTTTAGATAACTCATTGAGATAGGGGCCAAGTGTTAGATCGAGGTCCAGGAGAAGAAGATCGGTGCTCCTCCGCTTAGTTTCCGACTTTGCCAGAGCGAGGTAAAGTCTTCGAGAGACCCATCGACGATGTTGGCCCGCCAGAGGGCGCCCTTATTCTCGTCCCTCTTCGAGGTCGAGAACGCTTTCCGCTCGAGCCCCAATCACAGGCCTCCATCTTATGACCGGAGTATCAAGAGACTCGAGCAAGTTGTAATTATCGACTTGAGCGAGAAATGAACACCCCAAGAAACTACAACACAACCAGACACTTGGTTAGAGACAAACCAACAAAGCGAGCACAATTACGGACACAAGACATCTAAAGCGAGCAGCCAACCTGGGACCGTGAAACGGGGCGGGACGCGATAATCCTTCCCGTCTATTTGTGCAACTTGACCCCAAGGACCCCAAAGAAAAAGAATTTCTCTTCCAATTCCCCACCACCACCAAGGGGAGGTTATGGGTTTCCTGGTCTTGGTACTAGATTGAAAGTAGTACCATCTTTTTTTTACCATCAATCAACTGGGCTCGCCCAACATCCGTCCCACAATATAAACAGTACTTCCAACCATTTGGGTTCAGCTGACCAGGAGATAGATTCAGCCCGTTAAGTATCCGGGCAAAGTAAGGTTGCAAGGGACACCTCAGCCCATACTTAAAGCTATCCAGACAGGTAACGATCCCTGGAGGCCAGAGTATCCTTCTTTCCTGGGACCTTAAGAGGGATTTCACCAGGAATACTATACCTAAGCCGGAGGTCATTGAGCTCATCAAACGTGGTTGTGCATCTCATGTAATCAATAGCGTAATCCCGCGATAGGGCTCTACCTCCTATTTCCGTCGCGACGCCCCGATGGGGACACCGCCGTAATCATCTCCTCGCCGTGGTGTTCTCCGAGCCAGAAGACCCTTCTTCATCACTATCTCTGCTCGAGGAGGTCGTTTGGGGAGACATCCTCCTAGCGCTAGTGCCGACACTAGATCTAATGGGCTCTAAGGGGATCCCGGGGTCAAAAGCGGAAGTCCAACTCATCGTCCAACCTCAATGACCTTCTTTACCTTTCGACATTCCCTAAACTCTAACCACAACACCACCACCAACTACTACCCAACAAAAGAGAATGTAAATTATCTACAACTATCCGAGACCAAGGAGATAAGAAATACCAAGTAATGGTTCAAAGAAGAGATGAGGCCTTTATGCCTAACTTTTTGGAGAGATGGACGGACGGAGGAATGACGAATTTGTTTGAAAGGATTTAGGTTTCCTAATGGGACTCTTGATTTAACGCACCAAATCCCAGGCCTCAGAACTTGGTTTGAAATTAATAGAGGCGATTTCGCCACATCACCGTCAATTAAATGCGATATGACTCTTGGCAGCCTTTTCCAGTCCCACGCAACCAAGAACCGCTAAGTTTCTACTGCTGGTCCATTACATTACCCAACACCAGAAACTGGGGGACCGGTGTTTGAGGGAAATACTCCGACGAGACCAGACGTGATGAGCAGATGTTTGGTGGCAGAAGTCTGCGAGCAGGTGTGTCCTGTAAGAGCCAGGTAGCAGGGGAACAGGGGCAGGAATATCCTGCTCATCCACGAGCACGTCATCCGCGAGGCCAATTTCCTGCAAGAAGCATAAAGCCATTCCCAGATTCGCTTTGGCATTGGAATGGATTCAGGAAGCCTATAAAAGGTAGCCAACGAAGGTAAAAGCAATTTTGAGATTAGAAGAGAGCTAAAGAAATTCTAAACAAAACTACGAAAAAGCCATAAGATAACCTTCATATCTCGACTTGAAGGCCGGAGGGTTTGAAAACAACCGCGACTTTGTCTGCAGGAACCTCTGGAGAAGAAGCCTTACGAGGAGACCTCCTGGTCGAGGTGAAGTTGATCGAGCAGATCCTGGTCGTAGAACGAGGAGAACCAAAATCTCGCATCAACATAAGGTAATGGTGAGAAATGAAAATGTCATTTTACAACAAATGATAGACAATGGTCGTTAAGCTCATATTTGAATACATAATGGTTTTCCTCTGCTACAAAGAACGGATTAATGGTTGGTGCGAGTATTAGAAACTGTCAAGAGGACCTAAGCCACAATATCAAATTAGAAATTAGAAGCACCAGAACAGGCAGCAACGCTCTATCAAATCTATTTAAGAGATGAAAATAGATTATATGAACTTAGGTAAATAATTAAAGGTTGAAGATATTGTATGAGGAGAAAAACTCACCCCAAATGTGAATTAACATCAAATTCAGTCCATGCTAATCACATTCCAAAAGGATAGATCTGGATGTCATACCGCTCCGTATCCTCGAAGTCCCGCATCTTTTGCCTCAGCTCCGGCTGCGGCCACCACAACTCCAATTTCTTGAAGTTCTTCATGCACCAAAGATGTTCAGGAAGCCTTTTCAAGTAAGCACAGGGGTTGACAACCAAGCATTCAAGTTTCGGCATGGCTTCATTCCCCATAGTCCACTCCTCTAGCCATAGCATTGATTTCAGATGCAATACCTTGAGTTTTGGAAAACCATCAGACCCACAAGCCAGCTTCCTACCTGAATACGAGTTTTGCTTCAGTTTGAGCACTTGAAGATATGGCAGCTTCTCTAGTGTTGGCATGGGATCATCTATAAGGTCAGTATTAGAAAAACTCAGATGGGTTAGACTTGGAGGGAATTGGTTTTCAAATAAGACAATTTTTGAGAGCCGTGGCATCTTGCTTTCGTTCACCAACTTCAAGGATTCAAGGCAGCTCAGTCCGTGAAGGCTTTTGGACAACAAAGATTGATAATAATTTAAATCTCCACATATCTGGAGACTTCCAAGTTTAGGCAATCTGCCCAATATATCTGGAGTACAGCAGCGAGGATGTAAGGCTGAAATGAAATTGAGATTTTCTAGAGAGCTGCAATATTTTCCTGGATGAGCAGGAAGAGTGATTAAGCCAAAATTTAGATGCCTGAGTTTGTTCAACTTCCAAATGTCATCTGCTGTATGATCTATATAGCTAGAGGGCATGTCTAGCGTGTACAGGTTCAAAAGATTGCTTAATAATGACGAAGGAAGGCTTTTGAGGGAAGGGATATTCAGCTTCAAATATCTCAAGCGAGATAAATTTTCAATTCCGGCTGGATATTGGTCTAGAAATAAAGATCCCAAGTCCAATACTCTGAGGAATTTGAACATTTTACAAATTTTCATGCTGTCTCTGGGGTTCAAGCGGTCGCTTTCTGGAGAGAGGTATAAGAAAGAATGGAGGTACGAGTCAAGACGATCGAATGAGTCCAACTCACCCAGATTGACATTTGCACAGAACCGTCTTACCCTTTTCCGTGATTTACCTTGCGGATCCATGACAGGGGCATAGATAAATTCCACCGTACAAGCTACTGCCAATATTGTAGGCCACACAAGACTCGAAAAAGAGCATGTTTTGATCGTGCCACTAGCTTTTCTTCTTTTCACTTGAATGAAGCCTCTATCTATTAGTCTTCCAAGATCTCCTCAGCAGTTGCCTCACTGTTATCTCGTACGAAACCTTCAGCTATCCACAATTGATACAACTGCCTCGCGGATATCTCAGAATGTAGAGGAAAACTATATATAAATATATTTACATGCGAACAATCATCATAATTGAAATTATAATGTTATCTGATACATATCATATAAATGATATTTAGCAGAACCAAAATTTTGGATTGATTTGAGCCATATATAATGGAAAAACTATAAACTTAACTGGGCTATAATGATATAAAATCTCTAAAATTCAAGAGGCCAACTATCAATTATGGGGCAATAATGGATAAACAATAAACTTTGGTAGGTTATAACAAAATTATGTTTAAAAAAAGGAGCCAAATGTAAAATTCGTATAAATTAAGAAAATTTCAATTAATTTTTTATTTTTGACTCGATTTTTTTTTTCTTGGGGGTGGCCCTAGAAATTTATGTAGTTCCGCCGCTGATGATAATATATGAAGACATTAATTAAGAATTTTAATATGCCATGTTGACTGTCATAAAACTTATGGGTATCATAAATTATAGAAAATAATAAGGGGCTTTTAAAGCTTAATTTGAAAAGGGCGTGGAGCTTAGGTGAATTTTTAGAAAATGTAAAAATATTAATTTTTTTATATATATAGAGAAAGAGAGAGAATTATTCCAATGAGAAATCTAATACTTTATTAAAGTAAGAGATCCTTTAAAAGACAAGAAAAGCATACACTCCAATACATTATCAAATTAAATACACTGCATTGAAGTGTGTGTTTTTCTAGTCTTTTATTTTATTCCTTACTTCAATGAAGTAAGAGATCACTTATTAAATAATGACTTATATTATAAATGTGTGTGTGCGTGCGTGCAAATGTGCTAATCTAATTTAGTATTTTGGACTTTATTAAAGTTTAGAAATAAGATTACTTTATTACACCATATGGTGTAATAATTTTTTCAAACTTTAACAAAGTGTAGGATCTTAAATTAGATATTTCTAATATATATAGTTCTTCTTTCCTGTAGATGTCAGCACAAAAATTCGTGAGGATTTGAGGTTTCACAATGATATGAAATGCTTTTACAATGATGTGAAGGGCTTTTACACTATTTTGAAACCCCAAAATTGTAGGAAAATTTGTGTGCAAGCATCCATACCTGATAATTTTCCTATGTATACACTTACAGAGAGAAAATATTTTCTATTTGGAATTAAAGTTCAGGATAGATTTATGACATCATAAAATGACTTTTACAACATTGTAAACTACTTGATAATATAATTTACATCAACCTAAGAGTTGGTCCAAACAAATCAAATATAATTTAGTAATTGTCATATACTCTTGGGTTGATATAAGTTACGTTTTATGTAACTTATGGTGGTGCGTTCAATAATGGATAAACCATGTGATTGACAACTTTCAATCAGTTTTTTTTTAATCTGATTTATCATAATAAGAAAATGAGAGCCAAAAATATAACTTGTGAATAAGAGTCAATCATAAACATGAAGTGGATTTAATATTCGAGAAAAATTAATAAAATGAAATTATTTTGGGACAATGCAAATAACGAAGTACCTGTTGTTCCTTAGAGCAATCACTAACGTCAATATCTCGGATGATTTCTTTTTGTGTTTGAACACAGCACAATCAAACTATTATTTCGAATAAATAGAAAATTAATGTTGATTATGATAAATGGATGCTTTTGGTGAAACCGAAAATGATCATGCATCTGAAAGAAAACACAAGTTAACAAAACACGAAAGAGAATTTAAACTTTACTTGTAAGTAAAGGCAAAAGTATCTTGGTTCAAGAAAAGAAAGAGATGCCACACTAGCAAAAGGAAAAAGAAGAAAGGCTAAGAAAGCATCGTAAGAAATGCTATAAAGAAAACAAAGACAGTTCAAGAAAAGAACAAGATGCTAATTATGTCCTGCAGTCCTGTTTATTATGCTTTTCTTCTTCCATTTTCTGAATTCCAATCCAAAAACGAAAGCAGCATACATTTGCACTGGGATTCATAGAAAGCACTTTTGTCTGAAAATGAAATGAAAATAAATCATGATTACAAGATGTTTTGGACATTCTTAAAAATACAGAGTCAGTAATAAAATGAATTAACTCCGCCTTATAATAAGAAAAACATTAACGCAACTGATTAAAAGGGTAGAAATTAAAGATGAAATTGCTAAATTGACATTTCAAAGAAGACCGTTCAACCTTATATTATTGCATAAACAAACCATAAGAGCCCAATGACAACCAGACCAAATATCAACTGGATTTGAAGCGAACAACAGAATAAAGACAGAAAATTCATACAAATGAATCAAGAACTAACTAGAGATTAAAACAATTATTGAAGTCTATGAAATCAAACCTCTGCATTTTATCTTCTGGTTTAATGCTTCTTCCAAAAATCATCTGGTGCATGAAAGTTGCATTCTGATGTAGGAGTGCTTGTGAAGGAAGAGATATTCAATTTCAAATACCTCAGATATTGGTCGATAATTGGTGCTCCCAAGTTTGGTATCTTGAGAGTTTGAAGTTTTGTGATCGGGTGCGATGAACAGAAAACAACAGAGGTATATATGGATCTGAAAATAAATAAATAAATAAATAACCACAGAAGTTTCCAATTAAACAGAGAGACATTTAGATGATTGGAATAAATGATCCCGTTGATCTTTATGATGCCTCTATATCATTTCTTTTAAGTAATATTCAGCTGTTGCTTCTTATCAGGACATAAACCTTCATCATTACTTCATCATTGTCTCAACTTAAGCATGAAACTCATATGAGGACACAGGAATGAATATTGAGCTTGCTCGTGAAAATTAGTGCTCTCTTCAGGAAAGGAGGTTGGTCGGTACAGCTTTTGAAAGATTATATAATCTAAAAATAAAGATCTACTGGAAACTATTATTCTTCATGGGAATATTGAGAAGAGAATCTTTGACAATAAAGCTATGGGATATAATTAAAGGATTGTAACACCCCAAATTTACCTAAGAATCTTAAAAGGTATTTGGATTGAAACCTCATAACATTAATCTCATTACTATTTCCAAATTAAAATAAATATTGTCCATAGTCAAAACATGGTCTCTAAAACAATAAATATAACAATAATCCTCCCAAACAAAAATTTAGCTCTAAACAATAACCAAAGTAACAACAATTGATTCATCTAGAAAATGCCAAAGTTTTCAGCTAACATATCTTCTTCTCTAAACCCAAAAGCCCACAACTCTTAAATCAATATGCAAAATGTTGGAGATAAAGGGTGGGCCATCAACTCAGAAAGCAAACTCATGCATAAGATTATGATAAAATACACAATAATCATTTTATAATCTAATACATATGTACGATAAAACTCATAATCAGTTAAGTCATAACATAATAATCATTTTCGATTTGTTTAATAAATCATTTATTAATAAAACATTTCATTCATTCAATTGCTCATGCCGCATAATATGGCCTACACTCCCAGTGACCCGGCCAATCAATATGTCACTTGTTGTCTTGGTAGCTCACCAGTAATTCAATTAGGGCATGTTTGGTAGCCTGCATAATATAGGATAAAAATACTATTCACATTAACCTAATACTAGCACATGCTTGGTTCCAAAACTGCATTGCGTTAACTTACAAAATTAATGCAGTCAAATCCGCATAAATCAAACCCAAGGGGAGAGTTGAGTTTACGACGCATCACATTTTAGAGCAAAACAAAATTAAAATTGAGAAAATTTTGCAACATTTTCACGCCAACTCTTCACGATGAACTTCATATCAACAAATCTAGCATTATCAATCGACCTGACAATCATCGTTCGACGCCATCATCAACGCCTTCACTGTGCCACGCAAACATCATAGCTACTGCTCCACCACCACTTGCCTACTCTGTGGAGAAGATGATATGAAGATGCCTTCACTGTGGAGAAGCTAAAGCCTAGAGAAGAAGAAGAAAGAAGCAGAAAGAGAGAGAGAAAGATGAACTGAAGAAGGCAAAGAAAGAAGGAGAAAACGAGAAAAAAGAAAAAGAAAAAGAAAACAAACTGAAGAAGATGAACAAAGAAGCAGAAAAAGAGGGAAAAAAAATGAAATGGAGAAGGCAAGGAAGGAGGAGGAGAGGAAGTAGATGATGATACAAAAACATTATCCGAGGAAAAGAAAAAAAAAAAAAAGAGGAGAGAGAGGAAAATGAAAAAATTAAATAAACAAATAATTTTTTTTTAGTACATAAAAAAATTAATAATTCAAATTAATCACAAAAAAGATTAACACAATACAATGTTGCAGCAAACACTGTAAAACATTATTATAATATAGTGCTAATGTAATACAATATAATACAATACACTTGCGTTTAAAATAATGTAATATAGTGGAATATAATATAATTTGCGAAGCACCCTTAGGGTATTGTACCCTGCAATATTCGTCAGTAGGTGCGCATAATATAGCTTACTATTCAGTCATATTAGTAACAGTAATTATGGATAATGAGCCAAAACCTTAAATACAGTTTTCAATCTTTCAATATCAATCATTCAATAATATTTCAGTAAAACACTCTTATAAGACATTAAATTAACAAAGCTTTACAAATAATTTTAACGAAAACATTTTATAAGAAAACAAGTGTTTTAAAGTCATTTTTAAACAAATTTAAGAAAATATTTTAAACAAGCTTTTAACGAAAATATAATTCATTATATGGTAAAATTACTTCAAAACCATAAAATGCTAATCCATATGAAATCTTTTCATATATATTTACATATATACATATAGCAAACATTATGCATGAATTCATTTATCTCGATGTGAAGCAACCAACAATAACTCCAAACACACGAGCTCACTTTGGCCTACCTTCAAAACTAAATTAAAAGTCAAGAACTTCTTTAATGAAAAACAGTAACACAACGAAAATCTTCTCTTCCTCCTATTTCAAAATGTAAGAGAGTTTTTTTTTTTTTTTTTGGTATTTTGCTGATATATTCTTTTCTTTGTTAGGTTCTAAGGGTTTGATCAAAACCAAAATAATATAAAAGGAGTTTTTATAAAGACAAGTCTTTACCCTTATCCATTAAAAATATATTTAATAAAATAAAAAGTTAAGTGATTTGAAATTTTAAGAAAATTAAAACATTCTTAAATATCGTTAGTCTAAAATGCTACATTTTATAAGATATACATTAAAATAAAATAATAAAAAGTAATTATGGGTTTACAAGGATTGTTTCTGCTAATGAGAAAACTTTGTCTTGAGGGCCGAAAATGAATTACCCTTTTGTCCCACTAATATCTTCAAATCTTGATTTAACACTACACTCCTACTCCTAATTAAAAAAAATGAAAAATGAAATTACCTTCTGGTTAAGAGCTGGCTTCCTGGCCTAGTTGCGGGCAAAATTCAAATCAAATTTTTAAGTCCTTACCATTTTTTTAGGGTTCGAAATCGAGCGATCAGCCAAATAAAATTGCTTGAAAACTATTAAGCTAGGCCTTGGATAGAGGGAGAGCCGGCTTCCTCAAGAAAAATAAAAAAGTCATTAACTATGTTGCATGCTTGCAGAATATTGCAGATGATTAAACCATTGAGCTCTAAACCAATAATCTGTCAATTAATTATTGCCTGAATGAAAAAAAAAATGAAATGAAAATTTTTTTTCAGAAAAATCAAAATATCTCTTGCTTCTCAGGTTACCACATTCTTCAATCTCTCCGGCGATATCTTCTTGTGATCGGGAACTGAATTGATCTAAGAAGTGCTTAGTATTAGCAGTTAAGAGCAGAAGAACCCAGAAGAGATCATGAAATTTTGTAATACTTTTGCAGTAAGCAAATGTAAAATTGAAGCTGCCCCACGGGCTTGGTCCAAATCCTACAGGTTCAGCTAAAAATTTAATTTAGGCTTTACCCGCTACTTTTTTTTCTTTTTTTTTTTTTTAGAAAGAAATGCTTTCATTAAACCAACTGCGTGATTACATTCATGATTTGTGGGGGAAAAGATTCCCTCCAGACACAATCATCACTGCATGCTAAAGCTATTTTGGCTATAGCATGTGCCATTGCATTACATTCCTTTGGAATGTGCTGGATTACAATCATACTCTCTCCCTCAATTTTGTTTTGGATATCTTCAATGCACCAAACAATCTCTGTTCTACTGCCCTTCTTACGCAGCACCAAGTCAACCACCTCTTTTGAATCCGATTCGACAGTCAAAGGGGTCCATCCTGCATCTTTGGCCACCTGGATTCCCAGGTTAATAGCTGCCGCTTCTATTTGTGCCACATCCCCATTGAACTTTATCTTTTTCACTGCTGTCGCCAAAACTCTTCCATTTTGATCTCTTATCACTGCCCCTAGTCCTCCTTGGCGTGTCCCTTTGTTAATTGCTGCATTAACATTTACTTTGAATTTGCCCTCGGGAGGGGGAAGCCAACTTGAATTTCTATCTATTTCTGATCCAGCTGCCATTTTCACTTTGTGCATTTTAACTCTGGTATATGCCTCCACCATAGCTTCAGCTTTAGCTGCTGCTCTCTCTGGATCCAGAGTTTTCATCTCAAAGACAAACTGATTTCTAGCATACCAGGCTACCCACCATAGAGCAACTATCAGCTTCAGCTCCTCTTTACTTCTTCTTTTTGCTATCTCATACATCTGTCCTAACAAATCTGGGGAGCTCAAAAGCTGCACTTCATCTCTGAAAGGAGTCAATTTCCACATTTGCTTCGCTACTTTACATTCTATTACAGCATGTATAGTACTTTCAGCCCTCATCTTGCATCTTGGACAGATTGGATCTTTCACAATTTTTCTCTTCCATAAATTTTCTGTTGTTGGGAGCAGATTGTTGATGGCTCTCCACATGAAAATCTTGATTTTCTCTGGGAGATCAAGGGACCAAATGACATTCCAATGACAATGGGTGTTGCTGGAACAGCTTGGGAAATCCGAGTGTTTTAATCTCAAAGCAACCTGATATCCACTCTTGACAGAGTACAGCCCCTTCTTATCGTAGTGCCACAAAATTTGGTCTGGTTTTGGTCTGGTAGGTAGTGGAATTCTGAGAATTTGCGCTGCATCTTCAGGCTTGAAGTGTTGGTGTATCACAGCTTCCTTCCACTGCTGATTTTCATCAATTAACTCTGCCACCTTACACTCGGGATCTAAAGTTGGCCTTGAAATGGGTTTAAATGTCTGTGGTCTGGGCATCCAGTTGCTTTTGTACACTTTGATTTTATCGCCTGTGCCAATTCTCCATCTCATTCCTTCGTGTATAACTTTCCTTCCCCAAAGTATACTTCTCAAAGCCAAGATTATATGGGCCGTGGAAGCCTTTCGGAAGAAAAGAAGCCGGACCGTGTCGTGGAAACTGTTAGCAGGTCTGACGAAGGCCAGGGATGGTTAAAAGACAAGCGAGAAAGCAGCTTCGAAAGTTTTGAAGACAAGATCCCGAACACTCCAGAGGGAAAATTTGGCAGTCCTGAAGCTGATTTGTCAAGAAAACAACAGAAAGGTCACTCTCCAATGAAAACTCTTGGCAGCCCTGAGATACAACGAAAGGTTTACCCTCCAAGGAAAACTGAAGTACAACGAAACGTTTACCCTCCAACGAAAACTCTTGGCAGCCCTGAAGTACAACAAAAGGTTTACCCTCCAATGAAAACTCTTGGCGGCCCGGAAGTACAACAAAAGCTTTACCCTCCGACGAAAACTCTTGGCAGCCCTGAAGTAAGTCACCTGTTGTCGAATGAACCAAAAAAGGCCAACCCTCCTACGAAAACTGTTAGAAGCGCGGACGCAGGTGGCAACTTCTTGTCAAAAGAACAGCAAAAGATTGAAAGTCCGAGGAAAACTGGAAGCAGTATTGCTGAAGCAGGGCAGGTTTGGTCAAAAGAAAAACAGAAGATTGAACCTCCAAGGAAAACTTTTAGCAGCCCACAAGAAAGCCAATTACTGTCAAATGAGAAGCAAAAGGGTCTTATCAAGGAAAACACTAGCTATGGAAGCATTGTTGACAAGCAATTGGACTCTCAAATTGAAACCAGCAATACTCCTAAACAAGGAGGTCACCTACGGCCAAAAGAACAAGACAAGGAAGTCATGCAAAAAGGCATCAACAGAGAGCGCAACTATGCTGATTCCAGTCCTTCAAAGATAACCAACAGAAGCTCTCTATATATATATAGAGAGACACACACGCATACATATATGTATGTGTGCGCGCGCACGTGCTTGTTTGTCTGTCGTTTCTTCATTTTCTAATTCAATTGGAGTTTGTTGTTCAATTACTCAAATTTTACAGCTGGATTTCCCCATAAAAATTTTGGGAAAAACAGATTGTGCTATCCATAAAAGCATATGAGCCTTGACCAATATATCAAACCCTGATACCAAGAAAAATCTCCTTAAAGGTTAAAGCAAGTAATTGTGCCACAACATCCACAACATCTCTCATCTCCATCCGCTCAGTTGGAGATTCCATTGAGCAGAGAACTCCAATTCTGACTGTAACAACGAAGCACTCCTCAATTTTGGCACCTTTGTCAGCTCTTGAGCGAAGAATCAATAATCTCCATCACTTTTTCCTGCATTGTGATCTTGGCATATTCATGGAGAGTTAGGCCTTCACTGAACGTGTTATCTGTAGGTCGCCTTCTAATGAACATTTCTAGCAACATAACTCCAAAGCTGCATAGATCTCCTGGCAAGGATGCCTCCCATACCATACTCTTTGAGAGCCAGAAAAAAAAACAAAAGTTGATGCATTAATGTGTCAGTTTCCATATATAAAATTAGGAAAATATAAATATCAGAAAAGAAATCGCTACCTGGAACTACGTAGTCTACGGTTCCCTTTGTCCCAATTGAACTTGATTGAATTTCAGGAACTGTACAAAGTGGAATGTCCGATAAAAATCTTGCTAGCCCAAAGTCACCCACATGGGCAACCATGTCATGATCAAGCAAAACGTTGCTCGGCTTTAGATCACGACGAACAATAGGCTGTCGACAGCGGTGGTGAAGATATTCAATTGCAGAAGCCACATCAATGGTTATGTTTAGTCTTTGAATCAAACTAAACTTGCACATTTCCAGGAAGTCATCGCTCAGGTACAACCACTTTTCTAAGCTTCCATTTTCCATGTACTCATAAACTAGAGCCTCAAAAATCCACTCTTTTAAAATCTATCCTAGAAAAATGAGCTTCTCACACAGCCACAAAGCTATTGAAAGCTCATTTTTCTATAAGATTACTCACCTTCACTGCAACTGTTGTTCCACTTTCACCTAAAATTCCCTGATACACAAAGCAAACGCTTCCCTGACCAATAATATTTGATGATGAAAATTCACTAGGTGCCTTACTCAGCTCGGCATAAGAAACTGCTGGAAACTGCTTTCCATAGGTAACCAATCAGAAGATTCATGTGCAGAACTCCTTCTTCGAGAATGACCAAACACGATATTATCACCGGAATCACCAGTTTGAGTCGAGTGACTTTTCTTGATCTTTTAGAGTGCTAGGATCGTAAATGCAATCCATCAAAACCACCACAAAGCTTTCCATTTCCCGCAAGTGAAATTCTTGTTTTATTGTTGAAAATGCCTTTTGTTGGTACCTCACCATCAAAGTGATTGTAAGAAAGATTCAAGAGTACTAAGAAGGAAAAATTCACAAACAATCTTGGAAGCTGACCAGATAAATTGTTGCTTGAGAGATCAACTTCTTCAATGCTTTTCAATGAACTCAGAGAGACAAGAATGGTTCCTTTGAAAGAATTGCCATACACAATATGATATTCTAGGCTTGTCCAAGCACTTAGAGTAATGGGAATCTCACCGGAAATTGGTTTACAGATAAATCCAATACAACAACATTCTTCAGGTTACCTACTTCCAGAGGAAGAGAGCCGCTGAGAACCTTATCAAATAAATCTAAGAAAAGTGAAAGGTTGTTATCTCCAGAATTTGTTGGGGCAAAGCACCAATCAGTTTATTTTTGGAGACAGACAACATTATCAGATTCTTGCAATTGCCAAGACAAGGTTGGTCAGCCTGGTTAGATTACCAAGAGAGGAGGAGATGCTCCCTTGCAAATAGTTGAAATGCAAGTACAGTAATTGCAATTTTCTAAGCTCAACAATTACATGAGGAATAGAGCCAGATAATTGATTTCACTCCGTAGCAAGTGAATCTAGATTCACAAGATTGCTTATCCCAGCAGGAATGGTAACAAATATTTTGTTGCCGCCCATGATGATTTTGGTCATCATCGTTGAGACGTTGGGAATAGAAACCATGCCATTCCAATCTGCTACAATTTGTTAGTAGGGTTATAAAATAAAGATCACTGGCTACCCCCATCCTAAATTATTTTTCCCAAAATTTACACATGATAGATGCTTTAGGCTGTTAAAATTAATTGCCAATTTCCCTCTGAATTGATTGTAGGATAGTTCAAGCCTTTCAAGATTTGAAGCATTGAAAAATGAATCCGGGAGAGGGCCAGTAAAATTGTTTAAAGCAATAACAATTTTTCTAAGGTTTGGAAGTTTGGCTCCTATGTCAAGTGGTAAATTTCCATTGAACCTATTATCGTGGAGATAAATCATCTCAAGCGAAGAGAGATTATAAACTGGAAGGAACATACCTGAGAATTGATTTCCACCTATTTTGAGATAAAATAAGCTTCTTAATTGGTCTGGACTCTCAGGAATTTTCCCACCAAAATTATTCCTATTTAAATCAGCTTCCAGGTGAGATGAAAGATTCTGAATGGAAGCTGGAAGTTGTCCTGTGAGCTTAATGACACTAAAGGATAGTTTCTCAAGCTTGAACAAGTTGCCAATCTCAGCTGGGATTTCTCCCGCAAGGATGTTTCTATGAGCAAAAAACAACATGAGCTTCGAACGAAGAGACAAATTGGTTGGTATTGTACCTGAAAACAAATTATTGGCCAATATTAGTTTCTCATTAGTTTCTCAAGACTGAATAGATTACCAAGTTCATTGGGAATCTCTCCTTGGACGCCATTGTCTGCAATATTGATGAACCTGAGGAAGCTGAGAATCACAATATAAGGAGACGAAAGATCTCCTATGCTTTGGTTTCCCAGGTCTGACTTTGTTACCCTTTGATGCCGATGACCACAAGTCACGCCTGTCCACTCGCACAAGTTTACAGAATTGGTCAATGAACTAGTGACCTCAAGTGGATCATGAAGCTGTGACTTTATGGCAAGTAATGCTAAACGGTCTGTTTCATTTGCATTGATTATGGTGGTGGTAGTGGTGCACCAGAGACGAAGAGAAAGTGCACTGAATAGTTGTAGAACGCTAGGAAGATGCATTTTTGTAGTACTATATAGTTCAAAGGAATTGAGACACATAATTCTCCAAGACCTCTTTTATTCTATTTTTTCACAGAGCTTAGTTTCATACGCGTAAAAGAAGACCATATATTGCGTTCACATTTCATTCATATAGTACACTATAATAAAATAAAAGATCTTAATAAGAATGGAAGTCGATTATTCTTCATTAAGGATATAAGATAGTGAAAGAGACATGAAAATTCCTCGTCCTTACCAATTTCTACAGCTTGCAATTCTTAAGCGCTTTTTTTTACAGAAAATTGACAGGCACATCGCCTATCGGTAGTTACTATCAGTAATGGTAGACCAACGTTCAAGTTGAGTGATAGTCTTCCACTTGCTTTATATGATAGCAGGTATATGATTTTGTATAGCGTGCAAAAATAATCGAAATTTAAACAATATATGCCAGTCAGCAAGCCAATTCTTTATTGAAGATACATAAATAAGGCATGATGTAAATAATATTCCCAGATGTAATATTCCCAAATGTAGAAACACAACGTTAAATAATGAATTATTTGGCAATGTGCCCCCCCAAAAAAAAGGAAATGGAAAAAGCAACAGTATTGCATAAGATTTCAAGTAAATCTGGATATTTTGAAGAGTAGGAAGCTAAGGAGGTGATATCAAAAAATGAAAGAATTAATCGCAAAAAGCCAGATAAAAAATGATACGATAATTTCTATGTGCCTATTATGGATCTGTACCTTTTGGATCTTATTAACCAAAGAGATACAATTTTGCACTACAGTTAGCTCATTACCAATCAAGAATCCACAGGGAATCCCAAGAATTCTTGTTATACTTACGTTCCAACCCTCAACTCTCTTTTCTGGGTTCATCCGATAGCATCATTCTAATTACAAGTTTACACTTAACTTAATTTCCTTTTCTCCTGGATAAAACAAATTGATGTTTTCTGCTATATTCCTTCCAATTGATAATAGTCTGACAGTGCTTTATGATTTTATCCACTACAATAAGTTGTTCTAATAACTATTCTAAGAAAAATCAAGTCACATCTTAAGAGCTCAATTAGTGAAAACTCTGCTCTACCACTCATATCAAACCTGGTTTTGTTGTAAAAGTTGAGTTCTCTATTTATTCTGAATTGAAATTGGAAAAGTTGCTTTTGCTTTCTAGAAAAGTAGTCTCTCTCGATGAATGAACAGTTACAATTTTGATGTGGCTGGCAATCTGGCATATATTCTTTTTGTGTGGGTTCATTTTGTTGCTAAGCCGATCTCTATTCTTCTCACAATTGTTGAGGATCCAAAGGAAGGAAACAAATTCTTTGTTGAAGAATCTTGGCAACAACTTTACAACGCATAACTCCACTAAAATGTTTTGGATTAGTCCCAACAAGATTCTTTGTTGGTAAACTTTTCTAGAGTATTACTTAACTAAGTGCTGAAGCAATTGGTACACAAACACACCATCCCTAACAATATGAGTACTTATGCTCATCGTGCCCCTTTGCTGCAAAAACAAGAATCTAAAACAGAACATAAACAGCCACCTGGTTGCCTAAGTAGGATCTGTCCAAGAAGGAGTAAATCACGAGTTTCCCAGGACACGCTTCAGGGGAAAGGAAAGCAGAAAGCAGAGACAAAATCTACAAGAGCAATTGTGCCAGCACCAGATACAAAACAAAATGGTGTTTTCCAGCCAGAAAACAGCTATCGGAATGGTATCGTTAATGGAGAAGCATCTGAAATCAAGCAAGGAAAGAGCTATGCAGGCTCTGTAATTGGAACTGCTGGCAGCGTAGAAACTTGGAAAGAGCAAGAAATGACTAGTATCAAACAAGAAAGCATCAATGCAAGCTTCGGAGACAAGTGGTCAGATTCTCCAAAGAAACCCGTTAGCAGCAGCCATACTGAAGCAGGACAAAAGGATTTCAGGCAAGAAGACTTTAAGAATTATGGCGAATATATGCACCCCAATTCCACAAAGGTAACCTCTAGAAACACAGGATACTTAGAAGAGTATGAAGGAGGAGTTCTCAACCAAAAGAAGAACGGTGAAAGCAAGACAAAGAATACTACAAGTAGCCCTGAACAAGCAGGTTTATCAATGTGGGATACAAAACAGAAGGATGTTGTCCGGCAGGTGAGCGTCAAAAACGAAGATAAACACACCGGTGCCAACTCTCCCAAGCTAAACGGGAGGAGCTCTGAGCAAGTAGGTTTATCGTTGTGGAAGGAGAAACAGAAGGATTTTCTTCAGTCAGCAAGCTTCAACAAAGATGATTATTACACAGACACCAGCCCTTCAAGGATGATCAACGGCAGTACTGGGCATACATTTGGAAAGCAGCAAAAGGGTGCCACAAGCAGCCCTGAACAAGCAGGTTTATCGATGTGGAATACAAAACAGAAGGATGTTGTCCGGCAAGGAAGCTTCAGAAAGGAAGATAAACACACGGACACCAGCTCTACAAAGCTAAAGGAGAGGAGTATGAGCAGCTCTGAGCATGTAGGTTTATTGTCCTGGAATGAGAAAAAGAAGGATTTTGTTCGATCAGGAAGCTTTGACAAAGATGATAATTACACGGATACCAGCGCTGCAAGGATGACGAATGGCAGTACTGAGCATACATTTGGAAAGCAGCAAAATTGTGTTACAAGCAGCCCTGAACAAGCAAGTTTATCAACGTGCGGTACAAAACAGAAGGATGTTGTCCGGCAAGTGAGCTTGAAAAAGGAAGACAAACACACCAGCACCAACTCTCCAAAGATAAACGAGAGGAGCAAGAGCAGCTCAGAGAATGTAGGTTTATCATTGTGGAAGGAGAAAGAGGAGGATTTTGTTTGGTCATCAAGCTTCAACAAAGATGATAATTACACAGACATCAGCCCTGCAAGGATGACCAATGGCAGTACTGGGCACACCTTTGGAAAGCAGCAAAAGGGTGTTCCCAAGCAAGAAAGAAACATCGAAAGTTGAATAAAGAATGCTATGACCAGCTCTGAGCAAACAGGTTTGTCACTGGGGAAGGAAAAACAAAAGGGTGTTGTTAGGCAACTAAGCTTCAACAAAGATGAACAACAATATACAGCAAACAGAAGTGAACCATAGATAACAAGAGCAACATTCAGCATATATTAGAAGAGCACCAAAAGGGTGTTCTGAAGCAAGTGAGAAACAATTTAAGGATCGCCATTAGAAGCCTTGGACGATGGAGATTCGTCATTAGTGTAACAGAAGCAGAAGAGTTTGTTGCCAAGGAAGAAGGCATCGGCAAAGATGAGAAGATTACAATATCTAGCCTACAGATATGGCCAAAAGCAGAATGAACCAAAAATCAAAACAGCAGTAAAACAAAATACCGAAGCAACATCATGACAGCAAGTCAGCAACGGAAGCCATCCAGATCCTAAAAAAGTTACCCACGGTGACACTGCATAAGGACGTGATACGCTTGGTTTCTTTTTTTTTTTGGTTTAAACCAGATTTTAATCCACATGTGTTTAGTAGAGGATCGAGCCTCTTCTTCCACTTGCGTCATTTTGGTTGATACGCTTGGTTTCTTATCAGTATAATTTCAAATTCCTTTATACGAGATCTTTCTTTCTTTCTGGTTATTATCTTAATTTTGTTTTATTGTTCTTTTCTAAGTTTATAGCTCCGCTCTTGATCACTATTTTTCCTCAGTACTTCTTTTCATAAGATTTCACTTAATGATTATCAAGTTCCTTTCAGTATTAATTTGTCTGCCATTATGTGATGTTTATTACTATTCATTTGCAAGTCCAAAATCGAAAGTACTTGTTCTTGAGAACAATTGCAAATTTTACTAGCCACCCATTTGATTTCTAAAAGGAGAGGAAAGGAAAAGAAGTTCCATTTCTTACACGTTGCCTGGTACTTGTAAACCCATTGCTCATCGATTCCAATTTTATGCTCATTTTCCTTAACAGAACAAAGAGAATATGAGATAATCAAGTAAATGGCGACTATCATTTTCAAAGTTTTCTTTTTACACAACTACTAACGACATGTTCAATACTTGGATTGTCTAGTATAAAACAGTATGTTATTCACATCTCTGCTGCAAATGATTTACCACAACCGCAAGTTTGCGTAGCATTTGGGTTCTTGAAAGAAAAGCCTCCACCAATAAGGGCATCACTGTAATCCAATTGCATCCCAAACAAAAAGAGGAGACTCTTTGGATCACAAACTGCAATAAGTAAAGCAGGGAAGTGTAAATATTTCAAACAACTAGAGAGCAAAAAAGAAAATAAAGTCATCAAATGAAGGAACTTGTACATGATCTCAAATGAGGAAGTGTAATGTACTTGGAACCCATGTGGGTGAAGAAGAGAAGAAATTGTTGGATTTATTTTCGCAATTAGTTGAACGAAAAAAAATCATTCAAGTTGAATTTTTGAAGCTTTTATTAGTAAGCTCATTAGGTTAGTAATCACCAATATGGTACTCCGACATTTAGCGGTATGATTTTCGGACAAGAATGATCTTCATGTAGATTATGTGATGACACATCTCTTCTGTAAACAAGGGTTGAAATATTAAGATCTACTTCCGTTTTAGGCTCATTGGCAAAAATGGTCCACAAGAAACATAATTTCTCCTCTCAACTGAAGCTAGTGAGCCTAAAAAAAGGTGAAATCTTATGGTCCAAACTCTTGCTTATATTTGGGATGATGGCAAGGACTTCCTTACGTGGAGAATGACAATAAGACTCATCACATTACGAGGCATAATATAATCTACATAAAGATCAAACTTCTTCAAATATTGTAATACTTAATATACAAGTCCCGTAAAAGTGGTAATTACCATCCAATTGAGCTTGAAAGTCAGGTCCAGGGATGGCAATCCCACAGATTCGCCCAAACCCACTCGCCAAAAACCGCCAATTTCTAGTGATTTTGCGGGTTGAGAATGGGTTTGGTATTACAAATTTAAATCCGTTGTAGGTCACGGCTGGATTTGGTATTTACAAAAAAATTGGTGGATAACCGGATACCCGAATACGGATCCACCAACCCAAAATTTTATTTTAATAATTTTTTTAAATTTTAATCATTAAAAATCTAAAAAAAAATACATAAACTAAGTTATTGGCAGCCATTTGTTGCTCGAGACCTAACCAAACCTTCTTAGATTTATCAGTTTCGGCTGAAAATCTACCTAAATTTGGCTACTAATCCAATCAAAAGCTCAAGCATAAGCATCACTTTTAGTACAAGGTTAATTGTATATTTGTATGCAACAGTAAAAGTATTTTTTATAGAAATATTTAGATAAATCTGATTTCTTGGATGTGGTATTATGATTCTGGATGTGATGTTATGATTTGAAATAAATCTGTTGCTGCTGCCACCGCTGCGGGTTACAGGCAAAGCCTGTTGCGGGTTTCTAAAACCCACATTAGGCGGGTTCTTGAAAAACCTAAAAATCCCGCAGTGGCTTATAGGTGGGTTTGATAATATAAATTTTTTGCGAGTGCAGGGTTGGTAATGACAAACCCGCTACAGCTGGTACCTATTGCCATCCCTGGTCAGGACATGCAAATGTTTGACAGTTAGTGGACATCTATTCACATTTCACATTCGGAGGTGAAATACACTATTAAGTACCGTAATTTAAGAACAGTGTGATAAACTACCGAGTGGTGTAATATTCTGTGAATAGTGTAATGGAAGACAGATCCTGAGTTTAACAATAATGACTTCAGATCTGTTCAATGCTATAATGCTTCCCCAACGGTCCCCAAGATTGTTTTGTCAAAATTTATAACTGAAAGTAGGTCCAATGGATAACTAGAACAGTCCAACAAAATGCACGAACAAAATATAAAAGGCCAGAGTAAGAAGAGAACACAAATGGATACCTGCCTATGCATTAATGAATGACAGCACACCATCAAAACACAATGATATGGTAGCTCACATTGAAATTCTCAGTAGAAATATTATAAATAATTAATATTCTCTTGAACACCACAAATGTCGATGGATGAGAGAATACCACCACTTTTGAAGCAAGGTTTTCCCAACTGCCAGCCAGCTAAGTGTTAACTATATAGGTGTTCAAAGTCTGGATGCACCAAAGAACAATGATTCAACATCAGCAAGTCCATGTTTCATTTGGACTTGCTTCTAATTTGCCATATCTTGCCCCCACTCTAGTAAACAACTTCCAGTACTTTCTTTATCACTTCGAATCATTTTTCATATCTTTTTATCTTTATCCAATCATATATATAAACTGAACCTAAAAGTATCTTAGTTGTAGTAGATAAAGCTCTTCATGACAATGAATTCGTGAAAAAATGTCCCTCAAATGGAAAAATTAGTAATTAATTGTATAATCCAGTAGATTATCATGAAAGCACATAAATATTTGAAAAGCTTTTGTTTGATAAAGCTTTCTTTAAAACACCTGGTCACACTTCTCAGCAAGCACCAGAAATGCTTTTCAGAACCTAAAAATCATTACTCTATTTTAACCAACACTATGAAGTAGGCATAAGCGTGTTTTTCATCATTCCAACCAACACTGCAAGCTTTTGACAATCTAGAAGTGCTTTTACCCTAAAACACTACTCTAAAGATTTTGTTCGGTAAAGCTTTCTCTAAGATAGCTAGTACCACTTCTTAAAGAGCACTGGCTATACCTCTCATACCCTAGGAAGCAATTAGCTAACACTACAAAGTAAGCAAAAATGTGATTTTGAGCCTATTTGGACAAGAATGAAATTAATTATTTGACCACTGAGTGTGTGTCAAGTGTACTTTTACAAGAAACACTCTCACTGCTTCTCAGAAAAGTGCTTTGCAGGTCCTTTTTGTTTTTCCTTTATGTTCCAGCCAAACACTCTAAAGCACGCAAATGATGCTTTTAAATTTCAACAACCTAGAAGTGCTTTACACACTAATTCACTGCTAAACACAAATAAACCAACCAGCCAAAATTAAAAAACCAAAAATAAGTAATCACATACCAATCACAAAACCATCATATTCGATAACCGAATCATCTGGTCTCGCATTTGCTCTGTTCTCAAACTCCATCGTGTAAGACATGCCGGAGCATCCGCCCTGTTTCACTCCAATTCTTAAGCACAAATCCTCACTACGCTCAGACCTCATCTTGTTTAGATGCTTTAGTGCATTCTCTGTCAGTAAAATCGCCGGCTTCAGCTCCTCCGTCGCCGGCGCCACCGCTGTAACGTAAAATTCAACAAATAAATAAAACGAAAATAAACAACACAATCACTTGATTAAACATCCAATTATTCAAAAAAAATTAAATAATACTCAACAACCTATTACTCCTTATGTTTATTAAAAACTAATCAATCGCTAATTAAAATTCCAGTCGATTTGTATAAATAAATAAATAAATAATTCGAATTGCAAGCTTAATTCATAAGCTACTTTTCAAAATTAAACCAATTATAACAAGTAAAATTGGAAAACGATTAGAAATATTAAAATTAATTTTAAATTTTTTTAAGAAACAAATAAGAGCACCTGATGTAGAGGATGATCGGACTGAAACTGAATATCGACGGCTGAGATTTAATTTCGAGAAACGAAAGGAGACTGAGTTCTGATTAACGGAGATCGACGGTGTATGACCGTTGGGAAGGCGAAGGAGAGAGGGGCAACGAGCGGTAACTGCAGAGAACGCCATTGGAGAGAGAACTGAAATGGAAAAAAATCTTTTTTTTTTTTGTTTTAGTTAAATCAAAAAGTGAAATCTGAGGTGCTTTACACTGATCAGAAGATCTTGGCCGTTGAAATATTCAAAGAGTCTTTTTTGACTCGCTAATATGAGTAGTTGTTGATCCGACGGTTGGAGGATTTCCAATACTTTGTTAATTTTTTCTGATATTCGGTTATTTCTGTGGCTGCTATTATATTATATTATATTAACAGGAGATAGTTTCGGTTGCTCACTTGTTGTCTTAAAACTCCTGCTCATCGTTTTCGGAAAGGAACAACAATTCGAGTTGGTTAAAGGTCACACGTAACACGCCTGCTCTACTCGCCTCAGCTCATTATTGTGATCTGAGTCTTCGAGTCTTCTGTAAATGGAGGAGTTTTTTTTTCCCCTTATTATTTGTTAAGTTTTAGATTTTTGGACTATATTTAAATTTTGATATATTAAGGCTCGTCTGGAAATTAGGGGTGGACAAAAAAATTATTGTCCTAAAAAAGTTTATCTGAACCATCGTTTAGGTTCGATTTTAAAAAAAAAAAAACCAATCGGTTTTAAAAAAAAAGAAAGAAATTTAAAATATATATATATTAAGGACATTATGATTTAAAATCCAAAAAAAACTAAATAATTCAGTTTGCTTCGGTTTGGATTATTGTTTCTATAAAAAATCGACAATTCAATTTGATTTGAAACTTAACTAAATTATTGCCCACCCCTACTCGATATACATAAAATTAAATTTCATATCCTAGAGGGAAAAAGTCATTTTCATCCTTAGAATTTTATACAATAGTTCATTTAATCCCTACTTTTTAAATAATAACTCAAAACATCCTTTCGCTAACTCATCGTTAGTTTAATACCGTTAACTAATAATTTACTGAGGGCAAAATATGATTTTTTTATTAAAATGGTACAAACTATATTAGAATAAATTTTTTACACAATTAAATAACGGGAATATGCTCTTTTCACCCTTAAGGTTTGATGTAATAACTCATTTCATCCTTACTATTTAAATAATAGCTCATTTCATCCTTATTTTTTAAGCAATAGCCCAAAACATTTTTTCGTTAATTTACTGTTATTATACTATATAATTCATTGAGGGCAAAATAGGATTTCTAAATAATGATGAATTATTTTAAAATAAACTCTCTAACACAAATAAAAAAAATCTAGCTTTAAGGATAACTTAATAAATAAATAATAATAACATTAATAATATGTAAATATATATTTAGGACAAAAACAATGGATTTCACAGGCACTAGAGTAATTTTTTTTTATCTTTTAGCTTATCCTTAACTTTAATATGGTCGAGATAAATAAATAAATAATTAATCAGTACTATTATTCTATCAAAAGTAATTACAAACTCCTTCATTTACTTAGAAAATATCACTAAATACATAACAACATATACTTAAAAATACTACCGAATAAAATACACTACATTAGATTGTATTTTTTTTTAATCTTTTAGCTTATTCTTGATCTTACTATAGACAGTGATTCCTGACTGAAAAGAATTATTATTATTATTATTATTATTATTATTATTATTATTATTATTATTATTATTATTATTATTATTATTATTATTTAGTTGACTTCATTAAAAAAAATTAATAAACACACACACATGTTGCAAATTCTTTAGTATTATTTTTGTTTTATTAAGTTATCCTTAAATTTTAAATTTATACAAAAAGTTAGATGTTATTTAATTATTCTTTAAATTTTTATTTTAAAAAGCTTTGCATTTATTCAACTGAAAATCCTATTCTGTCCTCGATGAATTATAGAGTAAACTAATTGTAAATTTATAGAAGGTTATTTTAGGATATTGTTTGAAAAATAAGGATGAAACGAGCTATGGTTTAAAAAGTAAGGATGAAATGGATTATTATATCAAATCCTAGGGATTAAAACATCTTTTTCCCTTAAATAACACTACAAAATATGCAAAATTCATCAAATTTTTCTTAAATAAAATCAACGATGAAATAGTTTGATACAGCCACTGAATAATCATCATAAGTAACAAATTGTAATTAGTACAATATCTTTAAATAATTGGAAGAAAAACTCAAAAATAAAACCAATTTTTATATGCTTGCATGTGCTGAAAATCTTCTTAATCTTCAACCAATTTTTATTTTGAGTTTTGCCACCACTCTTTTTTTACCATTATTATCTCCCAAGTCCTTACTACTGTCTCCCCAAGTCGGCTCACAATGCGATTAGAGAATATACTTATATGAATATGAAAAGTGTGATTATTATTTTTACTTAAATCTAGGGTTTATAGGGCTTTCATGCCGCCAAAATAGAGAGAAGTGTAAAATCATTGATTGAAATAAAAGTTTTCATCTTTTTCAGTATTTCATGTTTGATGGGATTAGATCAACATCATTTTTAGTTATATGTCAACTTTTATTTATTTTTTCTAATTTTCTCATTAATGAAAAATCATTTTTTACCCTCAATGAATAACTAACAAATGGCATTTAACTAACAGTGAGTTAATAGAAGGATATTTTGAGTTATTGTTTAAAAAATAGGGATGAAATGAGCTATTGCATGAAACCCTAGGGATAAGAAGGGATTTTTCCCTATCCTAGAAAACACAGTGGATTTTTTGACAAAAACAAAAAGAGTTAAATTTGTTATTTATTAAATTGAATTCAAAATATTTAGTTGTATTATACTATCTAATGCAAGGAAAAGAAAAGAGGTGTGGAAATAAGAAGATATTTCCACACCATAGATGGTGTAAATCCATTCTTTTTTCAAAGAATTATTTATAAAAAATTGACATTATTTTTTAAAATTTTAATTAGAAAAAAAGTTTAAACAACTAATTAATTAGATCCTTCTCATAGTCAATAAATTTCATATAATAAATAGCATAAATTTCTTAGCATATAAATTTTGTGAGATATTATGTCGCAAATACATTTTATTAGTTTAATTGAAACTTAATAATCACGTTAATGAGGTTCTAATTGGTTAATTTTTTACATTCAATCTTAATTTGAAATTGTTAAAACTAATGTCCATTAATTATTATTATTATTATTATTATTATTATTATTATTATTATTATTATTATTCATATGAGTCCATTCTTTTTTTTTCCCTTTGGGTTATTATTTTTTTACTACTTTAAAAATTTTAATAAATCAACAAAAAGTATTACAGACTTTATAGTCTATTATTTTGTTACTATATCCTTACAAAACCTATCATTTTACTACATTTATATTACCACCGTTAGTTGACCAATTAATTGAGTAATAAAACATCAACTTTGGCCTTTAATGATTTTTTTTGTCAAAAATAAATAAATAACATGCAAAGCATTACAATATTATAAATTTAACATGTAAACTAGTTAAAAATAATTCCTATAAATTTAATATTTGATACTGCTATTTGAGTATTTATCTTTCAAAGGTAAAATTGATATTTTATTAATCAACTAACTAATTAACTAATAATAATACGGAAATGCAGTATAATGTTAAATTTTGTAAAGATATCATAGAAAAATTATCGAAATAATACTTCTATAGTCATTTGATGTATTGAAGTTCTTAAAGTAGTCAAACTACAATAATCCTTTTCCTTTCTATTGATGTTTCATATGAGTCCCTTTACTTTTTAAGCCTCAACAACACGAAAGTTTATTTGCTGTTAATTTGAAAAACAATAATAATAATAGTAAAGCCACAACGAAGCCCATTCAAAAAAAAAAAAAATGATGGATTCAATGAGCAACTTCACCCACTTTTATTTTTCATACACAAATTATAGTATCTCATGAATAGTGTTGAATTATATAACATAAGTAATAAACCTACAATATCATGACTAAATCTCTATTTATATTAATCTAGTGAATTTTGTATCTTAAAATTTAAGTTCTATTTGGTATGAAATGTTGTATGTTTTTAATTATAACTTCTAAAAAAAATTCTAATTATAAAATAAAAGTTAATAGTATAGTAAAAATAGTTTAAAATAATAATTTTGAGTAAAAATATTTTAAATTTTTCATCATACAAGTTATAGATTAAATTAACTCAACTTAAAAGTCACATTAACTAGTATTTACTAACCACTTTATCTTAATATTAAACAGGACCTTATTATTGTTGTATTAGTATTTTGACCCAACAAATATGAACTTTTATGTCGATTGAAGAGTTGTTTTAGGCTTTTTGCCCACTGAATCAGAGGGATTGGACTGCCTTTTTTTTTTTTTTTTTTTGGGCCAAAAGCAGCTCACTTCTTATCCCAGAGTAATTATTGATTTATACAAATGCTATTACTACACCGAGGAAAAAAAGTATAAAAAAAAAGAAAGAAAGAAACTAATGCTCGATAAGCATAGTAAAACTAATACAAAGAATAAAACAAACAAGAAAATTAAAAGTAGTTTCAATTTTATTTTAGGTGCCCAGAACTTCAGCATGCACAACCTCCTCTTTGCTCAACTTCTGAAACAGTTTCAGAAATTCCCTGGGGCTGGTAGTAACTGCAACGATTCAATTGAAGCCTATCTATCAGTTTCATTTAAAAGATTTATTAGCCACATGCATACTAATTGATAACAAATGGTCATGTCACAAGTTTCACGTTCTGGGTTTTAATTTTAAAATTTAGATTTTATATTGCAAGTTTTGCGTTTTAGGTTGCAAATGCATGCAATGACTTTATTAACACTCACATGTCTTTGTGTTCGTTTTTTAGTGCAATTTTGGCCACACATAAGAATGCTTCATCAATATTGTAGTCTTCTTTAGCTGAGGTCTCAAAATAAGGAATGTTTCCTCTATAGGCACACCATTCAAGGGCTTTTTTCTGAGGGACCTAAACAAGATTAAGCAAATGAAATTTATTAGCCCATGTCATTAAGGAAATGTATCGAACATTTTGACATGCATTATATCTACATACCACTCGGCTGCTTCCACCGTCTGTATCAATCTTGTTCCCAAGCAATACGAAGGGACAAGCCTCATGCTCACCCGGATCTGCCTGTTGAAAAAGTATGCCAAAAATCAAAATTAGAATAAACTAATATACGAAAATTAAAATTCTTAGCTACGGACATTTATAATATTTCAAAAATTGAATTTGAGTCTGACAATATGCTCTAACCTGGATCTGTCTGTTGAAAAAGTATGTCAAAAATCAAAATTAGAATAAACTAATACACGAAAATAAAAATTCTTAGCTACGGACATCTATAATATTTCAAAATGTACAAATATCGGTGTTAGATAAGAACACCATATAATAATATGTTGTCGTGTTAGAAAATTTAAGTATAACACAAGGAGATAGTAAAAACTAGACATTTTTATGATCATATTATATATATATATATATCTAAAAAAAATTAAATATCAGTTCATCAGAACCAGACCTGTTTCATAAATTCTTCGCGCCAATTTTGAAGTGATTCAAATGTTTTTTGTACATTTACATCATATACAAGGACACAGCAATCTGCCCCTCTATAAAATGCAGATCCTAGACTTTGAAACCTTTCTTGCCCGGCAGTGTCCCAAATCTATCAAGTAAGAAAATGAATTGGCTTAGTGAAGGAATTTACTAACTATAATCTTTTGTTTGCATGAAAGTTAATTTATCAATCACTTACTTGCAAAGTTACTAGCTTATCATCCATCTGAAGCTCCTTGGTAACAAAATCGGCACCAATTGTAGCTTTGTATTGTTGGCTGAACTTATTATACACATATCTGAATGGATAGTTAAGAACACCAAACAGAATAATCCTGGATATAAAAATAAAGTAAAATTTAAAAAGAAAAAAAAATTGAAACTGCTTAAAATTTGCGTTAATTTTTTTTTAAAGAAAATCATTATTTTCGCTACAATGCCTTCTTGTAGTCTGATAAATTTTCATTTTGTTTTTATTTATTTATTTTGTTAATTGGTTAATAGGAGAGTTTCAACAAGGAATCTTCAACTTATTTAACACGTTTTTTCTTTTATTTTAAAAGGTAGAAGGATGGGGTAAAGCCCAAAATAATTTTTCAAATCATATCAAATGATTAGTTAAATAAAGTTACTTAAACACTGCTCAGCCAGCACGAAGGACGGCTTAAAATTATGTTATTTATCCGCTTCATAGCCTAAAACTAATTTTATAGTTGGGGTTACAATTCTTGGAATTTGGAACTTCCAAATCTTGCTCGTAGATGATGGAAGCAAAAGGATTAAGATTCCATAAATATGGATCCCTAAGTTATATTTAATGTAACTTAGGAATCAAGTAAAATTTTTTCATTGACCCGTTTCGCCCCATTGTTTTGTTACTCATTTTTGCATTAAAAAACTTGGTAATAAATTACAATAAATGTAACCTAGAAAAATCTCACAAATATATTTAACTCGAACAATTTGACAAAAGGGCTTTTTTTTCATATTTAGTAGACTTATATGAAAAACAAAATTATTAAATATAGAAAAACAAGTGATTATAGTGATCTTATTCCCCAAAATCCGTTTAGAATTTGAATACATATAAACAAACAAAAAAAAAACATGCATTTTGACTAAATATCCATAACATTTCTATCCAAAACGAGAACCTTCTTGCAAATTAAAATATGTATTTATGGATGTTTCACAGGTAACTTCAGCTGGCTTAGATTTTTCATCTTTTAACAATAAATCTTTCACCTAATCACAACTGTTAAAAGAAGCTTCTTATGCCAAACCACTTGCTGGTGCCGGCACCACTAATTGTCATCATAATATGAAAATAATAAATTTGAGGGGACCATATAATGCAATTTACATTAAATAAAAGAAAAAGAGTTAAAATCAAGAGTAACACGTGATTTATATATATATATATATATTTTGGTTCTGAGCTCCCAAGTCTCAACATAATTTGTCCCTAAAGGTCGCGTTAAATTTTACATAAATAAAGAGGGTGAAAATGATAATTTTATCCTTTATAATAAGTTAAATTTTATTTGAAAGTTTAAAATTTTAAATAATGTCATTATCCAACTAAAGTCACAAAATTAACACCGTTAAAATTTTTAATTAATCTCACCACCAACCAATGTATTAGCCATGCAAGTACAGAACGATCATATTTTATGTCAAAAAGTAAAAATGGAAAAAAAAAAAACGAAAAAGGAAAGAAAAGTAAACTATAAGATATATGCTTTGAAAATTTTCAGAAACCAACAAATAAGAAACACAAACACAAACTGCTAAAAAGCAATTTGTTGTCAATAGTAAAACAGATTATATTATACGATTATAACATAATTTGAAGGATACTGATTCATCAAAGAAGTTTTTCCCACTCTGAATCATCCCAAAAAAAAATCAATAAATAAAAAGCAAAATTCCATGAGATTAAACTGAAGAAATTAATTCGAAACTACAATAAATTGGGGGGGAAAAAAACATACCCGCTATCACCAAGAACAATTACTTTAAGCAAGTTTCTTCTCTTCATGTTCACAGAAATATCCATCACGACCAAAAACAAAAATCTTTAACTTTCCTTGAGCCTCCTACTTTCTGGGAAAATTTATTTTGTTGGATAGAAAATGGGAAAGCTTCAAAAAAGAAAGAGAAAAATGATGAATAGGATAAGCAAACAAAAAGCTGCCAGTGAAATAAATTTTCAAGCTGGTTCTTGATTCTTCTAATGTTTTCACTTTATGATTTTCTTTTTCCCTTTTTCTTTTCAGTGATGCAAATTGAAGTGCATGTGACACCCTGCCAACCAAAAGGCCAAAGCTAAATCAGGCGCCAGCGAAGCTTGATTTTCTAATTCATATTTCATGAATTTAATTTCTTGTTTTAAAGAGTTTAATTAGTTTGAATTCATATGTAATTTAAATTTAAAAGTAATTTAATTATATGTTGCATCGTTGACTATTTGCAAATGCACTATGAGTCTGTGAAATTGATCGTGCTTGCCTCTCTTTATTATTTGAATCTGATGGGTCACGTAGATTGACAGGTTGTGTGTATATATTTTTTGAATAAATTTTGTTTCAACACAAATTTTTTACAAGTTCATTTTTGGGCCCTTTATGGTTCCGACTATATTACCTCATGAATACAATACCTTACATTTTGAATACTATAAAATTATAAAAATATCAATCAAATATAACCATTTAATAATACTCATTGTCTAAGCTATAAAATTAGACAAAATTGTCCAATTTCTGCTTAGTACGTCTAAACTTAAAATTTACAATTTAAAATATAAAAAAAATAAATCTAGATGTGATAATTTTCAAACCTCTAAGTTCGTTTGAATTATCTAAAATGTGACAGGTAACTAATCAATATGTGGTAATTAAATAATGAAAAGAGATATTCTTATTATTTTTAACAAATACAGATTTTAATATTATACATTTTGGAGTGACTTTTTTCAATGATTATTGTCCACACTAGACTAGTCATAATATTTCCGACAACTTTTCTCACCTTTTTTCCTTGAGCATTTTTTTCTCTTTATTTAGAGCCTCTTTCTTCATAAAAATTATTTCAAAATTTAGAGAAATGTTTATTGATCTTATCTGATGTATATACAATTTGGTTAAAATACAATTTGGCTCTTTCGGTTCCGAAATTCTTCATAAACTTCTCTTAATGTCAAAAATCATTATAAAATAGTAGCAAAAACAGGATTTTGGTTTGAGGGGGTCATAATGGAAAAACAATTATAAATTATAGTTGGTTTGGAACATTTTATATCATTAAAATTGAGGAGGCTGATAGCAAGGGCTATACTGGAGAAGTCATAAAAATCTAGCAGGCTATAACAAAATTATGTAAAATTAATGGGACAAAGCATAAAATTCATAAAGGCATACTGAAATTGCAACTCAGACCGTTATTTCTCCTATAATCTTTTACATCATGCATGGGGCTTGCATCTGGTTCCGCCTCTGAAATTAATATATCATATGCTAAACTTTGTCAACAACCTCCTGGATATTCTTTTTTTTTTTTTAAGTTAAAAGTCCATCAAAATTCTCTAAGAGATTAACACTTAGGTCTTGTTTCTATTGAGCTACTATATCTTTATGCCACAGTTGTAGTAGAATAAAAATTGATAATATATATTAGATACTTTTAAGAATTTTAACAAAAATAAAAAATATATTATAGGTTTTTTTATCATATAAGTGTGAGATCAAATTAACCGATTTTCTAAGCTACAACAGTTAATGTTTATAATATTTTACCGGTTTAACCTCAATACTAAATAAGGTCTTCATGTCCAATATTTTTGGTTTTTAACACATACTCTCTTGCAATTTTTTAATAATATTTTGTTATTGTTTTATGGTAATATTTTAACAAAAAAGTTTATTTTGGTCACAAAATAACCATTATTTATGTTAGAATTTTTAAGTTAAAAGAACGAGAGATATCATGAAAATTATAAGAGGATAAATAGTTTTATAAAAAAAAAAAAGGAAAGTGGCAATTCTTCAAACCTTTTCTGTGTAGAAAATTTTTATAAATTTTTCAGAAATTAGAAATCTATTAATAAGTCAAAAGTTCAGAAGTGAATGATTCCCCCCACCGCCCTTTTCTATCTAAATTTATGAGCATTACATAATGTTGGTAGGAGGTTTGGTGAAAATCTCAACGTATTAATTCATGTTTGCTCTTAGCTCACATTTCTCCTGTGACTTCACCTATCATTTTGTTAGCTGTTATATCTTTCCCTTTCAAAAGGCCACACATATAGATTTGTCAAGGGAAAGTACTTTTGAAATTTATATCTAACGCAAAACAAGAAAGTGGAGAAACTCCATATTATTCAGAATAAGTTAATAAAGCCATTTTGTTTTTCCATATTTCTTGTTCCCAATAACTGTAATCAATTTTAAAATAACTATACAAAAAATATCATATAGATATTAGAGACTAACTATTTTCTAGTCATCTATTATCATCTGACAGGATCCAAATTGTAGGGTATGATACTCTTAATTAAGAAAATTTAGATCGATTTAATAAATGTACATAAATTATTACCGTAAATTAATTAAACTAATTAATTTATGTGATTTGAATCACAAGGTTCATAACATAAAATTTTTATATATTAGTTTGATATATATATATATATCATTGTACTAATCAATAGAATTAACCACGCCCGCCTTCATATTAAGCAGTTCACTTAATATAGGAAGAATACAATTCTTACATAATTCAGACTCTCTCTTATTGTTACTGGCTTGCCGCTACCTCAATTGAATCTACATAGCAAGTACCTTACGTCTTCTTGTCTGCAGCCTTGATGTAGAATTCCTTCAATGCTGCATTTGATCTCTTTATCCCAAAGAGACTTGTCAACAAAGTAGTATGTTTTCAACAGGTACTGTTCACTGGAATGTTCAACCCTGAACTGTTCATGCATTATTCATCCAGCATTGTCTATAAATACAGTCCATATTCTGTTCATCCGCACCTATTTTCAAATGATAAACTGTCTTCCATATGCAGAACACAACTCTATTTATAAGAGTACATATTCCTTTAATATTGATTTTGCTTCTAAAATAGGACTGCTTGTGTCCTAAATAATTTCCCTAAAATAAAAGTATAAATCCTAATTTTAAGAAAATAACTAAATTAAGGAGTCTCCCAGTTAGACCCCAAGTAATTTATTTGTTTCATTATTTTTTCTATGTCAGCAGGCTACGGCAACAACACATATGCTGCCAAATCGATTGAGGCCAATTCCAGGAAAGTGCTTCTTTGCATATATGTGTGTAAAGTCCAACGATCACTTGTAGACATCATTGACAATATTATCTGATAATTAATTCAACATCGAATTCTCTCTTCAATTTTCTTTCCAGTTCTTTCTTTCTCATATGTTCAAAAAATCAAGACAAGTCAGCCAGTCAAGTCATATACGCACAATACTGATGTTTCTAGATCTAGAAATGTAGCAAGATTTTATTTTTGATTTTTTTATTTTTTTGAAGTTAGAAGTATCTTTGTTATTGGTACATTTACAATAAGAATGCAATTGGAAATTTGAGATGAAAATTTTTTATAAAACTTTTCGTAAAAATTCTCAACTAATGTGTTGTATATATTTAAGTTTACATTTGAAAAATTGGAAATTAAAAATATATTTTGCAATTTGAGATGTACCAAAAGGATTGGTAATTAGAATTTTAAAGACATTGTATTATAGCTTTCGTTTCTAATAAAATACTGGAGAGATTCGGGATAATTTCGAATGTGCAAAAGCTTCACGACTGAATTAATATGAGTGCCCCAAAAATAAAAAAATTAATATGAGTGTGAGGAATATTAATGATAGTGCTTGAGTTCTTACATCAATCTTAAGGAAGGTTTTCAATATTATTTTCATTTGTGGATGTAGCCAATATTCTCTCACTTTGCCTGCGAAATTCGATCCCTGCGTCTCCATTTTATTTTGTCTGTACAAGTTTGAATCTTGAGGAAATTATAAAGCTAGAAATTTTATTTTGTCATTAGGGTTCAACTTTGGATCCTGAAGAGAATAATGGTTAAAATTGATTCGAACTTTGGTTGTGATAAAATTTATAGAACAATATTCCTTAAATTTCGTTCTTTATTGGTTAAAAAAAAAGTTAGCAGTTATGTCCCTAAAAAATTCCTAATACTTTAGTTCATCCACATCGTTAAAATGTAATAAAAACAAAAAGGTAAATATGTACTTTTAATAACAATTATGATATCGTCAAATTTTCTTATATCAATTTGGATTTTATATTTAAAAATTACATTTATTCTTCAAAAGTATTCTTTTTCTATTAAAGTTGTAACGATTTGGACAAAATAGGATGCTGAAATTTCATGAACAGCGGATGAAAGTATCATTATCTGACAAAACGAAACCCATAAAAGAAAAAAATCTATAACAATATTGAATAAAAATTGTTTATATGCAAAACAATTTAAGATGCATATTTAAGGGAGATTGTCAATTTCTCTTATACTGAAATTAATATACACCACTTACTTCTTTATTATTTTTTAATAGCCAATTAACCCATGACAAGATAGTTTTATAATATTACTCTTATTTTCAAATATACTTTTATTCATAATTATTATAAATTAAATAAATCAAATAAAGAAAATTTTAAATTAAAGAATTTAAAATTTTAAAATAAGAAATATATATTTATGTGTGAATAAAAAATTAATAATAAGAATTATTTTAAAATATTTTTTAATAATAAATATATATTTTATATTTTTAAGATAAATTATTAACCAAACGGCTCATCTGCCTCTCTTTTCCTTTAAATTTTTAATATCATGGAGATTTTTAAATATTATAAAAATTATAGAGAAAATTGATAATCTTCCATATATTTAATGTCTATTTTAATTTCGAAACACTTCAACCTATAATTTTCTAAAATCTTATTTAACAATACTAAAAATACTTTTAAACTGCTCTCAAAATTGTGTTTTTGCTGGCTAGTCAATCCATGACGTTTCGCACTCGCACACAAAAGTGCTTTTACGAAAAGCAATAAAAGCCAAATCACTTTTACGTCTTTTGGGATCATTAATTATAAGAGACAAAATATCCTTGGAAAAAAGTGGCCAGCTAGCTTAGATTACGTGCTCTTTCTCACGACGGCTTGACCGAATGGTCATTTCCGATAATTTTTGTCCATGTCCAATGGGTCTAGGGTTTTAGTCGCCCTTTACATCCATCTCTTGACTGATAATTTTTTTCCCCAGGGCCACAAATAAATGTAAGGACCGGACCGGACCGGTGTTAGTTATTTTGATATGGGAAACTATAATTCATTCACTCCAAGATTTCTAGATGTTCAAATATATTCAAAAAGTTTATAATTAAATTATATCACTTGTCCACCTTTTTGTTAAACTTATAAATTATAAGTGATTATTGAAGTATAATTTAACAATTGATAGACAATTAATACTTTTTGTAATCATCAGGTGAAAAATTTATTATAATATTAGGCCTAATCATATTTTTTAATTTGGACTGTATTTTAAGGAACTGATTAGGTTAAATTCCAGTGGATGTCTAGAGTTGATCTTTTAAAAATTTTGTTCTATATATATATATATATATATATGTATGTATGTATGTATGTATGTATGTATGTATGTATTTATTTATAACTTACTGAAAATATCAACACAAATATCTAATCAACAGTGCATTCAAATTTATATTTACTAATATCAGTAATTAAAAAAAGAGAGGGTAGAATATTAGAAGCAGCTTCCTCGCAATTTTCCATTTTTTAATAAAATACAAAAACAGATTCAAAGTTCAATCTAGTAGACACATGATAAAATATTAAAATTGATTGGGTCAAGGATCTTATCATAAAGACATTTTCCTTGCACTTTCTTCTTCCATCCTAGAAAATGATGGATATTAATGGAAATTGTCTGCCTACTAATTTATTGATTGAAGGGATTTGCTGTCGTTGCTGCTTTCTATATATTGTGAATTATTTGTCAACCAATCGCCCAGTGGACACGACTCGTGCTATTGACCCAAAATAACACAGTTCTAAAATTTTCATTCACCGCTCATATACATATACTATGCGATATTAGCTTACAGGAGCAATTATATATTTTTAATAAAATTTTTAGATAAAGGTGGGTGACAATAATTTTTGTTATTTTAATATAAATTATAATAAACTGTATTATTCAAAATAACTTGAACCCAATATCCAAGTATATATTATTTGTTACTGAATATTTTATGCATGTGCGTCACACCATGAGTTTGTTTTAAACTTCACACTATTAGGGCTAGTTTGGTAATATTATAGTTTTTAAAATAATTATTGTTAGTCATGCTGTAGAATTAATCAGCTAGCTATGAAGAGATTTAGTTAAACGTTTAGTAAAATTTATTTTTAATAGTACTGTGAGTTTTAAAAGTAAATGTATGTATTTGGTAAATCTTATTGTTGAACTATTTTAACAACTTAAATAACTAAATTGAACATAATTTTGCATAAAATTTATTTAAACATTTATAAATATGTATATAATTTTTTTATTATGTACATATAATAATTGATAGCTAAAATAAATATTTTATATTATTAATTTTATTTTTTATTTTGTTATCTCAATATAATTGGTAAAAATAATCATCTCTTTAAAACTTATGATTTTATCCTAATTAATAAGGACAATTTTGGATTTTTATAATATATATGCAGATATATATATGAAATCATATTAAGTATAAAAGTGATTCTCAAAATAAGATTTTAAAAAGTTACTCATTCTCTGCTTTCAAAATCAACTCCAGGATAGAGTGATTTGGTCAAAAGTGATTCTTAAAAAAGTTCACCAAACACCAAAATCAACTTTTAACTTTTTAAAATCACTTTTATACCTCCTAAAAAATAATCCCAAACAGGCCATTACTTATTGTTAGATTCAAATATACAATTCAACTTTACTTTTTAGTTTTTCGAACACATATTTCAACATTACTCTTTTTTAAGAGATTTTTTTTTAATTTTAATATTTATATTACAATTTGACACCTATGTACATTTATGGGTGGGAGTAATGTAAATTAATTTTATGTGACACAACTCGAATCTCGGATCATATACAAAACATTTATAATAGTTCTATTCTATTAATATTAAAAAAAAAATTTACTCTACCCATATTTATGAGAGAGATTACAAGAGTTCTAATTTAAAGCTATAACTTAAACTTGGTTGGCATTGGACTGGTGTTTTTAAGAGAGTTTTTTTTTTTAATTATGTTATACACATATTGTTACTGATATTACATCAGACATTACAATTAATATTTACAATCATACTATACAACTAGGACCACCGTCATACATTGACACACTGAAGTACTTGTCCATATACTTTAAACTCTCTCTAATATTCAAGGGGATGCCTACTCTACTCACATTTTATAAGAGATATATTGTCTCCACTCAATTAGTTGATAATTGAGGAAGTATTGAAACTAACCTCTATAAAACTCTTATGGAGGTTCGAACCCTTGCACTTACCATTGTAAGTGAAAGACTTCTGCCATTGGACCAAAGACCCATTAATTTTTTAAGAGAGTTAGCTAAAGCATCTTTCACTCAAAATCCGTGTATTTAGTTAAGTGAATATCAAAACTTACAACCTATCCCAATATGTCATAGAAATAGAAATAGTAACATAAAAGAGAGACGGTGAAGTCCAATACCTATGCGCATGCAATAAGAACACTAAGAACATGGAAAAAGAAACAAATAATTATTATCGAAAGAGAAAGTAACATAAAAGAAGAAGAAGAAGAAGCAAAGAAACTACCAAATGATAGTGTGTCTTCGCCAAAGTCACGAGTAATGCTTTTTCTTTTTTGGATATTGCTTCAAGTCATTTTCAAACAAAATATAGATACTCAAGTACGTACTAGTGACCGAGTAATAGTGTCTTAATAGTGTCTCTGTGCCAAAGTGGTTTAATCATCAACTTCTTTTTTGAGTTTATTACTATTTTGTTTAATTTTGTATAATTTTATAACTTGGCTGGAATGAGCTTACTTTATTTAAAACCACTTTTCCAAAGTACATTAATTAATGTAGGGAATAAATAATTTTACCGAAAGTGTACGTCAGTACAAAAAGTTATTTCCTTGCGGATAAATATCCAAGTAAAAGAGAAACACTCATCATTTTTGTTAGAGATAAAGTGTGTTATTTCCTTGTGGACAAATCTTCGAAATTCAAAGCCAATGGCGTGTCACAAGATGCCTAAATTAAGAATATTGCTGTCTTTTTATTATTATTTTTCCCTTAGACTTGTAGTGTTTAAGAGATATCCAATATAAAAGTTTTGTTCCTACTCATATTAATCTATACAGAACATAATTCTGATAATATGATGAGTTAGTTAATGGATTTGATCCCAAAGATAAAGTTTTAATTAATATAAAAATAAGATGCTACGAGCATGTCTAATTACATTTAATCTTTTCAAATCATGCAATTATTATATAGCAAATAATGATATAAAAACTCAACTATTAATAAACACATGTTAAAAAAATATTTTTTTGTACCATGTCATTTAGGATACATATCTCAAATTTATTAGTATATATCATTAATCATAACTTATCTTTTCATCAATTTACGAACATATATTAAAAGTCAATTATTACTAAATATATGATAAAACATAATTGACTGATTTGTTGTAAAACATCATTGTAGGAATCCTTTTTTTTTTTTTTTTTTTCAGTTTGCTTTGTAACCATTTGTTTCTTTGTAATTACAATAAATAAACCAAGACTACGTACAAAGTGTAATAATTTGGCTTCATCGCCTACACTTATATAATTACAATGCTTAGTGATTTTACAACTAGTGATTATTGATCTTTAATCAAAGAATGGTTTTGTCACTTCTAAGTGTCTGACGGAATCTTTATTTAGCTAGCCATCCATCTAGGATCGAATTCTGGAAAAAAAAAAAAGAAAGTTAAAAAGTTGATTTAAATTTCACCAGCTTCTCTATCTTTAAAAAATTAATCATTAAAATATAAGAAGGGTAAAAGCTGGTATAATTTCAATATTTTGAAGTTAATATCTGTTTAGTTCTTATATTTTTAAAAATACCTCAAAACATCTCTATCGTTAAATTATTAACACCCTTACCGTTACTTCTTTTTTTTTTTTTGGCTAGCTTTTATATTACCCTCTTACAATAATTTTTTTTACATTAATTAAAAAAATTAAATTACCAATTTAATCCTAAAAATATACTAAAAATAAAAATAATATATATTAATTTTTGTGGAAGTTCACCTATGTCCAAAAATAATAATAATATTGTAAAAAATTAAATTACTAATTTTTTTTTGGACATTAATAAAAAAATTTAATTTATTATTTTAAAATTAAATTATTAAATTAGTAATTTAATTTTTTTATGAATGTAAAAAATGATTGTAAGAAAATGATATTTTAAAAGTCAGGTAAAAGAAATAAAAAATAATGGCAAAAATGTTAATAATTTAGCGCTAAAAACATTTTAAAGTATTTTTATTAATATAAAAATAAAATACGTATTAGTTTCAAAATATAAGGATCAAATAAACTTTTACGTATAAAAGATAGTCTAGTTCACATTCTAGCCGGTCAAGTCATATCACTAACGTTGGACCCAAAGACTAAATCAATTGAATTAAAAAAAAAAACTTTGTAATAAAAATTTCGCAAACACATTAGTACATTACAATGGTTTGCATGTACTACCAAATAATCAAATATCATAATCAAGTGCCACGTGTAAAGTTACTGTTCTGTGGACCAAAATTTGTGATCTGAATTGCTCTACATGGTATTTAATTTATCCCACCAAAGATATCGATAGCCTCTCAAAAACAAAGTATTATTGCGCGAGGGTCCCAATTACATGAACTAAATCACTGAGACGTCAGCCTGATGAGATCATCCTGCCCTATCAGAATTTGAAATGTGGCAAAGTGAAGCACCTTCATTGTATACCTCCAGGAAAGTGCCCATGAAGCAACAGCTAAAAGGAAAAAATATATATATTTATAATTATTATTTTATAATATTTTGGTTATTTTTTCTATGTATATAAAGAAACGTTGTCTAAGAAGCATAGCCTATCTCTTCTGTCACAGTCTTTTTGCTGCCATTTTCTCCACTCTTTCGCTTTGCAGCAAAATGAACAACCTTGGAAGCCCTAACCCTAACTTTAATAATTTCAGTTACTTTCCTGATCATAACATTGATCATCATCAACATCAATCATCAGAATTTGAGCTATCAGACTACCTCTTATTTGATGATCATCATCCTGGATTTGATGAAGATGCCTATTCATCCCAAAGCAAGGCATCATCAGATAAGATCATCATGGGCGGTTCATCAAGTGGTGCAACATCAGAAAAAAATAACATGCGAGTGACATATATTTATATTTGACACACATACCCATTTTCTTAATTAATTTATTTTTATTTATTTATTTTAATGATAGCGTAGAGTATTAATTCTTGATCTCGTGTTGATATTAAAATTTTTAGAAAAAGTAAAAATGGGATGAAGAAAATGAAGATGGAAGTGGGGCAAAGATTTGCATTTCGAACAAAATCGGAGCTGGAAGTTATGGATGATGGATTCAAATGGAGGAAGTATGGGAAGAAGTCAGTCAAGAACAGCCCAAATCCCAGGTAATTAATTACTTTAAGCAAGTAGTTTAATTAATTAGTTACAATGAGTAGTTTATTTTGAATTTATGTAGTTTAGTCTTTTAGATTACAATGAGTAGTTTATTTTGAATTTATGTAGTTTAGTCTTTTAGATTAGCTTAATTGCTTAAAAAATAGTGAAAAGAATGTTTGTTCACGGATTGATGATTATATGAATTATTTCTGCTGCTATGGGTGACTGAAACTTTGTTGATATTGTGTGTGTGTATGTATATACACACACCACTTGCAAGTGTGTGAGATAAAGTAGATCTTATGGTTTAATGGACCCCATGATCATCAGCTTCAAATATGATGATGTGATTTGGCTGCTTATAGCCATTTTTTATAGAGCGATTATACATTCATTGCATTATCACAACAGTGACATTATATATTTGATTTATGATCAACTTTGTTGGAGTGAATATTAACTTGGCTGCTGGTCAACTTTAATTTACAGAAACTTAATGACCATTATAATTTATTATTGAGCTTCTACATGATGAAGGAATGCTTATGGATTTCTTTTTTTTTCCTCCTCCCTAATACACTGATCTAGATTCTAGATTAGATTATTGTTAATAATAATTATTATCTTGTTATTCAAAAGACAGCATTTTGTTCACAAGCTAGCTACTTCTTTATTCCTCTCCTTCTCCTCTCCAAGATTTGCAATGGACTGATTAATTTCTAAAAGGAACTCTGAAGAATTTCCGTTACCACCATATTAATTAAGCTAAAGTAGATAGTTGCAGAAGTGAGAATAAGACTTATTTTTTGGATGGAGATTGAAGAGAATGTATATACAGTATATGAGCCTTTATGTATAGGTATTAAACAAAACTATATGTGTATGTCTAACTAATTAATAGTTTTGGGTGTCGATTAATTCAAGTGGTCAACTTAGGTGGTATTAGAAGTCTAGGATTTGAACTATATATACTCACATAAGTAAACATATGATTAAAGATTAATTTTATAGATATGCATGCTAATTTTAAAATAAAATAAAAACATTAATCTCTCCAATTCAACTCTGAGTTATTACGAAATAGTTTGAGAATTATCTTATCTTAGAGACAAATAATCTTGTGTAAGCCTCTATTGGCGTCTCCATGCATGCTCTTGCACTAGAGGGAGAAGACAAGTTAATATCTCACATCATTATTTGCACAAAAAGAGGGCAAGCCTATAGTCATATGACCTATCAATTCATCATATAGCAATTAGCAGACATTGGCATTCATTATCTGAAGGAGACGGAAGAAGCATCACTACCCACAGAAAGCACAAACAAAGCAACAAGATAAAACGGTCGATACTCATCTATATATACATAAGTAAGCCAAATGGTCATTCTGTGACGCAATATGAGAACGAGATAGAACAAATACAGTATATCAGAAGTAGCGCTGTAAGATGTTTCCATATTATTTATACGAATTAAATATTCTTTTAGATTGGTGTATATGTGTATTCTTAACACATACTTAGGCTTCTCATTTTGCTGATGAGAAACATAAAATAGGAGAAAGTAATCTTTTACTTATTTAATGTGAGCCTAAGGACTGTCTATAGAGGGAGTAAAATATAAGAAAGGTAAATAACTGAAGACTATAGTTTAGGATTTATTTTCCGTATTTACATGCACATAATGATCACGATTGCCATATACGTACAAGATATTGGTCTTGGTTGTTGCTATATTATTTGCATGCTATAGTAGTCTTGATTCATGCAATGTTTGGCATCAATATATAATGATCTCGATTCTTGTCATTTTTGCATCACATAATTATCTCGATATTCACCTTACTTGCATTACAATATGGTCTTGCTGCATCACGTAATAGTTTGATTCCTATCATATATGCATGTCAAATTGATCTTGATTGAAAATGATCTTCATGTGATTTCTATCTTTCTCTCTGTGAATTATAATATAGGGAGTCCCTACGTTACATGTAATGTAACTTACATCCATTCACATAAATAGTAGGTGGTTTCATTCAATGCTGAAGTACAATACATATAACTTAAAGACTTTTTATAAAGATAATTTACTTTTCGGAATTTACATATAATACATTAATTAGAGAAGTAAATAATAAGTGGAATCCCTTTTGAGTACTAGTTATTAGTTAATTTCAATTGATTAATTTCTTAAGATGATGTTAAAACTCTCATGATGTAACCCAATTTACAGATAAATTAATATTTTAATTTTTGATACCTCGAGATGATTAATTCGGTTATATATTCCTTGTCATAATAGTATGTATAAAGTTTTGAAAGATACATGTACGAATGCATCTTGTTCATTCTCTAGGCTTATCCTCTAAGATGACAGTGATGTGCTCAAAACTAGCTAGGGGCTGTTTGTGAAAGCTAAATAATAGCAAATGGGATTTAAGAAATTGACTACCACTTAAGTTACAAATTACTGGCCTGGTTTTTAACTCTTCAAAAATATGTGTTAGCTATGAAATTTAAAGTTAAAACAAAATGCTTATTATTAGCTAAAAATATGTAATCTTAATTTATTAATTTAGCTTTTTTAAACAATATTATATTCTTAGCTGGTGCTATCTAATTGAAATGATAAAATCTTTTATCTTAAGAGCAAGAAGTCTAAGATTCGAACCCCGCTCATATGGGTAGAGAGGATTGGATTACTATTAAACTAATCAATATATATTTTTGAAGAGCTAAAAATTAGATTGAATTACTATTATATTCTTAGCTGGTGCTATCTAATTGAAATGATAAAATCTTTTATCTTAAAAATAAGAAGTCTAAGATTCGAACCCCGCTCATATGAGTAAAGAGGATTGGATTACACACACATATATGTATATATATAAATAGTATTCCTAAGGAAGTAATTAATATGCTCAATATATATCATTGGACTAGTCAAACGTAACAAAGATGTAGACAAGATTTCAAAATTTGGGATATGGTGCCAAAAAATTAAAACCTATATTCTTCTGTGAAAGAGATAAATCGTTATATAGATTCTGAGAGAGAGAATTTGTTTACGCTAATGAGGTTGGCTTATTATTACTGTTATTTTCCTGTTTGCTTAAAGTAGATTATTTGTTGCTAATAAAATATTGGGGTCTACTTCTTAGTGACGATGGGGCTGCGAAAGGGATGCTTTCAAGTCACACATAATTGACTGCCCCAGCAAAATAAAGCTTTCAAATTAAAATTTTTCATAAATCAATTAGGATATTAAAATATTTGCAAGTGGATGCATTTTAATTTTTCATCTGTAACAAAACTGTCATATAAAGTTTTTCGGTTCCTTGTTTTATTAAACTCAACGCATGCAAATTAATTAATTATTGCATCCCAATTGGCAACTTTTAATACTTATATTATAATGTGGAAGCAGGAATTATTATAAATGTTCAACTGGAGGATGCCAAGTGAAGAAGAGAGTGGAAAGAGACAGAGAGGATTCAAGCTATGTGATTACAACATATGAAGGAACTCACAATCACGAGAGCCCTTGTGTGGTTTATGACTATTACAATCATCATCAACAACAAATGCCCCAAAATGGCTGGACTTTGCAGCCTAATTCTTCTTCTTCTCCTCCATCTTCATCTTCTTCCTAAGAAACTTCTCAAGCTTAACTAAGTAATAAGAAACTTCTCAAGCTTAACTAAGTAATAAGAAACTTCTCAAGCTTAACTAAGTAATTCTCCCTTGTAAGCAAATGCTGATGAAAAATATTACTATAATTATGGTGCTTTATGTGTAACTAATTTCTATATTTCTCGTTTGAGACTAGATATGAAACTACAAAATGACGAAACGAGCCAGCCAGCTAGCTTGTATATCTGCATGGTAAATATTGATATTTCCTATTGCAGGAACAATGAGTTTTTGTGAAGCATAATGCTTTTGCACTATTTTTGTAAAAAAATGAATTCCTTGGCCGTTGGGACCTAGCACACATAGGCCAGCAGTGTAACCTAAGGGAGTAGAGCACAAGAAGTCGTAGTCCTCAAACAGAACAGGACCAGACTCTTCAACAGGTACTAGACCAACTTATCGAAGGGGAATAGGTACTGGATGACACCACAGGTTCATTATTCTCCCCCTTTCTCTTCCGCAGGACCGCAGGTAGCGCCTTTTCTTGTTTTGATATGCCCAAAGGTTAGGTGCTGTTTCAGATAAAGAAAAGAGTTCAAAACCTTTATGCATGCAGCTCCACATAAGTGCTGCAAACATGTTCCGGTCGGGATAATTGGGAAAGATCAAACCAATTTAAACAGCTCACATCACAGTAGTAGTAGCGTAAAGGCCGTAAGTCGGGGGGGTGAACTGGAAACTGCTTGCTCAGACAGTCTTAGCGATTTCTTTTACCAGTTCTCCCAGCCCCTGTAATGCACCATATGGATGCTGAAACCTGTCTTACTAACTATAAGCCTTCGTAAAATATGTATTGGATAATGCATTCCTTTGTTTATAACTTTATCATTTGGTCGTGGCTATACAGGCCAAAAATCCCATAATCACTATTTTTATAAGCAGCTTTCATCACTACTCGACAAGCTTTTCTTTTCAGCGGCCCTCTGGTGTTTCGTCCATTTCAGCTTCTATCAATTTTATAACAATAATCTCTAACATGCGTGGACCTGGAACGACTATGCATAGATCACCCCTATTTTTGTGGTCCGTTCTAGTGACAGCGCATTCGCACTTTTATAATCACTTCCGGTACTGGCGGGGGCAATTACCGTGACGGTCCGTCCGGACACTTCACTCACTTGAAAGAGGCCTTGAAGGAGTGAAAGAGAAAAGAAAGAGTAGCCGCTGGGGAGAAGTGAGTCTTCTTCTAGTTGCCCCCTCTCGATCGGATCCAGCATCTGGAGTTCTGGTTAGTGCTGCCTATCGTAGAAGAGCAAGACGAGAAGCTGATGAGGAGATTAATTAAGCCAAAAAAAGGCCTCGCCGGAAGAATTCGAGAGAGTATAAGGTGAGGGAAGAGATGTCCAATTTAATATCTTGTGATATATTGGACCACATAAGAATTCATCGTACAATTAGTTTACTTGCTAACTTGTTAAAGGAGTAGGGTGGGCTACTCTACGAATTCGGATTATGGTGGGGTCATAAGAGATGGCATAATGGTACTGTCATGTGAAATTAAAGGGGTCTCCTGTAGGGATTAAAGAAGCAAGGAGCGAGCCTCCCATAGAGGCAAGCTAAGTTGTTGAGCCGTATGACCCCATTTCTAACTGTCTCCCTGCGTTTCCATAGATGGTAATGTTGGGAAAATATGTTTTTTAAAAGTATATGTATTTATTTAATTATAATAAATATTTTTTTATTAATAAAATTAATGAGGTATTTTATTCAAATATCTTAATTGCATTAATATTTTGATCAAAGTTCATTTAATTATATTATATGTATTTATGTGATCACCATGTGGATTCACAGAAAACATAAATATAAGTTATCTTATGATTAAATAAATTTAATAATTGATAAATAAAAGTTTTATTTTAGATAGAATGAATTCATTGAATGATTTCTTAATCATGATTTTATCGATATAAGACGACATCGAATACGATCATACGAGATTTAATTAACTCAAACGATCGACTTATTAAACTGACGATTGATTTTACCGTAATCTTAATCTTGAGTTATTTCATGATTGAATTATTCCATTTGAGTTAAAATCACAAGAAGATTACCATTGGTGGGAGAAATTATGAGATTATGGATTAACAATATAAATTTAACACATTTCTCGATGGCTTTTGATTTGATCATAAAATTCTCTAGTGTGTCAACATATTTAGTGTTGAAAATGATCATTAGAAAACCAAGAAGTATCGAACAAGATGTAATTAAATTGACGGTTGAGATATCGATTTAATTAATGATGTAAGATAAAAGAAAGAAATCAATATTGGCAATTATTATTCGAAAGATTATGGAGGTCAATTCCAATCTTTTGGTGGAGTAGATTTGGAATTAAATAATTATTTTAATTACTAATCATATTATCAGATGTTCCCAAACGATCCCCTTTAATTTAATCGACTCTTGGATTAATAAAGATAATATTTTGTAAATGTATTATTTAGTGGGAGCCCATTTAATTAGAAGTATTGTTATTTTACATATAAAAAAAAGCAAGTAACGTGAGTTTTGTTTTTTATTATTTGGGCTTTTTAAAAGATAAAAACTTATTTTCTAAAGAAAGAGAGAAGATCCACTTTATACAGAAAAGATTTTCTCTATCATTGAAAAAATTTTCTCGCTTTTAGTGATAAAGCGTCAGATCAAACCCGAGTTATAACTCAGATCATTGGTGACAGCGATCTAAAAAACGCATGACGGATCCTGAGCCTAAATCACTGAAAAATCTAAATCGGATTTTCATTTTTTACAAATTCTTATATATTATATGAGAGCGATCTTAAAAAGGTTTTATAAAAATTAAAAAACCTAATTTTTCTCCAACAGGTAACTCTTGAAGGTGAGGGGTGCCAAAATCACACATTGTTGGTTAGAACTAGTTACTGAGCTATGTATGATAAAAATGCTAAATGTCAAGAAGAATGAGAGAAAGGTGAGAGAAGAAAGCATGTGATGAGAGAAGAGAGAGAGAGAAAAAAGTTGAGAGAAGAGAGAGAGAGAGAAAAAAAAAGCTAAGAGAAGAGAGAGAGGAAGCAAAACAACAGTTGTTTTGTTGTTTCTCTCAGCTTTCTTTCATTCTTCTAGCCATGTAGTAGCACTCATGTATGATTAGGCCTCTTAGTTTTGGGTGGATCCAAAAGCAAGATCATACAAACTTAGACCCAAACTTAACCATATTATATTATGTAGGAATGGGTTTTAAATGGAAGAACTAGGACCTAAAGATGAGGGGTGTCAGAATCCCACATTAGTTGGTTAGAAATAGTTACTAAGTTATGTACAAGTCCCTTCTCAAAAAGTATGAGGCGTTTTGGTTTTGGGTGAATTCAATACAAAACCATGTAAACTCAGACTCAAAGTGCAAAATATTATATTGTATATTGTGTGGAAGTGAGTCTCTTAAAAAAGTATGAGAATCAAACCTACCTCACGATGTAGGCCAACGAGTTCACACAATTATGAGAGCCAAAGACAATTGCAATTTGGTCGTGTGAGCTTTGGTGCGTAAATCATAACACTCAAGGACGATAGATGTTAGAATCTCAGGTTGCCTGATTAGAAATTGTTACTCAATTACATACAATGAGTCACTTCTTTACTGTCACTTGAAAATATCTTAACACCCAAAAAATATTTGGTTTTGTTTAAGAGTAGATTTTTTAACACCTCATTAAAATCCTTATACAAACCTCCTCTTCAATTTTATTTCCTGAAACACCCCAATTTTAATTTATAAAAAAACAATCCCATAAAAATACAAACATTTTTATTATAATATAAATAAAAATCCCAAAATCTTTAATTATTTTTTCTTATTATATTTTTTAAATCTTCATAACTCAAAATTCTTATAATTTTCTTTAAAAAAATATTTTTCATTTAAAATTTAAAAATATAAATATAAATTATAAAAATGCAGTGAGTGTAAAAAATTTATTAAAAATTATTTTGATTTAGGTGTTTAATTGAATTTTTATTCTGAAAAAATAAAAATGAAATTTTTTTGGTAATTCCAATAAGAAAGGGATTTTATGAGGAATTTTGAGGGGTTGTAGAGAGGCTTTCTCATTGCTTAAATTCTTATCGGGCAGGGTCCTGTGGCGCAATATGTCATTATGTTCCCCTAACTCCTAAGTACACCCAATCCATACTTAAGGGTAAACCCACCGCGAAATGTAAGCAGGACTCCAACAAAGTAGCAGAAAAGAACCAAAAAAAAAAACTTAACACGAGCTTTTTGGCGCGTGAAAGCCACCTTCCTCTTGCAGATTCGACGTTTCTTCTTCTTCACAAATCCTCATCGGCACCTTACTCAAATCAATCACAAATAATATTTTACTCTTTTAGCAAAATATGTAAATTAAAAATTTAGTTTTCAAATTGAAAAGTTCAGTTCATGATCTTGTTCTCTCAATACTCAACTCTATAGCGAGTTTTAACAGATACTCACTTCCTTTTTATGCGATTTTGAAGACACCCAGATAGGGATTTTATCGGGATTTGTTTGTTAGATCCGTGAACCAGCGAATTTGACGAACTGGGTATTAAGCATTGTCTTGAATTGTTTCGATTCCGTCGAGAAATGTTCGCCGTTGGGGTTTTGTGTTTGAGCTTAGATCCTGGCTTGAATTGCTTGTGATATGGAACCCATTTGGAGAAATTGTAGTCGTGGATTGAATTTGAGTAGTTTATTTGATGGGGCCTGATTGCAAAGAAGTGTGTAGTTTTATGGTGTTTGATTTCGGTTTGTTTTGGGGGTGATTTTGATTAAAAGTGAAAATATGTTTTGGAAGGAACGTGAGAGGGAGAACAAAGAGCTTAATGGCGGCCCACCTACTGGGCAAGTTCGAGTTCTTGTTGTTGGAGACTCAGGTATATATATTGTCTATTTGTTTATTGTTTAAATCTGAGTAGTTTATTGATATGTGTTGTGAAAACTTAATTTATGCTCGAAATCATATGAGCTTGAAGTAAACTTGATCTTGGTATTGAATAAGTTTAGTTGTTGCTTATTCGGATTGATCGAATTAGAAGAAGCAGAAGTGCGATTCTAGTAGACTGTTGAAGAATGTGCTTTTAATTTGGGAGATTTATTAGGATATAAGAACTTAAGATTTGAATAATTTAGTGACTGAGTATTAATTTTGTGGAGTTGGATTGGTCAGCAGTCCGACCTTTTTGCATTAGTGATCGAAAAGAATGTGAAGGTTTTGGTTTGGTCAAACTGTTAGAACACAGATGATTGAGGACTTGTTATATGTCATTTGTGTGACAAGAATCTGAAAAGTTTGGATTTGATACCAGCTAGGAGGATAAGTTGGCTCTTTGCCTGTTAGAACACAGATGATTGAGGACTTGTTATATGTCATTTGTGTGACGGGAAACTGAAAAGGTTGGATTTGATGCCAGCTAGGAAGATAAGTTGGTTCTTTGCCATTCTAAGATTTGTTTACACCACATTCCATGACAGATGAACTTGTAAAACGCTTGTAGTTCAATCCCTTTCCGGGTTTGATGTTTGGATTCATGATGAAAGTTAGGATTAACATTTGTGTTTTAGCTGAGAGATTAATGGCAGTACACACTTGGGGTATCCCTTTCTTGCTTTGTAATGCCTCATTATTATTAGTACATGAATGTAAAGTGAATCCCTTCACAGCCTTAATGGACTACTAACATTGATTGTAGGACACTTGGTTGTACTGATCCAGAAGTTTATAAACTTTTATATTTATTCAATCTGATCCGCTCATCATGGTACAGTTATTCCATGATATAATTTGATTTGTTTTGTTATTCGACATGTTTTGTTTTACTATTAAAATGTGTCAGTAAAAAACAGTGCTAAAAGCTGGAGCAATCAGAAAGCTGTTATCCTTAGGATGTGTAGGTTATGTATGCACATTGGCTGCTCTCTACATGTCCCCTTTTTTATTTACTTAAAAGAGGGACATCATTTCCAACATAGTCATAATTAATTTTATGATCCTAAGTTATTTTAAACTTAACATGTCTGTGCATGGAATCACTGGGATTCTAAGAAGTGGAAGTGGAAGCATGGAGTAATTCTACAGATTTGCTTTCATGATTTGCTTAGCACTCAAAATTGTGGCGGCCTTTCCCACATTATCAATTTCATTATCTCTCTTAACTTCATTATATGTGTTAGACTTTCAGTTTCAAATTTTATCATTTTGATAGGTGTGGGGAAAACTTCTCTTGTTAATCTGATTGTCAAAGGTTCTTCCTTTTCTCGCCCTTCCCAAACAATTGGATGTACAGTTGGTGTGAAGGTAAGGCTTGACCTTCCCTTCTGTTGATTAGACTCAGAATTGCTGCTGGAGTTCATATTTTCACCAATTGCTTATTGCTGTTATTATCCAGCACATTACTTATGGAAGTTCTGGTAGCTCCTCGAATAGCATCAAGGGGGATTCTGAGAGAGATTTCTTTGTTGAACTTTGGGATATATCAGGACATGAGAGATACAAAGATTGTAGGTCTATTTTCTATTCTCAAATCAATGGTGAGTTTATGATCTTTCTATTTTCTTGATAACTAACTGTATGTCAATTTCTATGAATAGAGAAGGCTCAAAGTCTGAAAAAGAAAAGGATTTACAAATCTATAACTGGTCTACCTAACCATATTTAAATTAAATACCGAAAACCTCCTGTGCTTGTAAGAGTATTGGCTTTGGTGGTTGGTTTTTGATGGTGGAAACTCCAATTTGTGTTGGATTAGCTAAATAGGATCATCTATTGCTTGGGTTACAAGGTGAGGGGTGGCAGAGGCCACCTCTTATCCCTCTTTTATTCAGTAAGACAAGATGAAAAAAAAAAAAATGGTTGCTTGTCCAATTCTGCTAAAATTCTGGACTTCTATGTTTTGAGAATTATGGTAATGTCTGTTGAGAATAATCCTGTTGACTATCCTGATGCGTTGACATGAATTGGAAGGAATAATTATATAAATATGCAGTTGTGATCAGCCTTCAATTGGTTTGTGTTGCTTGTCAATTCGCAGAATCTATTTTTTGTGCTTTAGTTGCACCAGTTAAGAGAAACTATGGAAAACTCTTGCTTCTTTGGAGCCTGATTAAATTTTTTACCCTGTTGAAATATGGTGCCACACTATGGCAATTTGAAAATATTATTTTCCAGGAAGCTGGTTGGCTAACATCTAAAACATCTTTTTGTTCGGTGAAATTAAATGGCATACCATCTTGTCCATATGAAACATTTTCCTATTCTAACAATCAAAGTTTTTGTTCATGTTGCATGCTGTGCCGTTGATGATTACTGACATTTCTGACATGAAACTTGTTTACAGGTGTTATTTTTGTTCATGATCTGTCGCAGAGAAGGACAAAAACTAGCTTGCAGAAGTGGGCAGTTGAGATTGCTACAAGTGGAACATTTTCAGCGCCTCTTGCTTCTGGGGGTCCTGGTGGCCTTCCTGTGCCTTATGTTGTTATTGGTAACAAAGCTGATGTAGCTGCAAAAGAGGGTACAAGAGGAAGCAGTGGCAATCTTGTTGACGCAGCACGTCAGTGGGTTGAGAAGCAGGGTTTGCTTCCATCGAGTGAGGAACTTCCACTGACTGAGAGTTTTCCCGGGGGTGGAGGTCTTATTGCGGTAGGCATTTGCTTACTCAGATGTTAACTGTGAGATTTTTTTTTTTAATTTGTTAGCAATTTTATTGCCATTGCAGAAGTTAATAAGGAAGTTTATAAGGATGCTTAGATACATGGTAGAAATTTAGTTGGTGCATCATAACCTTGATGGTAATTGAAATTATTCATAATTATTCATTGTGGCGTCTGAATAATATATACTATCTGTTATTTTACATGCGTGTTTGAAAGTAGGGGCAGTTGTGTGATTTTAGTGGGCAGTATATTATTGAAGTACATTGATTGCACTTTTGGGTCCATGTTCTGTTAGTACTTTTTGTTCTTGGTTGCTTTGCAAAATATTAACAATGCAGTACCTAGTTGTCATTGATTGCTCAAAATATTCTTGCTCTTGCGTCTTGTCCTTAATTTTTAATTGTGTAAGCTTATTTGTTACTTTACATTTTCAATAAAATCAAAGACAGGGAAACGCTAATCAAGCCCATTGGAGTTGCAGTTGGGTAGAACTTCTGCAGAAATTATTTCTTTTCTCTTGGTTAAATGGGAAACTAATTTCTTTCCATTATTTTTATGTTCAATGCTTTGATGCCATGGCAGACCTCTTATTAGTGTGTTCATTTGATGTGTGGAATATTTCTTCTTGTACAGCAAAGAATGTAATCCACATGCAAGGAATTATGGGAATTTATATAGTGCAAGATGTGACAGCAAGAAAACTAATCTTTTTCAGTCCACATTCATGATTAGGTTGAATCTTTAGTAATAGAATCTTAGATGAGTCAGTTGTGCTTTGTACTTTGGTTAAAACAGGATAGAGTCTTTCCAGGGGCATTGCCAGCCTTTCAAAACTTCATCTGCATTCTTTAGCTGATTAGATATTTAGGACAGAAAAGTCGGTGGTCAATATTATCTGGTATAGTACTTGAGTGGATAATCTTATTCCAATCTGTCAATTTGTTCTGAATCAACTGAGTTTTGGTGTTTCTATATCAGAGTCAAATCTATGTAATGCTTTAATCATTGCACATGTACAGGCTGCCAAAGAAGCAAGATATGACAAGGAAGCTGTGATGAAATTTTTTCGCATGGTCTGTATTATTGCCCTTTCCATTTTTATATATCTGTGTAATTGTCCTTTCGCAGCTTTGCTTCTTGTTTATGTGGGTTTGCTTTGTGTTGCCCTTCCTGAGATAACCTGTCTTCTTTCAGTTGATCAGGAGAAGATATTTTTCAGACGAGATGCCTGCACCAAATCCATGGTCTATTTCTCCTACACATAAACCCATCCAACGATTAGATGAGAATTCAAGCGATGATGATAAGTTCTACAGTTCAGGGTATGCCCATGTGAAGAACTATTCTCTGTTTTTCTCACAAATCTTTCAATTGTTTGGGATCATTCATGTATTATTAGCTTTACATTTCCAAAAACATGGGTGCTAATTTTTGTTGTAATGCAGTTATAGCAGCGATCCGTACAACATGCTCCCTCCTCTACCAGCACAGCGCAATCTAACTCCACCTCCTACCCTTTATCCTCAGCAGCCAGTTTCAGTTCAAGAAAATTATAACCTCCCGAGATTTTCCCTAACTGGCTCTCAGGAAATTAGCAGTTCTGCTAGATCAAAGCGTACGGATATAAACGTCTAGTTGTTTGTGCCTCTCACATCTGTTGCCACAAAGACTCCGCCTTGCCAGGACAAACATATATTTTGCCATATGATTTTTTGTTTACCTTTCCTCGTTTTGTTTGTAAAACTGGTCCATCAATTCTTTGACATATCCACAGGCTATCATCACAATGTATAATGATCAATTGCCAACCTGAAATACAGTTAATTGTTTTTAATGGAGCTCTCTTCTGTTTTTTAATGCTTCGTGAAAAAAGATGTATAATGTATTCATTTACAGAGCATTTTGTGTTTTGTTCCAAGGAGCAGAGGGGGGATTTTTTTTTGTTTTTTTGGCCTCATTTATTAATGGATGATTTTATTGGATCAGAATAATCTGTTAGATCTTTAAAATTTAAAGGGAGTTCAAATCAGAAAAAAAATCTTGAGTTCATTACTCTTGAAAGCTTTAATTGTTCAAATTGATAATCATGAGAGGCAAAACCCACAAGAAATAGAATTATAACTCTTAAAAGATTGTATTCGATGAAACAAAATAAGTTTTTATGTTAAACTTCCATAAAGATTTGTCGGCTTCATATCTTGATCTTAGTTATCTGCTGATACAACTCAAACAATTCCAGTCTAATAAAGAAAATTCATAAAAGACAAACGGATACAAGTTTACAAAATATATTTCCCGCTGATAAAACATAAAAATAAATTTCTCAAAGCTCATCTTGAGCCGCTCCTTTAGCAGGTGAGACACTATCCTTCACCTTCTCTGCTGTTTTATGCACTGCTTCTGCAGCTGATTTTGCAGATTCCTCCACAGCCATTTTGCTCACTCCTGCAGTCTTCTTAGCCGCTTCTTTCACTTTCTCTGCTTCCTGCTTAGCTCCAACATTTGCTTCATTTGGACCTTTAAAACTGCATGCCCACAGAATCTTTATGCTTCAGAATTTATGTTCATAACAAGTGATCAGAAGGAAAAAAAAAAAAAATGGTGGAAGTTTCTTAATTGAAATTGATTAAACAACTAACATAGCTCTCTCGTTTTTCGATGAAAAGGGAAACGTGACTATAATTAAATTGGTAAATATTAAGTACATTCAAGAAATAATTGAACTCTATTCTGTCCTAATCACATTTCCCTACATTTGAAAACTTCACCCTTCCTATATCAACAATACGAAAAAAAAAAATTGTTTTATATTAAAAGCTGATTTTTGTCGAAGAAAAATTGTAAATGAAATTATTCAAATCTCTAATGTTTAATCCTTACTCTAAATTTGGAGGAGAAAACCTTAACTGCATTTCATGGATGATGGACTTAACTTTCTCCCAAGAACTCTTGTGAGACGCTCTCAACCTAGAAATTGTTTCAACCACAAATTGTGCAAGAGAGGACTTCTCTTCTTTGTTTTGGGCTATGTTTTGTCCTCCATGATCACCATTAACTGCTGAAATAATAGTTTGAAGATAAAGTAGAATAATGAGCCAGATAAATAATTTTGGGATTTTCCTAAATCTTTCCATGTGCTCGCTTTGCAAAAGAATAACATTAACTAAGGATCATTTTAACACTACTGCTGTTCTGTAATTCTGTATTTTCTCTTGCTTGGATAAGATGGTTTTGATGTAGTTATTGTAAGTTTGTTCACGTTTTTGTAAATTAAGGGTAACGTGGAGTTACCAGCTTGCATTCAGCTATCCATATATTGAACAGTTCAAAGGAAGTTGAGAGTGGAGAATTTTACAAGTGTTAAGTATTAACACAATTAAAAGCTATTTACCCTTAATTACGAAGAAATATAACTGAAATAAAATGTCTAAAATGCACGGTCAAAGAGTTAATTAAAAACCCACGAAATGGAATGAATATTTGTTTTAGGGGTCCCTCTATATGATGCTGTTTAAATATACAATAATGTTACATTTTTCTCAAAATTTAACCCAAAAGATTAATTACAAATGAAGTGATTACATGCTATCAAAGTGGTAGAATGATTTTTCACAATTTCTACAATTATTTATTATATTATTTTTAATGCACATGATGAGTGTATACATATAATTCTCAAGATTCACTAAAGTTATGAATTGATAATATGAGTTTGAGGCAACCTTCAATTTTTAAGTTAGTTAGTTTTTGAATATGAGTTAGGCACATGATTTTTATACGATATCAAAACCAAACTTATGTATAAGTGAACTCAAACTATCAAAACTATCTTATCATGTAATAAAGACAAAGCACAAATATAAACCTGAATAGGGTGATAAAGGAATATTTTTACATCCATTAAGAAAGATCTTAGACTAATAATATAAAATTAAAACAGCCGCCAACTCTTGAATTAGCTTTGGAGTGTAAGTTAGACACAAGCTTATTAGTCCAAAGTCAATTTTATGTGAGATTTTTATGTTTGGTTTTAGTGGGCTTGTATGTACTTTAGGATTTGGTTATATTATACATAATATTCGGAAAAAAAAACATAATGATTAATGATTTATCAATTGCACAACTGAAGACTTGGCTTGATTCCTTGGACTATAAAGTCTATATGTAACCGCCTGGTAAATCAAGTGGAAAAGAAATTTGTATAGATGATCGAATAAAAAAAAAAAAGGACCAAGCCTGAAGCCTCCAACTATGACCAACCCTTCAACTAAGTTTGATTTATGAATGAATCGTAAAGTTCTTTTAATACGGTTAAATTTTTGAATCGATCGAGCAGTTAAATATGACATCAGAATTCAGATGTAACTTTGCTACAATGTCTCGTTTCATATTTACTATCTGACAAAATCGATTAAGGGTTGTATTTAATAATAATAATAATAATATTATTATTATTATTATTATTATTATTATTATTATTATTATTATATTTTAAATAATTTCAATGGCGTACGTTTCGGGTTTGTTTAAGCTTTTGGTCAACACAAATGCTTTGCCTATTGGCACCAAATTTTGATTAATTGCTCCCAAGCGATCCAATACCTGCCCGCAGCTGACCGTTGAAAACTTGATCTCGTCTATTAAATTATATAGTTCTGTAGTTAATTGAACACCTCTTTTATATTTTTGTCCCCTCACAAACGCTTTGTATCAATCCTAAACTTTTTTTCCTATTATTTTCTTGCTTATGGTTTTTTATTTAAAAAATTACATAATAATTATTTGAGTCTCCTTTTAATTCTACTTAATATATATAAATATATAATTTTTTGGAGTTAAATATATGATTTAATCATTCATAAATTTGTAAAAAATTAAAGTTAAGTGGAACAAACCGATTTTTTTTTATAATCAGAAAGAAATTAAAAAATTTTAAAAATATTTTAAGAATTACAAGTAGATTGTGATAGAAAAAGAGTGTTACTTTTATCAATTCTAGGCTTCTAGCTATGGTCCACGAAAAATATAAAGAATGCAAGGTAAAATTATTCAAGAAGACTTTTACTTCTCTTCAAAATGAGGACCAAAAAGTTCAAGAAGACTGACATTGCAAGAAGAAAAATTATATAACAACACGCAACTCGAAAAGGCATATAATAGGACCTCTCTAAGTTACGTTTACCGTAACTTACACTCAGTGATGCGATGGGTTGGCCAATAAATAGATGCCAAGTGAACAAAATAGCAATAAAATGAAACTGGTTTAAAAGGTTGGAGTTCGGTCACCAACATGTGTCAACACGTATGAGGAGTAGACACGTATTGTACAAGCAAGCAGCCGCAGGAGAAATTTGGTCATTTTATATTGAGTAATGATATATAGTCACTTATAAATTTATTTTATACAAACTTATATGATATGATAAGATTGATTGAATTAAATATCACTTGGTTCACATGATTTATTTTTATTATTTTATATTTTCATTCAACCAATAAATTAATGCCACGTCAGTTTATCTAAGATAAATTTATATAAGAGTTTGTGACTGTATCATCACCCTTTTATATTAACGTTATAATTCGACGAAATAATTAATAATTACTTATTATGATAAACAAAATCAATCAATAAAATAGTAATAAAAACAATCAAATGTTACAAAAAAACATTAGAAAGCAAAATGATTCATCGTTTTTAAATGTTCTTAGACCATGTATCGAGGAAATTTAATGATGGAATTAGTAAACAAAATGATGCATCGCTAATTTAGGATAATTAAAAAAAAGTCAATATCCATCCATAAACAATATTAAATTTTGTAGGCAATGTTCAATATTAAGGAAAAGCTACTAACCGAAAGTTGATTTAGATGGATAATTATTTTAATGAAATTTATTGAATGTGGGCTTTAAATAAAATATATTTTAAAATAGGAAATGTAATTTTGTAAATATTGATTTTTTTTAACTACAAAAGTGTTAATAAATAATCTTGAGGGGTTTTATTCTAAAGTGACGGCCTTAGGCAATTGCCTCACTTGCCTATCTCTGGAGCCGGCCCGATAAAAAATTAATATCTTTTTAGTCGTATCCTTCGCTAAGTTCACTTTGGATTTTTCGTTTTTAGTTCTTTCATAATTAGTTGTACTTTATTTACAATAGGAGTACATAATAAATTCCTTGTTCACTAGGTCTCTTTGTTCTTTTACATATTATGTATGAAAAACCAGAGTTTCATATTTATTTGTTTAAAGACGGAAGTAGCCTTTTCTTTGCACTTAAATTGTAAGTGAGTTAAGAACATTTCTTTTAAAAGTTAAGCGTATGAGGGTAATGGTTCGATCTCCATGACTTTCGTCAATTAAACATAATTGTGTTGAGACTACTTATAACGTCTTTCTCCCTTGCGAAATACGAGTGGAGTAGAGATATCCCTCCTCCGTGAGGGGTATTTGGCTGATTATGTACTTTATAGAATAAAAATATAATAATATAAGTCTCATGTATATATCTGATTGTAAATATCAGTGTAATGACCTACTGTTATAGCAGTTGTATATATCTCTGTATAATACAGTAACTTGATGCTTAATCAGTTCAAAAAAAAAATTTGTAAGTGAGTTATCATTTGTAATGTATCAATTACAAAACTTGAGACTTGCATGCCTCCTTTGACTGAACTCCTCAAGAATACAAATTTGGTCGTAAAATCTTCTGGCAAAGTGCAGTTAAGTCAATAGACAACTTCTGAAGCCTAAATCAAGTACGCAAGCAACTCAATATGTCAAAGTGGAATTCCAAGTTGCGTCGAATTAAATGAAAATTTCTAATAGGAAGAAAGTCTTCAACTACATTTGAATTATGATTTTTTGTTTTTTTGTTTTTAAATCGTGGAGATTTATTACCAAAGCCTTTAACTATCTTTGATTTATGACTAAGTTTTTTTTTTTTTAAATAGCGGAGATTTATTTTTAATATTATTGTTAGACTTTCACTAATCTGTTTAAATTTTTCGATCGTGTAGCTTTTTTTTTTCTCTCTCTAAGTAATATTAGGCACTCTCGTATTTAATTATTTTCACATACAAAGTCTATTTTCAATTATTTTAATTTTTTAGTTCGTATTTTGGAATTTATTTAGATTTATTTTTAATATTATTTGAAATTAATTTGACGTGAGATGGATGTTGAGATATTTTTGGGCACTTGTAAAGCGTTTGGTCACGCCAACACAAATGATGGCCAATTGGGCATCAAATTTTCATTAATTGCTCCAGCGCGATTGAATCAATTGCGGCAGCTGACAGCCTAATGCTTGCTGTGGTCAACTCTTCACTTCGTGTTGACTTTTGAACATATAACTTCTAAGACAAAATGCGAAATTCTTGTATTCATGAAGTTCATAAATTTGACGTTTAAGGTTAGATTTTATGCTAACTTTATGCGCTCGGTAAAAGGAAGTCACAAATACCTCTCAACATCTCGTTGTATCATATGAATTTCTTTTAAAATTAAATTTGTCAATATGGAAATGATTATTAATTAATTCAATAAATTGAAAAGCAAGTTGAGTATACTACCCAAATTATTGGTACCAATTTGTAAGCATTTATTTTGGCTTTGTGCTTAGCTATCATCACTTTAGCAAATGAAACTATAAATACGCACCCAAGCTACCTAGCTACAAAAATCAAGCAACATAGCAAGCAAACAATTGAAACCTTTTACAATTTGTTTTCAACTTTTATAGCCATGTTTGATTCATTAGCCTTTCCTCAATACTTTATTTTCCCAGTAATTTTCTTTCTCTTTCTCCATCATTTCAGAAAGATCAACTCAACCCCATGGAATTTGCCTCTTCTTGGCATGTTAGCCTCTGTGATTCTCAACATCAACCAGCTTCATGACAAAGTTGCCCAAATTCTTGAAAAAACAAAGGGCTCATTCATGATCAAAGGCTCATGGGTAGCTCAATATGATATGTTTCTCACAAGTGATCCAGCAAATGTTCAGCACATAATGAGTACAAATTTTTCAAAATATCACAAAGGGTCCGAGGGGAGGAAGAGGTTTGATATTTTCGGAGAGACGGGGCTTTTCAATTCTGATTTTGATGAATGGAAACACCAAAGAAAGCTTGCTCGTGCGTTTATTAATCACCAGAAGTTTCAGCAACTGATGGCCAAGATCGTTCCAGAGATGATCGAAAGAGGGCTAATCCCAGTTCTTGATCATGTGAGTGAAGAAAAAATGTTGGTGGACTTTCAAGATTTGTTGAAAAGGACCACGTTTGATTTTGCATGCTTGATTGCCACTGGGCATAACCCTAATTCTCTTTCGGTGGGGTTTCCGGAAATGGGGTTTCCGGATGCTGTTGATGATGCTTGTGAGGCTATACTTATCCGGCATCTCGTGCCGGAAAGTTTATGGAAGTTGCAAAGCTGGTTAGGGTTTGGGAAGGAGAAAAAATTGGCTAATGGTTGGAGAACCATTGACCAATTTTGGGAGAAGCAAAAGTCAATGAAGCAAGAAGAAATAGAGAAAGGAATGGAAGCTAAAGAAGATGAAGGTATTTATAGTCTTTTGAATTGTTACTTGAGTGGACATGAAGTAACAGGACCAACACCAGCTGAAAAAGTTATGAGAGACAACATCACGGGCTTAATTTTTGCAACTGAAGGCACCACAAGTATAGCTCTCACTTGGTTCTTTTGGCTCGTCTCCAAGAACCCATTTGCTGAAACCAAAATCAGAGAAGAATTGAAGAGAAATTTTTCACAAGAAGGATTCAATAAGCCGCCGTTGGTTCGACTAAACGAGCTGAATAAGCTTGTTTATCTCCATGCAGCTTTGTGTGAAACCCTAAGGCTGTATCCTCCTGTGCCTTTTGAAATAAGGATTCCTCTTCAGCCTGATGTTCTTCCAAGTGGGCACCAAGTGAATCAAAACACACAAGTTTTGATTTCAGCGTATTCGATGGCGAGAATGACTTCAGTCTGGGGAGAGGATTGTCGAGAATTCAAGCCGGAGAGATGGATCACTGAAGATGGGAGGATCAGGCATGAGCCACCACACAAGTTCTTTTCATTCAATGCAGGTCCAAGGATCTGTATTGGTAAGGATATTGCATTTACTCTGATGAAGGCCACAGCAGCAAGCATTATTCATAATTATGATGTTCAAGTAGTGAAAAACCATCCGGTGACCTACAATCTTAGTATTGGTTTTCGGATGAAGCATGGATTACTGGCTAGGGTTTCTAAAAGATCAGCTCAACCGTGGCATATTAATTGATTCAATTGATAAGCTAAGGTCTCTTCAATATGCAAGAAATGTTTCTTATTCGTACTTTTTCCTTTGGTTAATTTAGATTGGAGGAAGTCGCTGATTTCGAAACAGCAAGAAAACATAACGACATGGTGTGGATTTGTCTCCATCCTTAGGAACATTATTCAGCTTCAGAAAACGATTTGGTTACGACTACAATGCATTTGATGCATTGATGGATCGGTCTAAATAAATGTGAATTTTTTATAATTAGTTGTGGAAGGAAAAGTAGTAGTAGTAGTAGATTATTACGTTTAATGGTGGTATGAAGAATGCAAAATAATATAAACGAAACTAGTGAATAATAGTATTTTCTTATATCCACAAAGTCGCAACTAGAGTTTGGCAAAATGAGTCACTAAGTCGTGTTCAAATACCGGTTTAGTGTTGTTTAAATTTAGATTGGCCCGGCTTATTTAATAATCGTGTTAAATTATTGAGGCATACTTTGAAAAAATAAACGGGTTATCTATTAACCCGTTTAATATCTATATATTTAACAAATGTTACACATCCAAATTATTACACATTTACACTATTTAAAGTTTAAATTATACATATGTAAATGATAGTATCTATCGATATCATAAAATATATATGTGTATCAATATTTTACACCCTTACGCTATTAAAGTTCTAAATTTGTATTAAATTTTATAAATAAAACACTGTGTATATGTCTGTCTTCCAAAAAAAAAATAAAAAATAGAGAATCATGTCCAATATTTGAATTTTAATGATAAGAATTTAAAAGTTAATTTAAAGTAAAAATATATAATCGTGTTGTTGTTCAGGTAGATGGGTCAAGAATTTTAACCCTAACTCGATATGAAAAAAAAAATGTGTCAACTCATTTTTAATAATCAAAATTTGATGATTTATTAGTGTCATGTGTTGAAAATGTGATTAAAAAAAAGGTCAAAGTGATGGGTGGTTGAGCCACCATCTTTGAATTCAAAGAATTGGGTGGTTGATGATTCATCAATTTAATAATATCAATTTGATGGCTATACTTCGTTTATTAAATGTGTTAAAAATGTGATTAAAAAAAAGGTCAAAGTGATGGGTGGTTGAGCCACCATCATTGAACAAGGAAAAATGGGTGGGTGCTGCCCATGCAAAGAAGAAAAAGAGGAAGAAAATGGAAGCCAAATTTTGGCTATAAATAGAGGAATTCTCCTCCTCATTTTTGTATCTAAGAGAAGCAATCTAAATTGAGAGTAGAGAAATATTTCTTAAACATGTAATTATATTGTAGGAGCATTTGGCTCCTCAATATGGGTATTACGGGTTTGCTTTGTTAAGGAATATTTCTCGAGATTATGTAGTTGAACCTTAGGTGAGAGAAAATTATTTCTGAGAGTGTAGTTGTAATAATTTTCCACATAGTGAATATTTTTTTCTAGTTGTTTTGTGACAACGACCGTGATTTTTCTCCAGATTTGGAGTTTTCCACGTAAATCTTATGTTGTATGATTGGTGTATTCTCCATTTAATTTTTCTGTTAATTTGTTGTTTGACAAATTGCTTACAGTGATCTTGGGAGGAAGTTCAATTTCCTAACATCGTGTTCGTGTTAGGTAATCGGATTGTGTTAAATTTTGCCAACTGTAGTCGCAATTAATGTACTACATGATAAAATTGACAATTCACCGATGGATCTTATTTGTTATATGGTTTGCCCAAAGATTTTAGTCCTATTATCAACAAAGTCTAGCTCTATATATGTAAATTCTGAAAAAGTTACACCATAAGAGGTATTTTAAAAAGATTTTGAAGTCCAACTCTTTTTTATTTGTAATTTTAACTTACAAAATAGATTTTTGTTTTATAATTTGGCTCTTGGACTTTAACTATCATAAGCTTACCCTTGATTTATAAGCTTACCATATGTGATTTTCAGCCCCTAAATTTCTAATTTCGGCTCAACCCCTGCCCCTACTTCTTGTCTAATGGCGATGTGGCATATTATTGCAATCGATAAATATCCGACCTCATAAATATTTGAGACTTCAAATACGACCAAGAGAGGACTGTTATGTCATTCAAATGAAAAACCCACACGCAACAAATATGTAATAGATGGGCTGATGGGGCGAATCTGATAGTGTAAATTGAACATTGAGATAATAAATATGAAAAACAACATGATTTATAAAACCTTCAGTGACCATCGAGCAAACCTCTTTTCCGAAAACCTGATGTTTTGCAACTTTTTAATAATATTTCTTAGTATTCAAAAAAATTTCTGTAAAGGTTCTTTGTTCTTGAAGATTGCATAAGAGAAAAATAATAACAATAAAATTAGGAGCATATTAACCCTCCATTAAATGTGGGAGCTCGCGATGCAAGACTTTATTTTACTTTTCTGACAGTTGACAGACAATTGGCTCATGACAGCCAGAGTTTTCTCTTTCTACATGGCAGCCTTTCCATATTTTTTTTAAAATTCGAGATCGAGAGGTCACCCAACAAATTAAGAGAAATGATATGGGGACACTCAATGGCTACAAAAGTCTGACAAGACCACTCACATGGCGTTTTAAGTTTTTTTTTTCATTTTTATTTTCACGGCCGTTGGGGATGTCGGCAGGGGCACGCAAGGCATCTTAAAAAATAGTTTTCTCCTTCTTTGTGATAAGCTGCGAGCATTGAGAAAATCAAATTTGTTTAGCGTTTTGGACCACAATTTGAAGCTGTTGAATTTGGTTTTGTTGATTTGATACCCAAATTAAATTACCGGTTGATGCGAGATCTTGGAATTGGTAAGTTTATATAAATAATGAGGATAAGATTGTCATTTTCTTGTCCAGTATATAAGACGATAACGAGCAATCATGGCATCATGCTGGCCAGATAAGGAAAGGATTATCACAAAAAGGAGAGAATACAATATGTAAAAAAAGAAATATTATAATTAGGTAAAGCATCTAAATGATTGGAGAAAAAACACAAGACAAAGCATTACATAATGTCTAACGTTTTTTTTTTCTTTTTAATTAATACGAAGATGAACGTGATGGGATGCTTTGTTCATTTCTAAAGAAATTATCAGGATCCACCATAGTTTTGACATCCACCAACTTGTTGAAATTATTCATAAAATACTTGTTGCCCCAAATGCTGGCTTTTTTTATGCTTGTGTGAGTGTCACCTTTGTTATTTCTTCCGATTTCTAGATCTTTGTCATTAAGATATGCCGCTCGAGGATTTTTGGAAGCATAGGGAGTCATGTAATTGTACATCTTTGTGACCAATTTGAGTGCATTTTGAGATTCTTCTTCTTTTTCCCATACTGCAAAGTACAACAAGTAGTAAATGTTGCCAGCTCTATGTGGGAATGGGATTGCTGACTCTGAAATCTCACTCATTTTCCCACCGTAAGGAAAAATCACCACTTGAATGTTGTGTCCTCCTTTTTCATAAAGCAAATCATACATCCCTTCAAAACCTTTTACAGGAATAGGCTCCCTCACGTAATCAGATTTTTCTTTGAAAAAGGATTTGGAATAATTCCTATCAAGTAATGCTTCCAATTTGTACGGCTCACTTGCTTGCAATCCACTGAGATATATGGCAGATTCAATCCAGCTCATTTCTTTGCAATCTTCTTTTGTCAAACCAAGCTCAGGGAACCTTTCCTGCATTAATGGAAGAAGCCTATCAACCCCACCAAGAAACAAGGATGAGAATGAACACATGATCGTTCCCTTTTTCTTCGTATTACTTAAACTCACTGCCCTAAAGGTAGCACTGATGACTAAGTCTTCAGGAAGCTTATCAGCAACGTACTGATATTTGTCAAGGATCTTTGTCGCATTATTTTCCAAGGTTCTTGTGACTGTGAATGCAGTCACAGTTGATGGAACTGTGACTAAATTTACTTTCCAAGCAACAATGATTCCAAAGCTAGCTGCTCCACCGCCCCTTATGGCCCAAAATAAATCCTCTCCCATTGATTTTCTATCAAGAATTCTACCCCTAACATCAATCAAGTGAGCGTCAACTACTTGATCAGCAGAAAGACCAAATTTACGCATAACGTAACCATAGCCTCCCCCACTAAAATGTCCACCAACACCAACAGTCGGGCAAACTCCAGCTGGAAAGCCAAGAATTTTACTTTTCTTGGCAATTCTATAATAAAGTTAAAGGTAGCACCAGCTTGAACCCAAGCTGTTTTCTTTTCTGCATCAACGTTGATTGAGCTAAGATTTATTAAATCTATCATCACAAATGGAACTTCAGAAGTATAAGAAAGACCCTCAGAATCATGACCTCCACTTCGAACTCTAATTTGGAGGCCATGTTTTTGGGAACATTTTAGGACTGTTTGAATTTGGGATACATGAAATGGCTTGATAATGACTTGAGGTTTCGGGTATTTTGGTGCTCTGAAGAGAAGATTTTGTTTTGAAAAATCCAATATTGATGAATATAAAGGGTTATCTTGAGTGTAAATTACTTCAGAAATGGAGGTGTCCTCAGAGTGTACAGAAAGGCATTGAAGAAAATTTTCATTAGTGAGTAAAACTATCCCATGAAAGGATAGCAAAAGAGCTAAAGTAATTGAAAGAATAATTGTAGTGCTTTTCATTTTGCTGATGTGCAAAAGAGATTAAACCCTTATGTATCAGTATACAATCATACCAACTACTCTGATAAATTAATTTTAAATGTGTGGTGTGCGGCATAATAAAAAAGTACTGCATTATTGATAAGAATGGCATCGTTTGACATTGAAATTTTAACTCAGATAGATTCGTATCAAACAAAAAGCGTTTATCATACCATAAACAAGCTACATTATTTGATGAAAAATATGGTTTTGTTTAAAAAATTAAAATTTTTTTTCCATTTATATTTTATTTTCCTATTTTACTCATGAAAAGTGTTGGATTCACTTCATTTAAGGTGGCCCAAGCCCAAAGCTTCCAATAGTTTGGATGTTTAAGTAATTAAAGAAAATAATTTGGGGTTAAAAGACAATTGCCATATAACTTAAGTTAAAAAATCACGTGGATATAAAAGCAAGTGAAGCGGCACCTTAGGATGGGATAAGGATATTTGAACTATCCGGAATATACTTTACAAACCCAGACTTTTATAAAAATATTTATTACTGTTATGTCCACGAATGAATTTACTATTAAGAATAAAATTATGTAATTAAATGAAATAATTTATTCTCTACACCCATTCAAATCTCTTTTTTCTTTGTCCACCCTTAAACCTTAGTATTCAATGGGCTTCTCTAATATTTTTTTACACATGTCTCTTCAAATTGGAAAAAAAGCTAGGAGTGTGCATCGGTTCGATAAATTATATAATTAGAGTCCATTTTAACCTTGGTTTCTATCGTCCCTTTAGTTTTTAGGGTTTCTGAATCCGTTCATGGCATCGGTGTCGCTGTTCGATTTCTTGTTAATCGTGAAATGATCAAAATATTCCCGAAATATATAAAATACTCAAATTATAACAAAACACGCATGATTAAAGCTTATATAAAAATAGAGATGTTAGTAAGACTTGAATGTAAAATGATTATTTTTTTCCTTTATAAACGTACACTCTCCAGTACTTAACAATAAATAAATTTCTTTTGTATCTTTTTACAAGCAAACCTTAATTATTAGTTGATGATTATTCTTGGAAAAGGTAAGACCCTTCATTTATGCAATAAGTATAAAATGATATTTTAAAATTTTTCATTTTTCTTTAGATATAAGAAACGAGTTGTTTCACTTAGTTGTTGACTTTTGAGTAGCTCGATCTGGGCAAAATGCATTTGTTAATGAATTTCACTTGAATTAAAAAAATTACTGTTTACTTAGATTTTAAATGTGCCACCCCATACATAAATTTTAGTTATCATCCAATAACTATTGCTTTTAGAAAAACTTTTGGATGGTTGGAACATACTCTTTTTCCATTCATTCATTATCATATGTATGTTTTAACTAAGTATATTAATATGCATACAAATATGGCAAATAGTGAATAGATAAGAAGCAATACTTTATAAGCATCCAAGACCTTCTCTTTAAAAAACAATTTAAAAAATAAAATTTGAGTATTTGGAGGATTCTTTAACGATATCAGTATCTAGTTATTCAAAGAGAGTTAAAACACCTAATAATAGCCCCAATTCCATTCATGATTGGTTGAGCTTAATTTATTACTATAATTATTGACTAACAATATTTTTAAAACTGAAATGATGAATAAATTTTAATTGTTTAATTTATTTAATTTTACTAATAAATTACTTGGCTTTAAACATAAAAGTTCTCTATTCAATTTTTAATTGATTGTAATTATATGTATTAATCTTGTTATAGCTTACAATTCATAACTTATTTATTAATTCCTATGATTCTCAGTTGATTTATTAATTCCTAAAGAATTACATGTTTTATAAGTTATAATGTAAAATTTCATCTTATAAGAAAAAGTGTAAAATTTCATAATGAACGAGTTCTACTGTTTCAAGTTGTGAAAAGTACAATTTCAGTAATTTTTTTATTTGACTTTCACTTTTATTTTCTTCTTTTTATATATATATAATTATTTTTTTAGAGTTGATATTTATAAGGGCAAGCTCTTGATACCAATAGAGAAGCCACAAATTGTCAGAAAACTTTTGTTTAAATTTGAACTAAATATTTTATTTGTCCCTAATAAGTTACAAGTTCTTGGCAATCAGATTCAATTATCAAAGGCCTGCATCCAGCAGCTTCTACAACTTCAAAACCAAACTGAATTGCTTTTGTTTATGCTGCAAGAGCATTTCTAAAGAACCCTTCTTGTTTTTGAGCTGTTGCTACAAATTTTCCTCTAGAGTCTCTAATCACAAATCCTAAACTTGCCACCTTGTTCTGTCTATTTGTTGCTGCATACACGTTTATCTTTAAGCACCCTGTTGGTGAGGATTTCCAAGTTTGCTATGCTAAAGAGGTCTGGCTTTGAGGGGAAGGCAGTAATAGTGGCTTAATTTTCCTGTAAGCTTCTACAATGGCTCCTGCTTTAACTAATGATACTTGGGAATATTTCTTATTTCCTTCAAAGATAAAAAGATTCCTTGAATGCCAATTCGCCCAACAAATTGCAATAAATAACTCCATCTTTGTCCTACTCTTTCTTGCAATCAAATTTTAGAACACCCCTAAGAGATCTTGATTTGCAAAGAAGTTCATTTCATCTGCAAAATCAGTGATTTTCCATGTCTTCTTAGATGCTTTGCAATTTGGAAGGGCATGAGTGGTATTCTCTCTTTACTTACCACATCTTAAACACCGAGGTTGTTGCAAAAACTTTTTTTTTTTCCAAAGATTCTCGATTGTTGGAGGGAGATTTTAGGCTGCCCTCCACATGAAAATCTTTATCTTCTCTGAAAGATCAAGTTTCCATATTGTATGCCACTCAGATGATTTTTTTTTTTTTTGATGTACCTGGCCAATCTGGGAATTTCAACTTCAAAGCCACCTGGTATCCACTCTTCACAGCATAGTTACCATGCTTATCAAAGCCTCAAATGAGCTTATCTGGCCCTGAGCTTTTTGGTAGCATTATCTTCAAAATGTGCTCTGTGTCTTCAGATGTGAAGTGTTGTTTTATTAGAGTTTCATTCCACTTATGCTCTCCATCTGTCAATACAAAGATTGAGGTATCTAAAGGCAGGGTTGGTGTTGACAAAATCTTAAAAGTTGAAGGTCTAGGAACCCAATTGCTGTTGTTAATTCTGACTTGATCTCCACATCCTATCCTCCATCTTAATCCTTGTTGCAGCACTTGTCTACCTCAAAAGATTTTCCTCCATATGAAAGATGGCTTATTTCCAAAGCTTGCATTAAAAAAATCTATTTTTTTTTAAATATTGAGCCTAAAGAGCTCTTGCCATTAGGGAGTCAGGGAACTGAATTACTCTCCAGCCTTGCTTAGTTAATAAAGCTTGGTTAAAACTAGATGACTCTCTAAATCTCATCCCTCCTTTCTCTTTTGACTTGCACATTCCCTCTTACCTAGACCAGTGAATGCCTCTGTAATTTCTTTTTGTTTCCCACAAAAAACGAGCTATTTCCTTTTGAATGTTAGCACATAGACCTATTGGAATTCTGAACACACTCATTGCATAAGTAGGGGTTGCTTGGGGTATTGTTTTAATTAACACTTCTTTTCCTCCACTTAAAAAAAAATTTCTTTGTCAGTTAGATATCTTATTTAGCACTCTTTACTTGATGTAGTTGAAGAAACTTACTTCTTTCCTTCCCACCATAGATGGCAGCCCCAAATTCTTTTCATGTCTAGATACCATATTAAGTTGGAATATGCTTTTGATCTCCTCCATTTGCTTGGCTTGGGTGTTTGCACTGAAAAACATAAAGGATTTTTCGTAGTTAAAGATTTGTCATGTTCCAGTTGCATAGCTGTCAAAGATTTGCTTCAGCCTTTTACATTCTTCCAGATCAGCCCTTATGAGATAAGGCTATCATCTGTAAAAAGGAGGTGGGTGATTGACAAGCTATTGCTTAATTTTAGGCCTTGGATTAGCATCTTTGATTCTGCCTGTTGCAACAAGTTCTAGAAGCCTTCTATGCAGAGAATAAAAAGATAAGGGGACAGAGGGCAGCCTCGCCTCAAACCCCTCTGTGAGTGAATCATTCCTTTTATAGTACCATTAATAAGAATTGAGAAAGATGCTGTCGAGATACACCTCATTATCAATTCAATCCATTTGGGGGAAAAACCTAATTTTTCCATAACATTCTCCAAGAAACCCCATTCAATCCTATTATAGGTCTTGCTTATATCAAGCTTTAAAGCTACCAGCCTTTTTTTTTCCCTTTATTGAGCCTTATTTTATGCAAACACTCATAGCTAATGACTACATTATCCGTAATGAGCCTACCAGGGATGAATGCACTTTGTGTTTGAGAGATAATGTTTTGTAACATATGTTTAAGGCTATTTACTATGGTTTTTGTTATAATTCTATAAATTACATTACAAAGACTAACAGTCCTAAATTCTATCACTTGTCTTGGCTTCTCAACCTTAGGTATCAATGCAATGTATGTGTGATTGAGAGGGGCAATATTACCTCCTTCGTTAAGGATGTTGAGGCAGGTTGTCAGCACTCATTTGCTCACTGATTTCCAGTGTTTTTGAAAAAAAAACTGCTGGAAATCCATTTGGTCTGGGGGCTTTTGTTGGGCACATCTGGGATAGGGCTGTTATTATCTCCTCAGTACTGAAAGGTTTATCCAACTCTTCATTCATTTTCGTTGTTATTTTCCTTGGTATTGTTTACAACACCTCTTCCATTTGAATTTGAGAGGGGTTTGTTGTAGTGAAGAGATTTGTAATGTAGCTACAAAATATTCTTTCCACATCTTTTTCTTCCTCTGTCCAGTTCCCATCTTCATTTAAGATTCCCTAAATTTTGTTTTTCCTCTTTCTGGATGATGTTTTTGCATAGAAAAATTTTGTATTTTTGTCCCCTTTGCGCAACCAAGCTACTCTAGATCTCTGCTTCCAATATATTTCTTCTTCTAAAAGGAGGTAATCGATATGTTTTTCTAATCTTTTGACCAACTCACCATCCTCATAATGTTGATTTTATTGCTTTACTTCTTTTAGCTCCTGTATCAGCTTCTCCACTTTGTGCCTTCTATCTCCCAACTCTTCTCTACTCCACATTTGAAGTTGGATCATTGATTCTTTTGTTGTTTTCATGAAACATTCAGCTGCATTTCCATGACTCCATCTTCCTTGTTCAAGCCACTTCAACTTTACAATCTTTCTACATTTGTCATATGAGCTCCATAAGTCCTCATAATGCACTCGGGGGAAGGTCTTTCTCTTGTATCTTAGCCCTCTTCCTTTTTACACTACTGTTATCATAATAGGGTCGTGATCGGGTGTCCTGTCTCTAGAGTTTCGGCGGTTGGAACATGTTTCCCCATTCTTTGTTTCACATAAAACGATCTAATCTTTCCTCGATCAAGCAATGTCTATACCTTTTGTTCGACCATGTCAGTAGGCGCCCACTACTCCCTAAATCCATCAGGTTGTATTCCTTAACAGGCTCCCTGAAATTTTGCCTTAAACTAACATCTCTATCATTTCCTTCTATCTTCTCGCAAGGCCATAAAATTTCATTAAAGTCTCCAAAGCACAACCAAGGTAGAGAAGATAAGTTGGCTAACCTTTTAAGGAGTGTCCATGAATGGTGCTTTTGACTCATTTTTGGGTGTCCATAGATTCTTGTACATCTCCAGTAGCTTCCGTTTTCAGCACATACAACTGCATCAATGTGATGTCTACTCCAAGACTTTACATCCACCCTCAAGTCTGAATCCCACATTAGGGCCAAGCCCCCCCTTTCCTGTTCTGTCAACTTGAAAACAATTTTCAAAATTTAATTTTTGACTCTTTTCTTGCATTTGCCGCGGTGTTAACTTGGTTTCGCAGAGAAAAACAAGCTTAGGCATATGCAGTTGGAGCAGTTTTTGAGCTTTACCGAATGTTAGGTCGCTCCACATTCCTCGAACGTTCTAACTGATAACATTCATGGCTGTCGGCGGGGCTAGTATCCAGCCTCCGCCGATTGTAATACTGAAAATTCCATTGTCATCTCCTCTGTTTCATTGGTTTGCTTTTCCATCCTCTCCATATATAGCTTTTATTTTGCTTTCGGTGAAGCAAAGATCATTGTCTAAGATCACTCTCCCCATAGGGCCACTCATTTTTTTCATTTTCGCTTCTGGGCTTTCCAAATTTATTGCCATTACTTCACTTGCTGGCCTTTCGGCTATATTTGGCCCATTTTGCGGCTCACCCCATTTTTCTCTATTCTTGTCATCTTGTCTAACTTGTATTTTTCCCTTTCTCCTTTTGGGCTTTGTCATAGGTGCCTTAGGCCCATTTGCCATTTTTTCCATTTTCCCCTTCATTTGTATCTAAACCTCGACTTTTAGTTTCCCGCTCTATTTTCCCGCCACAAATTTTCTTCATTGCCAAATTCAGTTTCCCTTGTAACTTTTTTGGCTCCGTCTCTTTTTCTTTCCCTTCTGCATTAGCCGTCTGCTCCCCTATTGATGTTGACTTCATTGACAATCCCACTTAGCCTCTGACAGCTTTCACTCCTTGCTCCCTTATCATTGCCCTCTTTCATGAAAAGCTCCTCTGGAATTAATATCTTCTAACTCCGGGCTGCTCCAACATCCAAACCCGATGTTTCATTCCGGGTTGAGGCTTGTACTTCTGTAACTTTGGACTTGGAATTGCTAGGTGGGCTTTGTGAATTCCTTCTTTGATTTTGTACGTCTGCATTCCTCCGGGAAGATTAATATTTTTAAGTTGATAGAAACTCAAAACTTACGAAGCCCACTATTAGGCCTAAAGCCTCAGTGGCTATACACGTTTATTAAGATGGTAGACATGATGATCATACAGACAGAGGATTCTATCTATAAATAGTGTTTGCATTCTTAAATAGTTTAGCGTTCTATTTTTCACTTGAGTCTTATTATTTGTAGAATTTAATTAATTAAGCCATAAGTTTTAAAAGTGGATGACTTAAGTCTTCCCGAATTTAATTAAGCTATCTCCTTGTTACTCTATTACGTACGTGAAGAATGTTGCAAAAGGGGCTACTCGTGTTGATTTAGTTTACCTTTATGTTGTTAACGGTATTTGATGTGTTTGAATTCAATTTAATTACCTTGTTTTATATTTTTAATATTACAATTATCGGATAATCATCAAACTGAATGGATGTTGTTTCCATCTTTTTAATATTTTATGATCTACATTATCATTGGACAATCAAACTGAGTGTTCTTGTTCGCAGTATTTTAATGGATGTTGCTTATTAACTCATAATAAAAAAATACCCCAAATTATTACTCTCGATTTATTTATTTATTTAATTTTAAATATTATTTTTTAGGCCTAATTAAACCCAATTAGACTAAAAAGGGAAGTAATAAAAAGATAAAAAATAAAAGTAAGAAGAAGAAGAATGGAGAGAAAGAGAGCTACGGAAATGAAAGGTGGGGGAGAAAGTTGTTGGCCGAAACATTTCGTGGAAACCCCTTCAGTTTTCTGAAATTGGAGGTAGGCTTCTCAGTTTTTGAGTTTCTTACACTATTAATTTTTTTTTTTAAAAAAAATTGATTTGGCATTCGGAGGATTGCAAAAGAATAACAAGATATTGGATAAGATGAGTTCTACTTTACATAAATATTGTATTGTGAGTTTATATATTTTCTAATATTAGTTCATTTATATTTATATTATGATTAATTGTGATTTTGATTAAATTTTGGGGTTTGCTTATTAAATAAATTTGAGGATTCGGATGTTTTGATAATTGATATATGAATTTTAGAGCAGAAATTTCCTGAAATAATGAATTGAGCTCTTATAGGCAAAATAAATTAAAGTACTTATGGTGGGATATGTAAGAATCATGAAAATTGGTGGATTAGAATTAATTCTATAAATTTTAGATTTAAAGACATATATGAGCATTGTCAACATTATATGTTAATTTACAGCAGTGAGATTTCTAGAAGGAGATGTCATTAGATAATGAATACAGAGAATAAATTACAAACTAGTTTTATTTCATAATGGATGTTGAGTATAATTATGTTTTCTTGGTTCAACAAAGAGCCGCGTTCGTGAATTAACATAGGACGTCGAGATGAGTCAAGTTTGAGCATCATTGTTCTGAGTGGAATATGCCAAATTTATATTTTATATTTTTCTTATGATTTTAAATTTAGTTTTGATGCTTTCATTAAGTTTGTAGAAAATAGAATTTATTTGCATACTAATGTGTTCCTTTAAGGATATGAAAAATGACTTTTTTTAATTCATTTGATTTTAAATGCATATAGTATTTTAGTGAAATAAAATATAGATTTAAATTTTGTTTAAAGTGTTTATGTATGTGTGTAAAAAGTTTGTTTCCAAAATCTTTAGGCAATACATTTTCCATCCAGATACAAAGATGAGTACAGAAAATGATTGTGATGATGCTAGGAGTCGTAGATCATATTAATAAAGCATTTTTATCACCTCTTTTTTGGATTGTGTAAGTTATGGTTGTTTAATGTATTAGCGACAACATATTCTTTTGAAACTATTTGAAATATTGGATGATATTTGGATGAGATTATTTAAGCATATTATTTACAATGATGTAGTATATTATGTGTTTGGAAAGTTGACCAATGAAGTTGGTTGAGTACTAAATTATTTTGGAAGTGTTTATCTTACATATTTGCATATTAGAAATGTAAAAAATACTGTGGAGATTTTATCAAATTTTAGGCAAATCTATATTGTTAAATTTATCACATTATATAAAACTAGATAGATTTACCCTTAAAGTTTGGGGCAGATTGTTTCAATTTAAGAGTTGAGTCTTAGCTCTAAGTTAAATTCTTAATTTAGAAACTATGCTAAATCAATATAGAATATCCTCCTCAACACTTTCATCACATGCAGGATAATCTTTTTAGTTGATTCTTGTCATATGGTAAAATAGTATGGGTCCATCCATATTTTTCTATTATAATAACATACAAATGTCTATAGGTCTAACCATACTCAAAAGCTAGCTAAAGGGCTGAGACCCAAGTTTTTTACACTTATCAAAGTCTTTCATTCCTAGTCCATGTAGGATAATGTCCATAACATGCCCATCACGTGCAAGCCGATATTTTTGTCTAGTCTTTTTAATGTGGTAAGGTAATGTGAGCTCACTTATATGTGAGTTTAGTTTTGATATATTAAATCCCATGTGCTTAATTAGACCTTATTACAAATTGTGGTTGAAATACTATAAACAATTGATTTCACAAGTTTTGATAAAAGTGGTGTTTAATGAACTTTTAAAAGTTATTTATTTCACAAATTTCTCTATTTTGACAGTAGTAAAGACGGTAGAGAGTTGTATTTTTTTTTTATAAGAAGCTTATTAAATAAGCCAGCACTTTTTTTAAGATTCTTATTATAACTTTAATATTTTAGCAAAATAACAATCATGTTTTACTTTCCATAATAATAGACGAAGAAAAGATAATTTAAACTTATGTCTAGTCATTATAAAATAATTAAGAGAGTATTTTCGTAATAAAATTTACTAAATATATATATTCTACTTCTGAAATTGAGTGATGATACAGTCACAAACTCTTATACTAACTTATTGATTTGGTATTAATTTATTAATTTAATAAAAATATAAAATAATAAAAATAAATGATGTGAACCAAGAGACATATAATCCAACCAATTAAATTATACCACATCAATTTGTATAATATATATATATATATATATATATATATATATATATATACAAGAATCTATAAATGTATTATTACTCTTTGAAATTCACAAACAAACATTAAGCTACATTTTGAATTAGCAGTTTATTTTATCCGTATACCAAAAGCAACACACTTTAGCAACTTATTTTTTTACACTTCTAAGAATTAGGAAAAAGACCCGATACGTCATGGAAATGTTGGTCACAATATCCCACATTTTCCGCCATTCCGCTATTTAATTTTAACTCTTTTTAATTCTAATCTTTAATATTTCTATTTCAGGCTTCCTGTGGGAGCAAAATTTTGGTGCACGGCAAATCATTTTCAGGCAATAATAAATCTCTTTGGTTTGGAATCTTGTTTCATTCGTAGCTTGGAACTACGACAACAAGGAAATTTAATGTCAAATAGTTGTTTGTGATCAATCAAATTGCAAGAAAAGGACCGATATAATGCTGCCAATTTTCAATCAATCGGAGTGACGATAAGACAAAGAAAGCACAGCTAGCATTATCAATGATTCAGATAAATCTGAACCAATCAGTGGAAAAGCTGAATAAACAGATAATGAACCTAATCTCTTAAATACGAGACAGAATAGCTATGTCTTCGTGGCTCCTTTTCACGTGGAAAGCTAGACCCTAATTCAAACATAAAAATCACCATCAGTAATATAACTTCCTTGGCATCTTGCTCCATTCGACCATTGAATTTAGATAATAAGTTAGCTAGTGACAATGCAAAAAAAGGCTTATCACCGTCAACAAGAGTGACGGCAACACGAAGAAACGCTAGGTGCAAATAAGTGGATTAATCTCTATATTTCATTTGTAATAAAAAAATAAATTTAATTTTTCCGGTTAACAATTTTTGTTATTTTGAGTTTCAGACTTTCAGTCAGCCAAATCTGAAAAATGAAACCCCCAAATAACTAATTCGGAAGCTCAAGATTGAAATCAATGATTTAAAAATGATAATTATATGCATGCTTATACCACGTAATACATAATGTTTCTAATTCATTTATTGATATTTTAAATAATCTCTTGGGTAAATTTTTGATTATTCCGAATTTATTATCTTTAAATTATTCCATTACTATTAAAAACTTTAAGTTATTTTAATTTTTATTTAAAAAATGAGAGGAGAGAACTAATTTATATTTGTTAAATTATTTTAATTATTAACAATATTTTAATATGATTATTCTACTAAACAAATTAAATTGTTTATATTACATTTGTATTTATTAAAATTTTTGATGTTCAATTGTTTTTTTTTAACTCTTTAGATAAGAAACCCTCCCTAAATTCTCTCTCTCCGTCACCAATCAATCTCCCGAAGTCTGTTATTGATCGGCTTTATAAAGTTAAGGTTTGTAATGCAAAACTGAAAATTGTTTTTTCATCCATTCGTTGCCCTCTCTTGCTCTTTCTAAGAAGCGTTTTAACTTTTAACCAGCCATCCACTTGGTCAAATTAGTTGACTCAAGTGCCCACGCGAGGACTTAAATAATGAAACTAATGAATTGGGCACTTGAAAACTCTGCGTTTTGCTTTGGCTTTGATTAATGGCCAACATGTTCCTGGCCTCAATCTCATCAACACTCCTAGTTCTCAAGATTATAACAAATAAAAAGATTATCTCTTTTGCACTCACGTCGCTTGGAAGTCAATCTTTTTTTCTGATTTTTATCATGCGGAAAGGTAATTTACTCTCCACGTGTGTGTGAATCATATCAAGTACCACTCAAAAGCCCATAAATCTATCTCATACTAAAAATTATAAAATTTATTTAACACAAAAATTATTTCAATTTTTCATAATAAATATAAATATACTATTAAAATAAATATAATAATTTACATTTTAAAAATTATTTCGTATATTAAAAATATTCTAATATCATTAGTCTACTAAATAAATTAAATTATTTAAATGATATTTATACTTATAAGAAATAAAAATAATTACTATCTTTTGAGGTTGTTACAATCAACAGAAAATTTTAGTATTTTATATTAAAAATTTATAGGTCTACATAATTATTTTTCTAAATTTTTAGAGTGTAGATGTCTTTTTTTTTCTTTATCATGAATTTATCTGAAACCCTTTTTTATTTTTTATTTTTTATTTTTTCTAATCCCATTTAGTTTTTAGTCTTTATCTTTTTTTTTTCCTCCCTCCCTAATAGTAGAAGCAAACTTCCGTGGTGGCATAGCAACTGAAAGATCACAGTGACCATCTTACTTCCATCATACCGATGAAAGTAAGACAAAAAGTCAGTGGATTGATAACCCCGAAAATGGCTCATCATCACCGTCAATAAACCAAGAAAATTCCCGGTCCCATTTTTCCTTTTTAACACCACAGCGGGGGAAAAAAATTGAGGTAAATTCTCAATCCTTGAGATAAATTTTTAAATATGAGTTAAATCAGCAGATTTTTATATACTATCATAGTAGACTCACCCATGATACTGCACATCAACTAGTCTCTATGTAATGGTGTGAGTGGACCTGCTCCACATCGACTGACAATAAGTTCTAGACTGACAAAAATAAGTTTTTGGCAATCTCTTGAGCTAGTTTTTATTTATTTATTTATTTATTATTATTATTAGCAGCTAGGCCCATGTGCTTCTATAAATTGATATCCTATATAAATAACTTCCCATTTTATATTCTTGGGTGTTGATGCTTAAATGCACATTTCCTGTAAATTTGTTATTACATCATATGGCGTTGTAATTAACTGAACAGAAATATTAATGGTGAATCCACATGAAATCTGCATTTAGATATCTGCACCCAAAAAATTTTATACACACATTTTCTTTAGTAAAGATATTATCATTTTATTAAAATGAGGATGATCATTAAAATATAAAAAATACAAATATTAATAGATTGAAAATTATAGTTTTTGTTTGTTAATATATTGAAATCTGTATTTTTTATTAATTGGTAGCATCTTTATTTTATCAAAGTGAGGATATTCTTAATAGAGAATGAGTATATATGTGTGTGTGTGTGTGAAGTTTGAAACGGCTTATAGAATGAGACTTACCCTTCCAAACATCTCACATGGCTTTAATTGGGCTTTTGGATATCTTCTTGGCAATCATTTGCTTCTTGATTCTTCGATATTGTTTCAGCAATAACAATGGAATCCCAAAGAACTTCCCAGTCGTTGGTATGCTGCCACACCTTCTTCTTAACGTTCATCGTATCCATGATTATAGCACAGAAGTTCTAGAGAAAACGCAATGCACATTTTTATTCAAAGGTCCTTGGTTCGCAAACATGGACATATTGGCCACAGTTGATCCAGCCAACGTACATCACATAATGAGCTCAAACTTCTCAAATTTCCCGAAAGGGCCAGAGTTCAAGCGAATCTTTGATATTTTAGGAGATGGGATTTTCAACTCCGACTCAGATTTGTGGAAAAACCAAAGAAGGTTTGCTCAAGCTTTGATGAATCGTCATAGCTTCTACAAGTTTTTGGTGAAATCCAATCAAGCTAAACTGGAGAAAGGGCTGATTCCAATTCTTGATCACATGTCCAAACAAGGCACAACAGTTGATCTGCAGGATTTGTTCCAGAGGTTTACGTTTGATTCTACGAGCTTATTTCTTACAGGCTATGATCCTGGTTGTTTGTCAATTGAATTTCCAAAAGTTCGATTCCTAATGGCATTGGAAGATGCCGAGGAATCAATATTTTATCGGCATGTTGTTCCGGAAAGCTTGTGGAAGCTACAAAGATGGCTTGGAATTGGAGAAGAAAAGAAACTGAAAAAAGCTAAGGAAACGTTAGATAGTGTCATATTCGAACTCATACAAAGGAAAAGAAGAGAGATTAACGAAGAAATTTTATCGAAAGAAATAGATGGGGTGGATTTGTTAGCATCATACATGCACGAAAACAAAACCATTATGGGAGAATTGAAATGTGCTGACGACAATTTCTTGAGAGATACAGTCTTGAATTTCATGATTGCGGGGAGAGACACAACTAGTTCAGCTCTCAGTTGGTTCTTTTGGCTTATTTCAAAGAACCCAAAAGCAGAAACCAAGATTAGAGAAGAGCTTAGTTCGATAGTACCAGCTGAGAAACTCGGAAAATGGTGGGATTTTGACACGCAAAAGCTAAATCAATTGGTTTATTTACATGGCGCTTTGTGTGAAGCATTAAGGCTTTACCCACCAGTTCCTTTTCAGCATAAAGTTCCTTTAGTGCCAGACACTCTTCCAAGCGGACACCACGCCGTTCCGAGAACAAAGATCTTGTTTTCTCTGTATGCAATGGGGAGAATGAAGTCAATATGGGGAGAAGATTGCTTGGAATTCAGGCCTGAAAGATGGATTTCTGAAAGTGGAGGGATCAAATGGGAGCCGTCGTACAAGTTCTTCTCATTCAATGCAGGACCAAGGACTTGTTTAGGCAAAGAGGTCGCTTTCACTCAAATGAAAGCTGTGGCTGCCGGCCTAATTCATAACTATGATATTCAAGTTGTGGAAGGACAGCGTCCTGGCCCCAATGTGTCTATTATTCTCTATATGAAGCATGGATTAAAGGTTAGGGTTCATGATAGATGGGCTAAATAATTGAACAAGCTTGGGAAATGTCGTAATCCTCTGATTTAATATGAATAATTGAGCGAGTTTGCGTGTATCATTTGAATAACTATAGTTTATGCAAGTATGAATATCATTAATAATTGTTCATATTATCTGGATATTTTAATTTGTTGTTTTGGTGTTTTATTATGTGATTTCTTCTAGATTTAAAGATTCTTAAATGATAGATAAAGAAAGATTTCAATCCGTGAAAGAATTGAATTTGGTGTTAGAGTGTTATTGAAAGAGTTAATTGACGTAGGACGTTAATTTGAATTAATTTAGGATTTTAAATTTTTTATTATTTTAGGGATTTCTATTTTAATTGGAGTCTATTATAGTACGTGATTTAGTATTTTATTTCGATTATAATTGTGATATAGTTTCTTTTTTTAAATTAACTTAGGAAGTAAATTTACCTTAGGAAGTGAGTTTACCTTAGAAAGTCTCGTTATCGTAACTCAAATTCAATTATTCAATAAAAACCCTTTTTTTATAATACCCTCTAAGATTATTTATCAAAATCTCTCTTGTAGAGTCATTTGGGATAGCCGTCATTTAATCTCGCTTAACGCGCTATTAAAAATCTCATTAAGTCATTTGGATTAGAACGATATCGAATCACACTTCGATTATCGCTAATCGCATTGATTCAAAAACGATATCTGTTTACCTTATCAATTTTGCTTCCGCTGCACCTGCCTCATCAATTGGTATCAGAGCGGTTCTGCGCTATTCACACAACTTTCCAGGATACCCATATCCATCCATACCAAATCCACCACTGAAAAAAACCAACAAAAAAAATAGAAATTCTCAAAATTGAAAACCCTAACTGCCACCATGCAACCACCGCTGCCACCTCTCCATCAGTCGTTCACCGTCGGCCAACACAATCACTAAAGTCTCCAGCCACCACGAACCAAACCTTAGCCATCACTGCCCTCAATGCCGCTTGCAAAAATCATCTAAACCTGCGAGCTTCACCATTCAATTCACCACCATTTAATCGTGACTACCGCCAGTCAACTCCTCCGCCAAACTTGCCTGCCTTTGGTGACCAAAACCAACCAACTTCCACTATGGATCGCTGCCCGCAGCCACCGTATGAAACACCAACTCGCGAGTTCCCCACACACGGGCTACTGCCAAACCATCTCCCTTTTCTGTCAATTTATGCCACCACCATAATCCCAGCAACCGGCGACCATAAACCCAGCCATCCGCCGCCGTAAAACCGCCTTAAATTGAAAGTCATATCTCCATAAGCCGCCGCCAATTCGACCAAACCGCCGCGAATCTGGCCAATCCACAGCCACCATCATACTCATCGACCTTAATCCACCCATCCTTACCTGATTTTCAACTACTGTCACCAGAAACGTGAACTTTTGTTTAATTACCGTTTCACTTGGTAATTTTATTCAATTTTTAGTTTAGCCCCCAACTCTTTTAAAACCACCATCTCTTACCATCTTCACTCCGAATCACGACCACACCCAACCTAAGAGTTGAGTATTATTTACATTTTTGCCATTGTGTGGAAACTTGACAATAAATGGTAAAGTGCCATCTTTGCCCTTCTATTTATCATGTGCCGGAATTATTTGTATATACTTGTCCAAACAAATTTCTTGATTGGCTAGATAAGATTGAGCACTGGTTTCTATTTTGGCGCACTCCTAAAGAAGAGCAAGTATCATTTGCTGCTAGTAGATTAAGCATAAGTGTTTCAGAATGGTGGGATGAATTACAAATTTCTCAACTTGAGCAAGGCAAATGCAAAATTAAGTCATGGAACCGTATGAAGCATATTATGTGATCTGAGTTTATCCCTCTTAATTATTGTTTAGTATAACAAGGTAAGATATCAATTTCTGATTATGCTACTGAGTTCGAAATTTTATGGATGTAAATATTATTATGAACTTGAAGAGGATACAATTACAAGATTTGTCAAGGGACTCAGTTTTATATTAAAGACAAGATGCCTACATATATTATATACACGTTGTAGTATGTAATTTTGATAGCGAAGCAAATTGATCACAAAATTTATCACAAATCATAAGAGAAAGAAGCCAAGCATTGAAGCAATTAAGACAACCTCATCATCGACACCAATTTGAGATCCGTAATCTTATCACAAGTCAGTAGCCTAAAGTGAAAGGCATATAGATAAAAGAAGTTTGTGCCTCTCTACATGTCGAAGATGTGCCTAATATTGTAGAAGAAAATGTACAATTTATTATTGATTTAAAGTTTCAATCTGACAAATTGTTTAAGAATGTGCATGATGTTTACTTGGAAGAGAAGACAAGTGTTGAAGATGATGAGATTATTGATCTATCTGATTTTTTTAAAGAAGACGAAAAACCTCATCTTGATTTGACCATTGAGCCTAATAATATAACTAAAGTTGTGCAGCAAAATCAAGTTGAAGAAACTAAAATGATTGAAATGGTTCTATCTATTATCATTGAAGACAAGAAGATTATGCTTGAAGAAGCTTTAATTGCAAAGGTAAATCTTGTGGGAGATGCATTGAGCCACAATTAGGGAAGGGGAAAAATTATTTGATCGTTGTTCATTCTTGGAAGACATCATTGCCTTGAAGAATGTACAAGCGAAAGAAGTTGATGAAGTATGGATTTTTTAAAGTTTCGTGAACAATTGATGAGAAAGACAATAAGTTCGAATTACAAGATGATTTGGTCTTACACTACAAGTTTCATCCTCTAGATTGTATTCAAACTCATGGACATATTTCTTTTAAGAGGAGAAGAATGATGTAGGACGTTAATTTTGGTTAATTGAGTATTCTAGAATTTTTATTATTCTAAGGCTTTCTATTTTAATTGGAGTCTATTATGATATGTAATTTAATGATATGTAATTTAATATTTTATTTTCATTATAATTCTGATTTAGTTTCACTTTTTAAATTAATTTAGGGAAGTAGGTTTCTTCTATTATAAATAGAGAAGTCTCATTATTGTAACTCATATTCAATTATTCAATAAAACCCCTCCTTTATAATTCCCTCTTGAATTATCTATCAAAATCTCTCTTGTATTAGAGCGTCATCTAATTTCGCTTAACGCGTTATTAAAAACCTCATTGAGTCGTTTAAGTTAAAATGATATTTAATTACGCTTCGATTAAAGCGTAAGCTAATGGCGTTGGCTTGGTCCAATATTAGAATGATAATTAGTGTTTCTTACCTTATCAATTTCGCCATGCTTTCATCATTGTAGCTTGAATTTGTTGTACATGTACATCTATGTATTATTCTTTAAGTAAATGAAGTCCTCATGTATTTTTTAGCTTCTCACCCCTAAATTTAATTACCTTTCCCGTCAAATGACAAAAAAAGACCAAAACTTCTGCTTATTTGGTAAAATTAATTTTTTTTCTCATGTTTTAATTTTACTAGAAGTTCTCTAACATTATAATGATAAATATATCAATGTTTTTTTTTTTTTATAGAAAACTTGTAACTGAAAATTTTGAGAGTTGAAAAATAAATGATCTCGAACACTAATATTAAACAGAAGTGTTTGAGGGAAATACATCGAGGCGACCAAACATGATGAGCAGGTGGTTGGTGGCAGGGTTCTGCGAGCAGGTGTATCCTGCAAGAGCCAAGTAGCAGGGGAATAGGAGCAGGAGTATTCGCCGTCCCACCTAATATGCCATTCGTGAGGCCGAACTCCTGTTAGAGGCATAAGGTCATTCCTGCTAGGCATCGAGGCGAGGAGACCCAGTCAACGACAGTTGGCAGGACGTGCATTCCTATCCGAGAATTAAGGCACGAGGTCCATCTCCATTCGCCGACAATGGCGATAATGGGCGCCCACCGAGAGTGGGAGAATGACGGACTAAGATCCGGATTCCTATAAAAAGGTAGCCAACGAAGGTAAAAGGGTTAGAATTTTTGCTATTTGAACTAAGAAAAGAGAACTCTAAGAATTGAGATTATAGAAAAGCCATAAGACCCGTGGCAAGCGTTCCCAGAGCCTTCACATCTGACTTGAGCGTCGGAGGGTTTACGCCGAGAAAACAACCGGCGTGCTCTGATTCGTTTCTGTGAACGCAGGGATACTTGGAGAAGAAAGCATACGAGGAGAGATCCTGATCGAGGTGAGGTTGATCGAGCAGATATCCTGGTCGTAGGACGAAAGATAATCTAATCTCGCATCAACATTTTTAAGGCGCCGTCGCGCGAGCAAAAGCTTTGATAAGAAGGAGCGGCAAGTGAAAGCCTGGAGACGGAGGAAGTAGTAAAGGGGGTGATATGAACGATTCCGTGACGCCGAGGGAGATAGCAAAGGTGAAAAGCCATGTTCGACCGGATGGAACGGATGGAAAAGCGGATGAGACTCGACAACCATCCCGCATGAAGCTATGGAGTGAACGGGTAACCCAGAGGAAATGGTGGAGGTGGTGGAGTCCAGATGGTAAGTCAAACCACCGGAGATTAGCAGAGAGGTAATATACTGGGAGAATTCCATGAGGCGAGCAATCCCTGACAGATTTTTTACGAGGACGATGGGGCGTAAACAGAGTTGAGGCAACATTTGCATGTACAAGAAAGGGATCAGTCATAAAGACGTGACCTCGTCGCAAGTAAGGAGGAAGTGCGCAGACTAGCGCAGATAATCGACGAGCAAGGAGCAGAGCTCCTTTGAGGATAATGCCGGAGAAATCACCGCAGCAGATATCATGAGGCGATTCCAGAGATTTCCGTCTCCGACCTTAGATATTCGGACGAATCCGATTGCACATAGAACGCCTAACGACATAACGGGGTAAGTGATTATCTCACCAAAGGTGCGTGGTGTTCCCACTATCCCCTGAGGGACGATGCACGCGAACAGAAACTTCCTCGGCAAAAGATTAAAACCTTCGAGCAGACGTGCGAATTCGGCAGAAGCGTTAGTGGGTAATGGCACCGTAAGATGACGATTGAAAAGAAAACAAGGAGCAAGAACCCTTCTAAATTCATCAAGAGGTTTTGAAGATGTCCCTGGCCGAGGTGTACGAGGCCATAAAGGATCGGGGGTTGCTATACCTCCGGCTCCAATAACCAAGCTACCCAGCAGGAGGGATAAGGGACGCTATTGTAAGTTCCATGGCACTCATGGCCACACCACAGCAGATTGCAGAGATCTTAAGACCAAAGATTTGGTAGAAATCCAGATTCGGATTCTAGTTTGTAGATGGGACCATCCCAATGGTAGCCTCAACAAGTGAAGGGGAGCAGAGTAAACTGAAAGGCGAAAGAGTAGGGTTATAAATGGGGTCCGACATCGGGAGACTCCAATGTCGGGAAGTTAATTATACTAGACACGTTACGACCGAAAGAGGTATTCTTCAACACCCCAAAGCAGCCAAACGTGTGTCGCAAGTGCCAATCATGTGGATGAGGACGAAGGATCCCATACCCCACGAGGACGCTTTCGTCATCAAGGCCAATGTTAAGAAGTTTGACAGATACTTGGTTGTGAGTTCATTGATGTGTTGTTTAAGTCAACCCCGAGGAGATGGGAATAAGACCAAGTCGATTACACCAATACCTCCTCAAGGGTTTGGAGGAAGGTCGGTCCCTTCCGCTGGTCGAAGCCGCTTATCACGACGGGAGCTCCCGAAAAGCGACAATGACATCGACTTTGTGGTAGTGGATGAGGAAGGCCTTACCAGACGATCCTAGGTCGGCCATTTCGAGGATTTAGCAAGCGGTCCGCCCAACCATTATCCGCTCAAGACCGTGAACGAGGTAGTTGGAGTGCAGGAGACCGGAAGATCGCAGAAGTCGCTACTCCTCAAAGAAGGAAGAATGCAGATAACATCCTCGATACCCGAGTGGAAAACAAGAATGGCAAGAACTAGAGGATCTGGAAACAGTAAGTCTGGGACCAGAGAATCCGGGAAAGACGATCAGAATCGGGTCGAGACTTAAAGGAGAGCAAAAGCAGGAGTTGGTGAAATGCTTACAGACTCATGCAGATGTGTTTGTTTGGACACATGAAGACATGCCGGATCCCAGCATGTCATGTCGGCGAAAGAAAGGTGCAGAAGCGTAAGAGGAGGCTTCAACCAGAGAGGTATGAGGCTATAAATGGCGAAGCTTTCAGAGCGTGGTTCATTCGGGAAGTCAATTACCCTGAATGGATATCGAATGTGGTGTTGGTAAGGAAGGAAAATGGCAAGTGGAGGATGTGTGTGGATTTCACGGACCTTAATAAGGCGTGCCCAAAAGACAGCTTCCCTTTACCAAAAATCGATCAGCTAGTAGATTCAACGGATACGGTTCCGCTAATGGACGCGTTCTCGGGATACAACCAGATTCCCATGTACGAGCAGGATGAGGAGAGCACGGCTTTCATCACTAACCAGGGTTTGTTCTGTTACAGGGTAATGCCATTTGGTCTAAAAAATGCTGGGGCCACCTACCAGAGGCTGGTGAACAAAGTCTTTAAGCCGTTGATTGGGAAAACCATGGAGGTGGATGACATGATCACCAAGTCCAAAATCCCGAAAGAACACGACACCGAGGAGACATTCGGGCTTTTGAGGAAGTATAAGATGAAGCTCAACCCTAAGTGTGCTCTTTGGGGTCGAGTCGTGAAATTCGATTCACGGCGAGGGGATCAAGCAAATCCCGAAAATCCAGTAATCAGGATGAGGTCTCCAGAACTCGGGCGAGATGCAGAGCCTCACGGGTTTCAAGGCGGCGATTATATACGCAAGGTATAAATTCTTTCAAGTGATATGAGGGAAAGAAAAGCGAATGGACACGCGAGAAGCCTTTTTAACAAGCAATACTTGCAGAAGCTTCCACGCCGTCTACACCGGGGATGGGGACAAGTTATATCTGATTCGGCGGTATCGGATCGGGCCTGCTCAGGGAGGAAGAAGGAGTTCAAGATCCGATATACTACACCAGCCCCGCTGACGCCGATCTTTGAGATACCCACCGTGGAGAAATGGGCACTTGCCGCCGCTTTCGGAAGTTGAGGCTATATTTTCAGTGCATTCCCTTAATAACAAACCACCATTGCATACAAACTCGCACAAGCGATGCTTCGGCTCCACAAGTGGGCTATAGAGTCGAAGCGAGTTGACATAGACTACAAACCCCGATAAAGCGCTCAAGCAATGATTTCAGCGAAATTCACAGAGTATGTTTAATTAACGAGATGTAATTCAGACATGCCGAAGTTCAAGTGTGGCAAATGTCGTAGATCGGGTGAGCAGGATCGGAGCGGGATCAGATTTGGAGGGGAGGAGATCTCTTATGTAGAAAGTTAGAATTGCAAACGAATAACCGCGACCTTGATACAGGATTGAACTGCCGCGAGAGCAGAGTGAAAATCGAATCGATTCCGGTTGCGAATCATGAGCGAAAGATTCCAACCGAGAGAGGAGAAGATGAAGCAAAGACCAAGATAAAGGTCGGGGAAATTGAAGCGGTGGGTACAAAATCCTGGGGAGCGAATAGTCGAGCGATATTTTACGTGATGCAGAAAAATGCCAAAGTCGGTCCCTCCGAAGTCCGAGAAAGCGACTTTGCGAATAACAAAAATGCTCGTGGATGGACCCGATAGTTTCATACCTGTAGACGGGTACTACCAAGATAAGCTCGAAAGATTAGAGCCTGACCTCGAGATACACGATGATTGATGGATCAGATCGGCGAGGATATACACTACCGCTCCTTCGATGTTCGACGAGGACGGCGGATTACGGGATCTTGAGAGAAATACATAAACGAATTTATGAATCATTCTTGGAGATCCGCCCACAAGGTTTTGGGCGAGGATATTTCACGAAATGCACCGGATGCATGAGAAGACCGAGTGCAAGCCGCAGTTTTGTTTCACCAACCACCGCAGCTCACCTCTACGGTCTCCCCATTTGCTCAACGGGAATTGATCCGACGGCCGCCAAAGCGGATTTGCGAGAACGCATGCAATAGATTACTTCAAGTGGATGAGGTCGGCCAGCAGGATCAAGAAGAAAACAACAGACTTTTGTGGAGAAACCGGTCCGTCGACACGGATCCCTTACATCGTAACGGATAACGGCAGCCGATAATCACGCCTTAAGGATTTCGCGAACCCGGATAGAAAGTATTGCTCGCCGCTCACCCGAATCGAATGGACAAGTAAGCGCCAACAAGACCATCAAGAGGCTTTTGAAAACCGTGGAGCAAAAAGGGCGCATGGGTTGATGAGCTATCAAAGTGCTATAGGCATAACAACCCACAAAACGCAATCTGGGAGACACCGTCATTGGCTTTGGACAAGCGGTCGTGCCAAATTTGAGATAAAACGCACACATGCATTCATTTTGAATGGAGGCGTGAGAACGACGAAGCAGATATGTTCAATCTTGACCGCTAACGGAAAAAGAGGAGCAATGAGCGATCATTTTTACCAATAGGGTTGCCCGGTATTATAACCGAAGGTGAACATATCAACGTCGGAGATCGGGTGCGGGCGAGAGTGAATCGAACACCAAAGACTTCGAGAGTGCTCGGTCCAATCGGGAAGGGCCATATAGAGTCAAGCTACTTGGTCCGGAGCTTGTTCGGTTCGCATGGATGGCCATGAAGCGTCCATGGAACGCAGCACATCTCAGGAAATATTTCCAGTAAGAGTCGTTAATATTATCAAGTTCTTTGTGTTCGTATTTGCCGGTATTTATTTTATGTCCAAGCAATTTCATGTAATTTGAATCCGGCAATTAATGGAACGCGTCGAGGAATTTCAACTAATCGTGAAAATTTCTAATGGCTCGCCAAGTCTCAAAGCATGGCGAGGCAAGCGATCCGCCGACCACGCCGAGGCGAAGGTGAGCAGAATCCCCAAGCATCGAAATATTTTCCAAGGCATGCAAAGGCTCACCAAGTCTCAAAGCCTGTTTATGGCGAGACCAGAAGCCAAGCGTGCCAGGATCTGCTCGACCACGCGAAGGTGAGCAGAATCCCCAAGCATCGAAATATTTTCCAAGGCATGCAAAGGCTCACCAAGTCTCAAAGCCTGTTTATGGCGAGACTAGAAGCGTTGCCGTGATCTCGCCGACCACGCCGAAGCAGCGTAATCCCCAAGCATCGAAAAATTTTCTAAGGCATACAGCGTTCGAAGTCTCAAAGCCTTCGCCATGGCGCAGACGTAGAACTGCTTCGACCACGCCGGGCGAGGTAATCCCCAAGCATCGAAAAATTTTCCAAGGCACGTGAAAACCATATGTTTAACCCTTCGACTGCATAAAGACGAAAGCATTCCCAAACGAAAATAAGATGATTACAACACGAGAAAGTAATCAAAACATCTTTATTAATTGTTAGTAATTAATAAGAGATAATCGTCAAAAATTGTTCATTATACAAGAAATATATCGAAGATGGTGGATCGATGGCAAAGATCGGTTGCTACCGGACCTCCTCAAAGTGGGTATCACCGGCGTCCCCGGAGGGTGCTCGCCGCCAACATCAAGAGGGACGCAGAGGAGAGTTTTCCTCAATCACGATCGACCTTGATCTTCCTGGCCTCCTCGTCCATATGTCGAAAGAACACCGCGAGGTCATCCATCTTCGATCGGTGTTGCTTAGGGGCCATGATGCAACGATAGGAATGCCGAAGTCCCTGGTCGTACTGGTTCCCGGCCTCCCTCTCCAAGTTCTAGACCTGAGCTCGGTTGGAGTCGCGGAGAGATTCGAGCTGGGCCTCATACATAGCCTTCTGCCTTTGCAGATCCTCCTTGACCTTGGTAAGCTCCTCCTCGAGGGTAATGGCCTTTGCTTGAGCAAGTGATTCTTCTTCTATCGACAATTCTCGAGATTCACCTCCCCGCTTCTCTAACTTTCACCGGTCGTCACGATCAATATCCTCCTTCATCTTCCGTCGAATGGCTAACTCCAAATTGTAATAAAGGTCATGAAAGAGCTATTACGGCCCCACCACCACGCAAATCCAAAGTCCTCCAGGTCCTTCTTGCTCACGAGTTTAGATAACTCATTGAGGTAGGGGACCAAGTGTTCTGCTCGGCTGTCAGGTAAACGAGATCGAGGCCCGACAGGAGGAGAAGAGGAAGCAGGATCCGTGGCTGCTCCACTAGTCTCCCCAATTTTGGCAGGAGCAGGAGGTAAAGTCTTCAAGGGAGAGACTTGCTGCACGATGTTGGCCCGCTTTGCAGAAGGGGCGTCCTTGTTCTGGTCCCTCTTCGTGGTTTGAGGTCGAGAACGTTTCCTGTTCAGAGCCCCAATCACAGCGTCCTCCATCTTATGGCCAGGTAGTATCAAGCGAGACTCGAGCAAGTTGTAGCCTCTCCTACGGCAGAATTGACTCAGCATTTGAGTGCCGAGCGGAAATGAACACCCCAAGAAACTACAACACAAACAGGACACTTTTGAGACAAGCCAATAAAGCAAGAACAACTATGGACAGGACATCTAAAGCGAGCAAAATGAGAAGGGGGTGGGACCTAATCCTTCCTGTCCATTTCAGGTAACCTCGACCCGGACCCCCAAAGAAAAAGAACTTTCTTCCAATTCCCACCACCACCAAGTAGGAGGTTTATAGGTTTCGGTCTTCTAGATTGAAGTAGTACCAAGATCTTTTTGGCTTTTGGGTACAGCGCTTCACCTCATCAATCATGGGCTCGCTTAACATCTCGTCCCATAATACGAAACAGTAGAGCACTCTCCAACCGCTTCAATTTGTTAACCAATGGAGATAGATTCAAATTTCAAGTATATTCTGCAAAGTAAGGGACACCTCAGCCCGTACTTAAAGCTATCCAGATACAGGGTAACATATCCCCTAGGAGGCCGGCTAGGAGCATCCTTCTTTCCTGGGACCGTAAGAGGTATTTCACCAGGAATACTATACCTAAGCCGGAGGTCATCGAGCTCATCAAACGTGGTCGTGCACGTCATATAATCAATAGCGTAATCCCGCGATAGGGCTCTACCTCCTATTGTACTCCTCTCTTCGGGTCGCGGCGCTCCTGATGGGGACGCCTCACCAGAATCATCTCCTCGACCCTCACTCAGGGTGTTCTCCGATCCAGAAGACCCCTCTTCATCGTTATTTCCGCTCGAGGAGGTTGGTTGGGGAGACATCCTCCTAGCGCTAGTACTACTTGACTACGGATCCCGGTCAAAAGCAGGATCGGTGAGCAGACTAGGCAGGAAGTCCAACTCGACCTTCTCTTTACCTTTCGACATTCCCTAAGCGCTAACCACAACGCCACCACCAACTACTACCCGAACAAAAGAGAAGAGAAATTATCTACAACTATCCGAGACCAAGGAGATAGAAGAAACAAGTAATGTTTCACAAGAGCGTAGAGGCCTTTATGCGGAACTTTCGGAGAGACAGTAGACGAGACGATGGATGATGAATTTCATTGTCGAAAAGGATGTGGGTTTCATAAAGGGGATGGACTCTTAGGTTGCCAGCATTTAACGGTACCAAATCCCAAGGGCCTCATAACCGTTGGTTTGAAATTCAAATAGAGGCGATTTCGCCACATCACCGTCTCAATTAAATGCGATACGACTCTTGGCAACCTTTTCCAGTCCCACGCGAGAAAGAGCTATTGAGTTTCTACTGCTGGTCCATTACATTACCCAACACCAGAAACTGGGGGACCGGTGTTTGAGGGAAATACGTCGAGGAAACCAGACATGATGAGCAGGTGGTCGGATGGTTCTGCGGCGGTATCTCCGCAAAGAGCCAAGTAAAGGCGGAATAGGAGAAGCGATTCATTCGCCGAATATGCCATTCGTGAGGTCAACTCTGCTAGAGGCATAAGGTCATTCGCTAGGCATCGAGGCGAGTGAGACCCAACGATGTCATACGCGATTCCTATCCGAGAATTAAGGCACGAGGTCCATCTCCATTCACCGACAATGGCGATAATGGGGCGTCCACACCCGAGAGTGGGGAGAATGACGGCGCGATCGCTAAGATCCGATTCGAGGAAGTATAAAAGGTAACGTAAAAAAGGGTTAGAATTTTTTGCTATTTGAACCAAGAAAGAGAACTATAAGAACCGAGATTATGTAAAAGCCATAAGATCTGCGGGCTCCCGAGCCTTCACATCCGACTTGAAATACGGAGGTTTACGCCGGGAAAACAACCATGCGGCTCACTCGCTTCAACGCAGGATACTTGGAGAAGAAAGCATACGAGGAGAGATCCTGATCGATGTGAGGTTGATCGAGCAGATATCCTGGTCGTAGGACGAGCATAACCAGAATCTCGCATCAACAAGAAGGAAAATTTAATCCCGTAGGAAAATCCCCCAAACACGTAAGATTTTCAAGAGAAAGAAAAAGTATGAATGGATACAAGAGTGCACACTGCACAAGATAAATTACCGTGGGAAATTAAAGTGAGAAAGTCGCAGTAGGATGGCAAATTGCTGGTCTAGAACAAGATTTTTTAAGCCCAGGCCAAAATTTATGTTGTTGGTAATAGACCGAACCCCTGTACTAGCCCATCCAAGTTCTTGGGCTTCCATTAATTTTTAAATAAAATTTTAATATAGCCAAAAGTTAAAAAAAAAAACTTAAATTAAAATAATTTTTTAATACATAATAGACTAAAAATTCAATACATAAAATACTTACAACACAATATAATAAAATATAAATAATTATAATTATATAAATAATAAATTAATTTTTAATTTATAAATTATAAAGCCTGAAATTCCATAAGCCTGTAACTGTACCCTTTCGCAGTAAACTTTAAAATTTTTTATTCATGTCTATGCCCTCATGTGACTTTTTCTTCCACCCCAGTCCTAAGGGCTCGCTATTGGTTGTTATTGTTATAAGTCAACTGAAGCAGGTGAATCATGAATGGAAATAATTAGGGACAATTTCATAGGTAACATGATATTATGATGCTGGGTGACAATAAATAATAATCAGTTTTAAGAGGCACATTAATTGGCGTATCGTCCTTTTCATTATTAACAGATTGACGACCTAGATAGTATGTGGTATTGGGACCATTTAAAATATGAGTAATGATATATGAATAATTTTTTGTATAAATTAGTGTGGTATGATAAAATTAGTTAAATTAAATTTTACTTGACCTATATAATTTATTTATATTATTTTATATCTATACAAGATAAATTTATACAAGAGTTTGTAACTGTATCATCACTCTTAAAATATTAATTACGTGATGTGAAGATGAGATTTGAATAATTTGATTGCTCTGAATTTATCATTAAAAATTTTTTTAAGCCACTTCTTTATTTTTTTTTTCCAATTTTTTTAACTCGCTTATTTATTCTTTTGAGTTCTAAAAATGTTCTCATTCATAAACATGAGATCTACATTATATTGAAAAAAATTTGTGTGGGAGAAATAAATTACCTCAGCATCAATTGTCATTTGACATAATATTCAATTGATTTCATAATAAAACTCATCAATTTTTTATTATTTAATTTATGAGTCCCACTAATAAGATCCTTTAAACCTACTGACTAATAGGTCGTTTTAAGAGGCACAATTAATCTGCATATTGTAATTTTCACACATAATAGATTGACTAACTAGATATCATGATGTTGAGACCATTTATAATATTAATTACTTGATGTGAAGAATATGTTTGATTGCTCTAAAGTTATCAATGAAAAATATTTGTTTAAGGCACTTTCTTTCTTCTTTTCCAATTTTTTTTTTTCTAGTCACTATTTTTCATTTTTTTAAAAATATATCCATTCATAAATTTGAGATATACAATATATCAAGAAACATTTATGTAGAACAAGTATACTTCCTCAACATTAAAAACCTATCATTTAGCTTAATGTTAGATGAATTTCATGATAAGACTCATAATTTTTTATTATTTAATTAATGGATTTCTCTATCAGGATCAATCCAACCTACCTAATAATAGGTTATTTTAGTGCATATTTTTCACCTAATGTGATATGATATGTCTCTAGCTCAATCTACTAACTTCAAATTCAAGTTAACTCAAATAGTAAGTAGTTTTATTCAACTAGATAGTCTCTTAAAGAGAGATTTTGATAAAACTAATTTCCTTTTGATACTTCAGACTCATAACGCCATATCATAACCAAACATAATAAAAGATAAACAATATAATCAAACATTTGTAATTGATTTTTCACTTTTACAAATATAAGGTTAAGATTTTTTTTAATAGTGTATGACGCAATCGTTCTAGTTCTTGCTATATGCATAGCTGCCATATATATACATCACATATAATCTTGATTCTTGAAATTTTTATATTGCTCTTGATGGTCTTGATTTTTGTCATATACGTGCATCACATAATAGTCTTGATCCTTACCATATCTTTGTTAGATAAATTTTTAGTTTAGAGAAACAAAATAAACTAGACTCTCAATCAGACAATGTGGCTCAAAGGTCTATTTATACAAGAGAAAAGTTTTTTTTTTAACCTATATGACAGAATTAATTAAAGTAAATAATCAAATACAATATTTTGATTTTGATTTTTCATATTTACGTGCACATAATTATCTTGATTATTGTCATATTTTTACATAATTACGGTCTTAATTCTTAACATTTGTGCATGCCGTAATAGTCTTGTTCTTTCCACATTTACATCCCATAATATTCTCGATTCTTGGTACTTGCATAAGCCGTGATGGTTTTGAGCTTTGTAATATATGCATCCCGTACTGTTATTGATCATTTTCATGTGTGTCGATCATATAATGGACTTATTATATACATCACGTAATTATTATATACATCAAAATAATGATCTTAATTCTTTTAATATATGATGGTGTTCATTCCCATCAAACGCTTATTTAGTACCTCTTATTTGATTTAAGTGTCTATTTACACTTTATAATTTAAAGAATACCTTAAAACATCCCTGTTGTTAAATAATTGACATTTATACCCTTATTTTTCTTTACTTTTATAATATTATTGTTTAATATTATTGTTACTACAATTTTAAAGTAATATTTAATACCTTTGCAATGATCTTGCTAATAATTATTTAAATAACAAGATGCTTAAAATATTATCTGAGAAGCTAATTAAGAATCTGAACATGAACACATAAATGATCAAACCAGAATTTACCAAAACAACATACAAATCAGCAAGGAATCACAAGACACAATCAATTACGTGGTTAAGGTAATTTTCATTTACTAACATCCACAAGAGGAACAAACTGATTAACTTTATTAATTGATTCAAGTTTCTTTACAAAGAGATTTTCAAAGCAAGATTCAAGGAATAAGAAAACTCTCTTCTCTCAAGCTATCTCCCTCTCTTGAATTCTCTAGGTCTCTCTATTTGTTGCACCATAATCAGTTGTGTTAACAGCTTATAACAAACCCAGAAGCTTGATAGTATTGCACATGAGAAGCATCTGTAATGACGACCTCTTAACAACCTTTATATGTCACTGGTCGAGTTTCATTAAGCCCAAAATGGCAAAGCTTATTGTCTTTTAATTAAGCAAAATTAAATCTCAATGAAACACAGATTAGCTGGTTGTTTTGTTTAAGTCATTAACCACCAAAACACGTGCCATTCTTGTCGTTTTGTCAACACTTGATTTGTTTCACTTGTACTTAACAAATCTCTACCTTAAAAAAAATCAAAACCTGTTTAGATTTTCTGCTCTTCCCTCTGTAACTTCAAATATTGCACAAACCAGCCTTGTTCATGCAAACCTTGAACTTAGATATGATTTACTTTCGTAAGCATGTCTGCAGGGTTGCCGTCAGTATGAACCTTCTCCATTTTTATCACTGCTTTGGACACTTCATTCCTTATAAAGTGTAATTTGACATCACCACGCTTGGTTCTCTCATGATGAACTGGATTTTTACTCAAGTAATTTCACTTGATCTGTCACAGTGGACATCAATATTCTTTTGAAGCATCTCAACTCAGCCCACATTCCTTTGAGCCATAAAGTTTCCTTGACTGCATCTGTAGCTTTAGTGTATTCAGCCTCTATTGTTGACATAACAATAACATGTCGGAGACCTGTTTTCCAGTTTATAATGCAGGCATTCAACATGAATCTATACCCTGTTAAGGACCTTCTCCTATCATAATTACCAACAAAATCTGAGTCCATATGACCCCATAATCCACCATTTATTCCATTTGATCTGCCATATAGTAGTCCATTTTTTATAGTACTATTTAAGTACGTCAATATCTATTTGATTGCTTTCCAATGCTCCTTACTAGATGCTGAACATATATCTGCTTGCAATGCTTAGAGCACGTGAAATATCAAGTCTTGTTAGGACCATAGCATACATCATGCACCCTACAGCATTGGCATAAGGAATATTTACCATTTCAGCCCCTTTCTTTATCTGTTTTAGGGTATTGCTGATTTGATAGTATGAAGTGAGATGCCAATGGTTTTATGACAGATTTACAGTGTTGCATCCCAAAGGTGCTAAGCACTTATTGTAAATATTTCTCTTGTGAGAGAAAAATTGTTCCCTCTCTTCTGTTTCTCATTATCTTCGTACCTAAGATCTTCTTTGCATGTCCTAAGTTTTTCATATCAAACTCTGAATTGAGCAGCAGCTTTAAGGCTTCAATTTCACTTCTCTGTTTACAAGCTATCAATATATCATCCACATACAGCAGCAAGTATATATAAAGATTTTCGATGACTTGTAGTAAACATAACAATTAAAACAGCATCTAACGAATCTATGAGAAATCATGAACTCATCATACCTGAGATACTACTGCCTAGGGAATTGTTTTGACCCATACAATGATTTGTTCAACAAACATGCATAATTAGTCCTCTTTAGATCCACATACCCCCGTGGTTGAATCATCAAAATCTCTTTTTATAGCCTTCCATGCAAGAAAGCAGTTTTAATATCAAGTTGATCAAGCTCCATGTCATGAACTGTTGTCAAAGCTAACAACACCCTTACTGAAGCATGTCTGACTACAAGTGGGAAACCTTTCTTAAAATTAACCATTTCCTTTTGAGCATATCCTTTAGCTAATAGCTAGCCTTAAATCTTCTAGGTTCAATAGTGGTTAGACCATCAATTAGAAGTTTACTAAACTTCATTATTCATCACAACTAATGGAGAAATGAAGATAAAGCTCACAACAAATAAATATACCTAGTGACAGCACCAATTGAACGGCACCCTAAACCAATCATAGAGACATTTCCATCAACCCACAAGTAATCAATCACAGCCTTCAGATCATCTTTCTGAAAAACAAGCAATCAACTTCAGATGGACCTTAATTACAAGAATAAAGGTCAACAAGATAGATAATTGATCTCATAAATGATTTTTTTCCTTTAAAAATTAAAATTTTAAAAAAAGTTCCTAGATGTGTAATTTTTTCCCACTAGTTAACCAACCACTTACTTTATTCCATCCTAGAGTAACATACTCTCCTGCACAGAGCCCAGATCCTGAAAAAATCAAAAGTGAAAATGGTAATATTTTAAGGCGGTAATATTATTGGAGCTTCACTAGCATCAGCCTTGTAGATACTGCTGCTAATTACATTCTGTAACTAGTGCTCAAGTGCATCATTTGTAGATAAAAAGCAATGAAGCATGTTGAATTCTTGAAATTACAATAAAGTTTACAATTCATCTTCAAAGCACAAAGTTCCAAATTGTATCTTGGAAGAAATATGTGTAAGCCTTTGACATAATTTTACTCCATCTATCTTTTAAAATCACAAAAGTAAATTTCATTATTCATTGATTATTCAATTGGAATATAATTTCAATAAACCAAATTCATATAAAATATAAAATATAGATTTAGATTCTCACAATCCTTGAATCTCCTGTAAGTTTACACAACCCAGTCCTTCAAAAAGCAAAGCAACATTATGTCAACATAAATTGAACAATATGTGACAGATGAATTGTACACCTAGACTAAGCATAAGCAAGATTAAATACAACACCTCATTAAGCTTTGCTTTCCGAATGAATATAATAAGCTTCATATTCCTTGGCCCCTCATACGTAGAAATGGCCTGCAATAATTAAAGTGCCAAGATTGATTCAGGCTTTTTATCAAACACTTGGACGGAATACAAAAATAATAACTATTATCCCCAATTCGAAGATGGTGAACATACGGCTACATGCATGTGATTTGCCCCACTCAAGAATAAAGCCTATGTCATTTTGTAGTTCTAAGATTCGGTAATGTCAATCAAAAAGTAAATTTAACCAATGAAATTAAAAAAAAAAAAATTTCCATCACAGTGAACGAATTTGAGAACTACACCTCTAGGGTTTCTAACTTCTCTAGGGTTCGAACAATAATTACTAGATCACCGGACAATCGTGTTCTAACGTGCTCAATTGATGGTGGGTTCAAATTTAGGTTTTGAATTTGAGGTGGCAACAAGTGTTCGGTGGGTTCTCCATACTAAAGGGTTTGGGTTATCAAAATCGACGGTGTTTCAAAGGTGGTGTAAGGATTTCAAGCGATGGGTTTGCTGTGAGAGTGAGAGAAGAGTGTGTTTGGATTTCGCTTTAACACGTAAAAACTAAAAATATCGATATGAAATGAATAGGGTTTGTCTTTCATTTGTTTAATTTATTTTTCCCTAAACGCTGTCGTTTGAATAATCTAAGAAATGACAACATTTCCCTTTATTTTTTGTAATAAAATATACCCCAAGACTTATTTTAAATCATGAGACAAACTGCTTAACACTTTAGCTCTCTCTTTCTCTCACTCTCCCCTTCAACTCTCTCACTCTCTCTTCTTCATGTTCTTCTACTCTCTTCCTTTTGCTTTCGGTCTTTTCTCTCTGTCTCTTTTTCTTTCTTTCTTTTTAATTTGGTATGTTCCCTTAAATCCTTCACATCTCTATTGTTAACTAAATTAAGTAATGTAAATTATATAAGCAAAGAAGATTAAAAATAAAACATGAACTATGTTGGGCTTAAAGATGAAAACAAAAACATGAGGGTTTTGGGTCTTAAATTTAGATTATTCCAATTGGGCTCATGGGCTTTTATACGAAATGTGAAAACACTCGGTATATGAATTGAACTCTAGTACTGTCAATGCAATTTAAAGGCCTATAGTTTAAACAAGAGAACAAAACTTAACAAAGATAAATAATCAAATATAATATTTTTTAATTTTTCATAATAAATTGATATAATGGTCCTGATAATTTTCATATTTATATGAGATAATGCTCTTGATCATTTTTATATGTACATCTCATAATAATCTTAATCATTTTTGTATATGTATCGTATAATGCTATTGATTCCTGTCATATTTACATGTCACAATGACACAATGAATTTAATTTTGAACGGTTATCTTTATGTGATTCCTATCAATAACCATAATGTCATTTGTCTCAGCATACACGTGGACTTATGTCTTCGATAATTTATGGTAGGGTGGGTAAAATTGGATTCGGATCAATCCGATCGGATTTCGGATTGTTCGGATTAATGAAAAAGTCATCCGAATGTAATCCGAATAAAAATGAATAAAAATTTCGGATCGGATTCGGATTGGATTTTTATTCGGATTCGTTTCGGATCGATAACATCATATTGAAATCGGATTTGGATATGTTTGAACAGATCAGAAGAATTTGGAGCACCTACAAGTTGCAACACAAATTTGAAATCACACAAATAAAAGAAAAACGCAGCAAGCCAGCAAATGGAGAAAAGAAAGACAGCAAATTGAAAGTGTTTTCATTTTAACATCAATTATTTTGTTGATGTCTTTGGTAACAATTGCCTCCCAAAATTAGGAAACCTAAATCAAGCAGTCAACCTTACAATCACCAAAAAACAAGGAGAATTATCTACAGGGAAAAACAAAATCAGAAGCAATTCAAAAGACCCAAAATTCTACAAGCTTTTCAAAGTCAAGGAACCTATCCTCATAAGTTATAACCTCTGCACCTTACAAGTTTTGATGGATCCGACTCCATTAGAAACCCTTGCAATAAGCAAATAAATGCAGCGGCTGGGTTTAAGACTCTTGCATGAGGCTTCGGCTGGTAGCGTGGCAACGGTGCAATTCACGGGCTCAACGGTTGTCGGCCGATGCCGGATGCAATTGGGGGCATCGACGATTTTTTCTCAAAGTGATTGGTTGTGTTCGTGGGTGATGCGGCTGTCGGTTGTGTTCGTGGGTGATGCATCGATTCTTTTCTCTTTTGATTTGGGAATTTAAGGGATTTATGGCTGTTTTTCAATTTTTATTTCTTATTTATGTTTAAGTTATATATTCTTTTTAATTTTAAGTGCAATCCGATCCAGATCCGATCCAGATCCGATCCGATCCGAATCAAATCCGATCGGATTGAGAGGTCAATTCGAATCCGATCCGAACATATTCAGATCAGTTCGGATCGGATTGAATTGACCCGAATCCGATCCGATGCCCACCCCTAATTTATGGTGCTTCATTAGGAGAAATTGATCAATAATTTGTTTCAGCACGCGCAAAACGCAATATCAAAATAAGGAGTTGAAGGCAAGCCAAACAAGCAAGGATTATCCAACCTAAGATTTTATTAAGTTACTTTTGCACGCAAGCATTAAGAAGAATCACTGAAACATGACAAGAAATAGAAGCCGATGCTGGCAAAATAATTAGGACTGGCGTCGGCATTTTATTTTATTTAATTAAATTAGAACCTTGAAATGACCTGTACGCTTGTCAAAGCTCGGATCATTTGTAGAGTTCAACAAGCCAACAGCTGTAACCACGACAGACAAGTTTAACAGCTGTAAATCCAGCTTTTGTCGCCAGAGCCTTCAACTCCTCTACTGTCCTCTCCTTTGCCCCAGGAATAACAGTGTACATTTGTATGTCAAGCAGATAAACAAACTTGCTTAAAATATCAGTCTCAAGGGACTCTGGTATTAAAGAGTCTACCACAATGACCTTCCCGAATTCTGGAAGAGAATTGTAGCAATTCTTCAGTATCTTCACACATTGGTCATCACTCCAGTCATGAAGTATCCACTGAAGATTTATATGAAAATTAATTTCCTATATTAGTTTCCAGAATTTATGCAGAGTTAACATATATGTTGGCAAGTGGAAAAATTAATTGGAGAACTAACCTTCAGGAAAATAGCTTCTCCTTTAGGCACTTCAACAAACATATCTCCTCCAACATGCTCCACACCTACAAGCGAAATTAAGAAAAAGGAAAAAGTAAATTATATATAATATTTTAACTGATAATTAAGCGAAATATATAACTCAAAATAGCACGATTTTTAAAAAAATTACAATATGTAAAGAAAAATATATATCATATTATTTTATATTTAAATTGAGGGGAAACGACAGTGACACTCGAAGGTTTGATGAAATGATCATAGAAATCTCATATTTTTGAAATTATAGACATAAATTTTTTTTGAGATAATTCTTTCTTTTTTTTTTCTATAATAACCTAACTATTTTTTTTACTTTAATAACCTAACTATCTTTCATTTCGGCATAAATATAAAAAAGTGGATCTATATGAATATCTTTAATAAAAATAAATTTTTATTATTATTTCACCAAACTACCGAAGCGCCACTAATTTTTTCTTTTAAATTAATGAATACCTTGATAAGATGGTGCATCTTTAATGACATGAGGTAAGTCAAAGTTAATACCCCGAATTTGTGGGTATTTAGAAACTAGTAAGCTGAGATTAGCACCTAAACCACCGGCAACATCTACCAATTGGTTTATCTCTTCAAATCCTTTGTAGATTTCCAGAATTTTCTTCATAACTAAAGCCGTATGATTGCGCATTGATTGATTGAAGAGGTTCCGTCTTCTAGCATCTTTCATAGCATACTCAAATGGATTTTTTGCATTATGTGCCTTCATAAAAGGCAGGGTCCCTTCCAATAAACAATCTTTCAAGTGGTACCTATTCAATTCGGGGATATAAAATTTCTTTCACAGATACTGAAATTTAAAAAAAAAAAAAGAAAATGAATGGAAATAATGTATATGAAAGATTGAAAATACTCATATGTGAACGTCAGCACAAATTTCGTGCGGAAAGATACCCTTTTACAACAATGTAAAGAGTGCTTCACAATGTTATAAAGGAATTTTCATGACTCATGAAAGATGTCGCAGAGAAATTAGAAAACAAACCCAGGATCTACAGAAACTTTGTCCTGAGCTAAGAGGAAAATGGGAGCAAGAGAAACTCCGTCTTCATTTGGAAGCAAATATCTGCAAACGGACGCTAAACCATATACTCTGCAAACATTTCCATCTTTATTTGTGACAAGATTATATGTTAGGAAAGAGTAACTAGCAAGGAGTCGTAAATATCTGATCAAGTACTGTTGAGGCTTCTGGTTATTTGTGGGCAGCTGAGATGCAATCTCAGAAGAAGAAAGCTGAGATGGACTAGCTTTAGCTAAAATCTCTAACACACCAAGCTCGATGATAGCTTTCATGGTCATCGGAAGTAATGAGCTGTGAGCAAGCTCCATGACCAGCATGAAATCTTCCTCATCGTTTGGTGGTTTCATGAGTTGGTCATGGAATGAATTCATCTTAATTCTCGGAGTAGGATATGCTGAAATTAACAAAATGGCAATGGATGATGTTGATGAGCGCTCAGTATATAACTATATATATACACGTATAGATATATTAGTTATAAATGTAGGTTTTGTAGCTTTGCCGCTTTTATATATGTAAATAGCCCCACTCATCACAATCATAGTTATGTCATCAACCAATTGAAAACAAACGCATCAGTGTTAACAAGGCAAGGAAAAAAATTCACCACTTGTCTTCTAAGTCTTCAATTTAAATGTTTCATCCGACTTTTCAATTCTGCAATGACATTTTCTGTCCCACTCTCGACAGTGATCACAAAGATGGGAAACCTACTTTTTTTGACTCTGAAATATTATTGCAATTTGCACCAGCTTTGGCCCATAGGGGGGCATTGGCTGCGTGTCAGTTTCCAAATTGCTTCACGAGACTTTCATATCTGCTTCGAAAAAAGAAAGAACAGCTTTCAACATTAGTATTTAAAATATATCGTTTTTCTATGCTTATCAACAGCTGTAGCCCATATCCGCCGGGCAGTAGATTTCAAACAAATTCATCAACTTACCATCGATTGTTTTCGCGTTGAATGAGTATTTATTTCCATTTGAAAATATAACCTATTTTCAAAGTAATTGATTATGGTCGTGATTCGTTTAATTTTTCTTTCTTACTTACCGATAGCTTTGGCCCTTGTTGAGGACGTGTTAGGTTCCAAATAATCCATCAACCATGTTCTGATAGCTACAGGGAAAAGAAAGTATTCGTTACCTTATTAAAATATACCATATTTCATAATAATTGAATGTGATCGTCATTTGAAAATAACTTGTTACCATTATAAGATTATTTGATTTCATAAAAATCAAGCAGAAGCATAGGAACTTACCTCCAACCATAGTTATCAGATTATCTTAGATACTAAGTTTTATTTTATAAGTTTACTTGAATTTTTTCAATCTATCTAACACCACTATTCCTGTGAGTAGATGAAATATATAGGATTAAGTTGTTAAATTAGGGAGCTTTCATTTTTTTTATTTTCTGAAATATGTTCACTTCTTCTCCAATCAAGAAGAATATATATGCAAGGGAAAGAGATGGGCCATAATCGTTTAAATTTTGTTACCCACTGTAACATGTAGAGAGATATTAGGAATAGTGGAAGTTAATATAACTTCTCTTTAAACTGCTCATATATTAAATTTTTAAATTTAAATAAATGTAATAACGATGATAAATATAAATAAGGACAAAAAGTTTAAATTAACTAAAACATAATTACCTAATGGTAATTATTACCACTTAAGGACACAAAACGTGTCTTACATTCTCCCACTTTGTCCACCTCACTACAAACTCATAATCTTTTAATTTTCTAAATGTTTTAACTTTATACTCAAACTAAAAATTGAAAACCATGAATCATGGTGGCAAGTTCTTTAAAACAAGTATTGCTCTTCCACACATCATTGTCTCTTTCTTCGAAAAGTTCTCTCTCTTTGAAAGAGATCTCCGAATGAAAGGATAGTCGTCCTTAGGGCAATAAAGTCGCCTACAAGCAAGGAGTTCCCTTTGAAGGCGGAATTATTTTTGAGTTAAAGTGTTATTACTTGTAACAGAGAGGGTGAGTTAGGTATAGAGTAAGAATCAAATCAGGCCTCATGGAAACAGAGAACTGATTCAAAATGCAAAAGCAATCAATTTAGAGAAGGAGAGAAGAGAGTTGCCATAGGCGATGTTACGAAAGGCAAATGGAGAAAGAAGTGGATGCTGTTGGGAAAGTATCGATCCAAGAGGAGTCAAGAGGGAGGTATTAAGTCGGGCCATTGCAAGTTTGGAAGACAAATGAGGGATTCAAGGTGGAAAGCTTAGAGGCAAGATGTTTATGTTCAAGTTTTTGCGCATAAGAAAAAGAGTTCTTTATGAGGTCCCTGCACTTCGAGCAAGGCGTTGATAGCTTCTAAAAGAACTGAAGCAAGATAGGAAATAAGAAAGCAATCCTTCACACCACTTTTAATACACAATGTAGCAGTTGGATGTATGGAGCAAGAAACTGTTAAAATGCTAGGGGAAACCATTGGGAAGTTTGAAGAAGTTGATGCTGATGAAGAAGGGGAATGCATTGGCCGATATGCCAGAGTAAGGATCTCCATTGATATTACGCAGCCTCTAAAAAAAAAAGATAATATATCTAGTGGTATATGAGAGGCTACCAGAATTTTGTTTATGCTGTGGTCGGATAGGACACCCATATAAGGAATGGATAAGACGGGCGGCAAACGGGATGAACTTGTTTACGGGTGTGGATGCAGCAAAATGTATGGAAAATCCAAATAAGTCATAGAGGGTAACATGGTAGTAGCAAACCGGCCAATCACCCAACAAAGACAGGGTACCAGGAGCAAATGGGAAATTCTCACCCTCAACATCAAAAGCCCTCTCAATGGAACAAGGCCAGTGAAACCACAAGCGAACCAAGCTCCAACCAAGAGGACATACACGCGGGCCACCAAGAAGGCATTGCTATCACAAGGAGACAAGATCAATTAATGTCTCTACAAGAATCGAGAAACCTAAACGATCAGAATAAGTCACCATGACAAGCTAAGAATGAGATACATGTCAAAATCACCAACAAAGTGGGAAAAAAGCAAAAAAGGAGGAAATGAAAATTTAACCCGGGAAGGAGCTTGGTTATCGGAGGTCGAAAAGAATACGAGGCCCATACGAAGAGGAAGGTGGAAACGGGCCGAGCTAAGTATGTCTAAAGCCCAAGGGGAAAAATTGGAAACGCCAGGCTCGAATTAAATGCGAGAAAAGTGCAGTGAAGTTGGAGACATACTTAAAGAAGAGACCATGTCATGAACAATATGGACTAAGCCCAAACCAGAAAAAACTTAGAATGACTAGCCCGATTTCAAGCCAATGCCGGCTAAAAGCACAAGAGTTCACATTCAAGAATGCTCAAACTAGTAATGGAAACGATGTCAAGAGGAGTTAGATGGCAACCCTAAAACTATAGATGCAAGAATGAGGTCGGGGCCAGCCGATACCACATGAAAATCTCAAATTGAACGTCGGGGGGAATGCCCCGACGCTTAGCCATTCAATAAATTCTCCAACAACCAAGGTCATTAATTCTGTTTGTTTGTGAAACGAAATTAACGGCTAAGCAAATGTATGAAACAAGTAGGAAGCTAAAGATCGATAACCTGCGTTGAATAAACGAGGGAGGAGGTTTGCTATGGTATAACGAGGGCAAATGCATGTCACCGATAGCAATCATCATATCGATGCCCGGTGCAGAGACGATGATGGACGAGATGCACCGCATCTACGGACATCCCGAGATGACACAGTAAACATCACACTTGGATATCAATAAAAAAGGTTAAGCGTTTGTTTGATATTCCTGATACGCTTTAGCGATTTTAACGATTTTGCACTGGAATGAAAAACTGGAGGAAACGACAAAATGTTAACATGATTAGAGTTTAGCAGGCTTTACGTGAATGCAATTTCGATTGATCCGGGGTGTAAAGGCTACCCTTCACGTGGAAGTAAAGATTCCCAAAGATTTTGCAGAGAGAGAGTTGGACCGCCTTGTATGTTAAATGAGAGAAAAGTACGTGGATCAAGTGTTAATCTAGAGATTTTAACCTCGCATCATTGTCCTATCATCGCTGAAAAAGCTAAAGGTAGTTAAGTTATACGTGAAAAGGACCTCAAGAATCCATTACGAGGATACATGGAGCAAGTTGACGGGGTCAAAGACATTGGATAAGAATGGCGAGGTATGGCAAAGATGACCCGGTTGGCTTTTAAACAAACAACAAAGTCTTCGATGGCTCAGCTTAAAAACTAGAGTAATGAGGAATTTAAAGGAGGCAGTAGGTTAAGCCGATCTTAAATCAAGGAGCCGAGACAAATGGTGCAATATAAGGATCGGAAGGAAATTAAGAGTTAAAAGTCGATCCGTAACATCTTGCTCACGAAGAAATTTATCGGAAGCAGAGGTCTCAGACGTGGGTCAAGAGGTGATAAAAAACACTAAGTATTTCCACGCCAAAGCTCATCTCAAGAAGAAAAATAAAATTGGGTATAGAGGACAATCAAGGTAATCGATGCGCAAAGAGGAGGAGGAACGAGAATTTTGCGGGTTACTTTGCTAACTCGCTCACCACCTCCATTGCACTGCAAAGGCTGGAGAAGATTGGCCAAGAGTCACCGAATAGAGATGAACGAGCAAATCGATGCGTACCATTTACGAAAGAGATCAGGAGGCGTCATTTTGGGACAGCGTTCTACCAAAGCTCCAGGTCGGATTGCCAACAGCCTTTCTACCGGCTAATCGAACACGCTTATCACGTGGTCAACACATGTCTCCATATCCCGAATGAGCGAGGTACTATCACTCCTCTCAACCACACTTACATCAGACCGGTTCCAAAGATTAATAAGCCTAGGAAAGTGTACTGAAGTTGTAATTCCATAAGTCTAATGTAATTTATGTAATCATTACAAAGTCAATTGCAAAAAGTCAAACAACACCTCCACAAAGTGGATCTCTCCATCTCAAAGTGCCTTCATACCGGATGACTCACATAACCCATAACATTATTATAGGATACGAATGCCTATAAGATTAGCATGTGAAAGGAGAAAACATCGGCCTCAGTTAAACTGCAAACAGTAATGCTTACGACAGGTGGGAGCGCTTTTAAAGAAAGTAACGCTGAGCTAGAAGCTTTATGGAACCTGGGTTAACTCGACATGAGATGCATTACCACATCTTCATTCTCTCATTATCAATGGGACAACAGAGGCACACTTTCACCCGGCAGAGTAGGCTATCGCCTCTTCCCCTTATTTATTTCTCATGTGTATGAGGCATTCTTTAACACGATGTAAAGGTCAAGAAAAAGAGTCATCCATGGCTAAAGTTTAAAAGATATCACCATATCTCACATTTTGTTTGGCCGATTTACGCCTTTATCTTCACAAGAGCCTCTAAAACGATCACGACTTGAAAAGAATTCGAAGGTTACCGCCAGTCACTTCTTAACTACATAAACCTCCATGTTTTTTTAGTGCAACATAACCAATTAATTAATGGCACTAAGAACATCTTCCAACCGAATGTAGTTTCTAGACATGAAAAATATTTCGACTTCCATCTATGGTCGAGGAAAAATCGGATTCTTCAATGACATTGTCAAGAGTGTCCAAAGAAGATTAAGTGTCACAAAGACAAGTTCTTTTTCGTATGAGGGAAGGAGATATTGAGCAGTAAGCAGAGTTCAAAGTGCTCCAAAGATATGCTACATGAAAGTGTATTCAAAATCACCATGAGCATTTACACAGATATACAGAGAGCAAACGAAAGGTTTTTAGAGAGCAAGAATACTGGAAAAAGTGGCATTCATCAAGCAAATTTTATAGGCTAAGCTCAAGCTAAATCTATGAGGGTTATTTAGATTCCGGCAGACTTTGCAAGCTTTAATCAGTATCGATAAATTAAGCAAAGTCTGGAGAATTATTCGCCCTCGAGTCCCTCTGGTAAAGCAAGAGTCCCATAGTAGATATTTTAAGGATAACTAGCCTCATCGCAAAATCGGGCTCCAAGCCCTTATTCATTCGGGTACATAACGCTGGGGAGACAAGTGATTCATAAAGGGATTAGATGAGGATCGGAATGGTCAGCAAGTTCAAATTTATAAAGTGAACTGGATTCCAAAGCCCACGTCCTTTAAACCAGTTTCCCCTCAATCTTTTACCGGATACACACTGCAAATTGATCAAGGAGGATAACCAATGGAACGTAAGACGATCCGCCAACATTTTTCGGTAGACACGACATATAATCTTAAGAATCTTTATCCCTAGTACACCAATGGGCCGATCAAATTCTTTTCGCACTACCCATGGATAAGAAAGTGAATTTACAATCATAAGAAGCGGATACCAAGTGGTCTTCGAGGATTAATTTCCTGATACCTCGGCCCTGGCCCCATTTAGAGCAAACCACCAACCAACGGTCGATTATTCGTCCATGTCCTTACCAGAGAAAATTAAGATCTTGATCCGATAAGAAGAAAAACATAATTCCAACAAACGTAACTTACGAGCGAGAAAATAGTACACAACCCAATGCCACCCAATTTGAATCAAGATGGAAACCTGGTCATGCGTCAGCTGAGTGTAACCGTCAAGAATCTCGAAACTACCAAGGTTCACGCCGAGCTTAAAACATCAGGCTGCTACGTGACATTCGGCATATTGTACGAAGCCAAGAAAAGAGTGAAACGACACGAGTCATGGTTGCTCTTCTCCGGTAATTCGGTGTTCAAATCAAAGCTTGTTCAGCGGAAGATATTGGACCCCCAGATACATATGCATAAAAGGTCAGCGTGAGTCTTTGTATGATCCAAAGTACGGAAATGGGCCAATATCGGAGGTACAGTGCTGGAGAATCGCGGTACGAGTCCCCCTCCAAATCGGGTAAAGATCAAATGGATGCATTTATAAACCGAGGATCATTTAAATACCGGGAATTGTTATAACGGATGCTAATAAGAATTTTGTTGGTCGCCGTAATCAAGAATACAAAGTCAAGCACATGCTACTTTAGGCGTACAGCAGTGCAATGAACCTGGGACCTAAAGTAGCTTTTACGATGCGTAATGGGTAAACATAATCATTGAATCGACTCTCTCGTCAGACATGTTAACAACAAGCTAAGAGTAGCGTAACAGTAGATCCAAGTACATTTCTCGGAAGTTCGTATATCAAGGAGTTTTGTTACATGGAAAACACCACATTAATGCCAAGATCTTGTAATGCCATTGCTCATTCTCTAGCAAAGTTAGCTTTTGCAGATATTCGTTGGGTTCGCACTCTCGAAGTTATGGAAGTTTGTTAAACTCTTTACTGAATGAATTTTATTTTCTTCTAAAAAAAGTATTGCCTTCCATACATTACAATATAGTCTTGTCCTAAAGTGAAAGCACTTAATGGGATATACTATTTAATAAGCTCCAAATACTCATTCACGGTCCTTTTTTATTTTATTCAAATATCTATACATATCAGTCGTTTTTAAACCTTATGTATAAAAATCATAATGAGATGACAATTTGATAATTTAGAAATTTAGAGTCAATTGAAAAACTAGTACATAAAACATGGTATCTCACTTACATAAAATTATATAAAAAATTACATCCCCCGTGTGCGGTTATATGTTCCTTTATACAACTTCAAAGTGGTAATCCTTCAGCACAAAGGATCTCAGAATCATCAATTTGGTAATCGATATGTTCAATAACCACATTTTTGTGATCTAATACGCTTCTCCAAGAGCTAAGTTACTTAATGATGATATGGCTTTCTTCAATTTCACTTTAGTTACTTCATATAGAAACTGCAATTAATTATCTAATGTATCCAGAGTGTCGGAAATGTAACCAACAATTCCCAATCTAGTAATAAATTCTGCAATTAGCCTATGTCGTCATTGGTTCACAACAAGATACAAATCTTACTCTATAATGATAAATTAATGACTATTCGCACTTCTTCAAGAAATAACTCCTCCAAATAATAAAAGATATATCATAAATTTGACCTTTAGTGCCAAAACAGCTAGCAAAATCGTAGTTTGTATATCAAATTACCTCTAATCGATCGTGACCTTCTATAAGTAAGCATGCTGTCCTTGTTCCTCAAGATACAATAATAGTTTCTTTTCAGTTCTTCCGTGTTCCAAACTTGAATTAGATTGATATCTTCCCAACATTCTTATTGCAACGGAACGTTAGGCTATAACCCAAAGCATACATTAACCGTTAGTAAGTGAATATCGTCATCCTCGTTCTTTAGAATTTTATTCTTCCGTCAAGTAATCGCTTAACCTAATTTGTCACCTTGATAATAGCCGCATTGTATGAATAATATTTATAATGAAATCTCTCAAGAACTTCACTGGAGCAGTTTCTTTGAGATAATCCCACATCCCCTGATCTATCTCTTCGAATTCTTTAAAACCAACGATATGTTAAGTTCTCAAATGAGCATCTTCATATCAAATCGTCATATAGAAAAATATTTAACCCATGAAATGCTTCCAAGTCACGGAAGAAAGCAAAATATCATCTACATATAGACTAAGAAATGATTTTCTTCCACCTGCAGACTTTCACTGTGATATATATTGATCCATAATATTCTTCGTGAAACCAAAACGAAGAAATTATGTCATGGAACTTAAATACCACTAACGGTAAGCTTGTTTTAATCTTATGCTTTACAAACTATGATTATTTTCACTTAGCATTTAGCCCTTTAATTGTTTCTCAGTAAACCTCTTCCTTAGATCTCCATTGAGAAAGTGGTTTCTAAGTCCATTCGATGTAATTCCATATCAAATAAGCCACCAAATGCCATGATTATCCAACTGGGGTGTTATCTGCTTAGAAGACTAGAGAGAAAGTTTCATGATAATCAATTCCTTCTCGCCGTTGAGTGAATCCTTGGTCATACAAGTCAAGTTTTATATCTTTTGATATTGTATGAGGAATTTCTTTGGTTTAAAAACTCATTTATAGCAAGGTCAATGGCTTTGCTTTTTGTAGGCAATCTCTACAATATTCTAGCTTAGTTATCAGCCATTGAATCCATCTTATCCTTCATGACATTATACCATAACATGGATTTGGCTTTTGCCATAAGCTTCATGCATTCGTAAAATGTAGAGGGCACCTCAAGCACTAATGTCAATCAGATTCTTATAAGTATACAATATAATCAAGAAGTAATTGCAAGTTTTCTCATCCTTGTAGATCTCCTTAATGTTACATCAACATCCTTTTGAAGAGGATTTTCAATAATTGTATCTTCGTGTGATTGCTTTCACGTGATGCAACTCTTGAGAATTGCCAGTTATTGATAATCTTGTAAATCTTGAATTACAAATCGATTTTTCAAGATTCAAGAGTAGATTCTATGATTGATCTCACTAAAAACTAAGTTTCGAGATTGATAATCATATTTTTGTATCATTCTCTAGAAAATGTGCATTTCATGCTTCTACAATTTTAGAATTATATGGACTAAATTGAATCTATATCCCTTAGTCCTTTTCAGAGCAGACACAATGAAAATCATTAACGCCCTAGGTCTAACTTTTCTCTTGTGGATTGCATAAACTTTAGTCGGATAACACCATTCATTCGTGCACATGTCCAAACCAGGCTTCCAACCTTTCATAATTGAGGTGTTTTAGAACAAATGCTTTTTGGTGGAACTCTATTTAACACATATAAAATAGTTTTTAGCTTCCACCATAAGAATAATGGGAGATTGAAGTTGCATATCATACTCGTGACCATGTCCATTAATGTTTGGTTTATTTTTTATACCTCATTTTGATATGGCAAGCATGGCATTTACGTGTATTGAGCAACAATACATTCTTACTTAGGAAACCTAGCAAAATGGACTAGTTTTATCCTTATCACATGCCAGCCATAATATTCTCCACCTCTATCTAATATGATGATTTTAATTTATTTTCCTAATTATTTCTCTACTTTCTACTTTCAAATTTTAAAGTATATAATGCTTCACCTTTATCATAAAAAAGTAGAGATGTATAACGTGAATAATTGTCAATAAATGAGATAAAGTATTTCATACCATTTAAGCACAATTTATGGGCCACGAAATATAAGTGTATGAATTTCTAATCTTTTTAAGAACCTGTCTACCACCTTTCTTGGTCTTCTTATATGCTTTCCTTAAAGCAGTCCACACAAGTACCAAGATTAATAAAAGTCAAGAGTATCAAGGATGCCATCTTTATTAATCTTTTGATTCGCTCACGGGATATGACCTAATTCCATATGTGCTATAACATGGGAGTTTCCATTTAAAACACCTCTTAAAAAGACTATTATTCCTGCAAAGTCATAAGCGTTATAATCAAAATAGGTTTAATTAAAGTTTAAATAACCATCATCTAATATTCCATTACAAATAACAATAGAGTCTTTAAACAAATGAAAAGATATCCAAAATGAAATTAAAAGTAAAAACCAAGAGTAAAAGTCTTAAACAGAGATAAGGATTCTAGAAAATAAAAAGAATAAAGGTTTTCCCAAGGTCTAAGACAAATCCATAATTAAGACCAAGTTCAGGTCCCTATAGTCACCATGTGAAGGCATCTTATTTCCAACAGATTATACATTAACTGTTCATCGATTTCCTTTGGCTTAAGAAACCCGCATGGTATTGGCAACATTGATTGTAGAACCAGAGTCAATCACCATATTTTGAGAAATTTGAATCCGTATTAGATTTGTAATATGCTAGAGATATGATTACCTTTCTTTTCAAGCCAAGTCTTGCATTTAAAAAGCTCTCTTCATGCGTCTTTTCTTTTAGAAAAAAGCATTAATAACATCCTTGTTGACTTGATTAGAGATTTTCCTTTTTCCCTTTATCATTTTTCTTTCCGTGAGTCAATATATAACACTTTCCATCCTTTCCTGATTATTTATCCTCTTTTGCACAGACAAAGTCAAAAAGTTCATTGATAGACCACTTTTTTTATATGTTGGTAGGAGATTCTGAAATGTCCATTCAGATGGGAGTAAGTATGATAAAGTGAACTAAAAAGACTTAGAAATGTCAATTTCTAAAGATTCTGAGTTGAGCAACCGTATCTGGTTATCAATATCCGTCATTGGCTTCCATAATGTGCTCATGGATGGTTTTGGTGCCGTTGAAATTTATAGATGACACCTGTTTATTAAAAGTGCTTGCTAATGCCTTTGTCAGATGTCTCAAAATTGTTGCCTGTGTGGCAGCATTGGTGACATTTTTTCATATTAGCACACACCAGGGGGCCAGACTTATGAATGCTTTTTCCCAGCATGAGCCTTTGATAAACATCATGCTTAAGCAGTTGGACCGCTCCCTACCCATTCATATGGATGCTTTGGTTTAACTCTAGTGCTAAGTCAAGGTCCGTGCACCTTAGTAATGCAAGGGGAATTTTCTTCCAATCCTTAAAATTGTCACCACTTAAAAGAAGGACGCGAGATGCATCATAGCTTAGAGCAGATAAAGATTGAACAACTACAAAACAAATAAGTAACAATTTGTAATTAAAGAAAAATATAGAAAATCTACACATGTAAATAATTTCAAAATAAATCAATGCATCATTACAACTATCATGTGGGCAAATTGCAACATTAATTCTATATAATAGAGCTGACATTTTATTTTTCTTTTACTAAAATCCATTAGGCTTGTTTACACTAGATTTTCTTTTATACATTTATTTTAAGTAAAATAATAAATAATTGCTATCCCATTTTACTAAATACAAATATTATAATCTCCCTATGGGGACAAACTATGATATTTCTAATGTTTATACAATCTTTGATGTCATTAAATATAATGTGTCCTAATTATTCCATTCTTTATAATTTGAAGGTGCTTGTGGCTATTCCTGAGTTTCTTAAATGTAACAAACTTCAAGATCGACATCTAAAATCAGATTGCCAATAATGCATAAATAATGCAAAGGTAAACGAACAAAAATAGTACTCAGATTCCATATAAAAATCAAATTTTCATAGAACAAAAAAATAAAGTATTCAATTCATGTAAAATATATATAAGGGGAAAGTTAACACATCATTGTAGCATACCAATTTAATTATCTAGTGGCATACTAATCACTTATGTGAGCCCCACATGGCTGCACTCACATGCACGCAGCCCTAACATATACATCTATAACAAATATAGAGGAATTTAAAATGTATTATTGTTGGTCTAATATTATGCATGCCACTAAGATTAAGAACACTATTTCTAGTCCATTCAAAGAATTGAAAGCCAGATTTAAAGGAATATGCTTTAATGCCAAATATAATATTATTTGATTTGAAAAATCAAGGAAGCATAGGAACTTACCTCCAGCCAGTTTCATCAGATTCTCTTGGATACTAAATTGTATTTTATACCTCTCAATTCAGAATTTTTCTAGTCTATCTAACACCACTGTTTGTGTGAATAGATAGAATATGCAGGCTTTGTTAGACCAAGGACCCTTAATTTTAATTTTTTTCTAAAATTCGTTCACTTCTTCTCCCCATCAAGAAAAATATAAATACAAGGGAAAAGATGGGCCATAATTCCTTAAATTTTGTTAACCACATAACATGTAGAGATATATTAGAGTATTGGAAGTTAATTTAACTCTTCTTTAAATTGCTCTCATATATTAAATTTTGGAATTTAAATAAATATAATAATGATAATAAGTATAAATAAGGATAAGAAGTTTAAATTAACTAAAACAAAATTATGAAATGATAATTATTAATTCTATTAGATGAGCCACTTGACACGACTCAAAAGCGACAGGTATTCCCAAGTATAAGAATATTTGGTTTAATACAACTCGTAAAGTTCAGCTTCCATCTAGGGAAAAGTTTTAATTTGTTAATTTCTTTTCAATGTATGTAAAAACTAAAAACAATAATTTGAATTCATGCTATTTAATTTAAGTAAACTATGAAAATAAATTAGCTTAGGCTATGTAATCACTTTTAGTTGTAGATATAATTTTAATAAATTTTTTATTTTTATCATTCCAATATTAATTGTATAACTTAACATATTTTTCCATTAATTTTATTATGGATACTTTGTAGGGCTAAAATTCAGTTTGTTCTACACAAAGTTCAAAAATAGAAAATCTTACTGTATTTGATACTAAGATATTAAGCAATTTATTGTGCCAAACTCCCCTTATTTTCTATGTACAATAAATCAAAATTTTAAAATATAAAATATGGATAAAATTAAATAGAAAATAATTTAATTTTTATAATTAAAAATTTAATTTGATTAAGTCATATTTTCTATTAAGAGTTTCACATACCCCAACCATTATTATTTAGCTAAGTATAATTGAAATAAAAATAATTGTTAAAATTAAATTACACATAATTAAGATTAAAATAGTTAAGATTTAAAATAAACTAAATTTATTTATGAATTAAATTTCAAATTTCTGAAATAAATTATAAAGAAAATTAAAGGTAAAAGAAAAGAGAAGAAATTAAAAACTAAGCCTTCTGTTTCATCCTCTCATATACTTCTTCTTTCTCTCTTCTCTTATTTAGCTCTTTTTCTTTTTTTGCCCTTTTGTTGCTTCTCTCTTTGCTATCCTTTATCTTCTCTCCTTTTTAGACTCCTTCAATGCTGCTCTTTTTATAGGCAGTAGCAATCATTGTCTTTCCTCTTTTCTTATTATTTTTGGGTTATTTCCACCTAACCCCAAATCTTTCAACATTTTCCACCGCTCAAATTTTTGACATTTTCCACCACGACTCCAATTCAAGCATTCTCTCGAATCCGTTATTTTAACGGAAATTTATTTGAATTTAATGAAATGTCTGAAATACCCCTTATCTTGAATTAGAAAAGAATTAAATGAGATAAAATGTTAATCCAATAATTAATATTTATATTAAAAATTCTAATTAAAAATAATTAATAATAATCCCATCAATTAATTTATCAAATAAATTTAATTTATCATTATCAAATAATATTTAGGGATTTAACTTCCAATTGGCTTGCTTTCAATCGTTAGTAATAAATGGTCAAATAAACGGATTTGAATGGTATTGCGAAAACGTCAGTGATTGGAATAAACATTCGTGTTAAGCGCTAATACGTCAAGGCGAATCGCAAGTAGCACGAATTAACTCTTATTTTTTCTTATTTTACATATTTATATCGATAAGTCAAGTGGCGTTCTGCCACTTGACTATCAATTGACGAAGTAGCTTCACTTTTTTATTTTTTATTTTATTTCAATGTAATCCATCTTATTGTTTTCCGTCACTTTTGATTTCTTTTATATTCTTAACTTAAAATATATCCAAATATAAAATTATTATAAGATTAATATACCTCAATTTAATTTAACATAAAATTATATTACGGATTATTAAGATAATTTATAAGTGATGAAACATTAATCAACGACCGTAAGTGAAAAAAACGATAATTTTAACTTTTATTAAACGATACTTTCTAGTAATCACACATCTCACTTCTCATCATTAATTGACCAATCTAGTTGTTAGTAATAGGGAGATAATGTATTTAAGAGGGTTTTCACTTGAAACTAGAATAAATGATTCTTAATTGCATGGTTAATATAAAATTATTCACATTTAACAAATCACGGATTTTTTATGAATGTTCGTGATAAGAAAAGCGAAAGTTTCCAATGAATTTAAAATTTGGGAAATTCTCTCGATTTTCTTGAGACAACTAACTCTTCTTAAATCGTATGGCCCAAACAAAGAGTTAAGGCTTTTTAGGATGACGCTCACCACTTGGCTTTCCTCTAATAAAAACAAATACCGGTATTGCTGATAATCGTCACTTTCTCCATATACAAGGTGGTTTTACTCTGGCTATAACACGCCCAAGATTTATACCAGTATGAATGAACTCTTGTATGGCTTCCTATAGTGAAACTCGGGGAAAAGCAATTAAAGTTTCGAATTGTTATACTAAGTTATGGGCGAACAATCTTAAAAAACAATTTGTGAGTGTTTGGAAAAAAAAAAAAAAAAAAGCTCTTATTTGAAGATTTTGGTGATAGGCACAATCATACTGTCGCATTAAATGTAAAGGTGTAGGTTTGTCAAATGATACATGAAGCTTTGGCTTATAATTTAAAAAGAAAGACGTAAAAAGAAATGGTAAAAGAAAAAGGCAAATAGTGATTAGATATAAAATCAACCATTAAAAGCAATAATGCAAAAGATAAAAAATTAAAATAAATGAATATTTACTATAATGGCTCCACGACAAGGCCATTCTCGGAACATTTATTTTATACATGAATGCAATATATCCACTTGGACGACATCTCAATGAATCCTGTGGAGAGGGATATCATTTAACCATTCTTTTTTCTTAGGCTATCTCTAATAAATTTAATTGTATCTTCATGATTTTCAAGCCATTCCTAAAGTTTTACAATATGGTCGATTGCAATCGTCATAAGCAAATTAGGATATTTAGGGAGTCGGAAGTCAATTAGCTCTCTTCTTTTTAGCAAAATGTGTTTTTACCAAAAGCTAAATGCAACAAACAAATAGATTAAAAACCTCACTTGCTAATTGGATCTTTACTTCCAATTGTTCAGCAAATTGGAAAGAATTTCATTTGATCATCAACAAAAGAATCATTCACTACTAGCTTAGAATGTTTTAAGGGCATGACGGGAGAGAATGAAACGATATGCAATTTACATTGTATTTCTTCCATACTTAATTCTTTGGTTTCATTATTATAGGAAACTAAAGATACTAGCTTAGGAAATCATGGAATATTTCCCATTTATATATAAGAAATGAATTAAACATACCAAAAAGAGTCAATTATCAGCGATATCAAGTCAAACATAAAAAGACGAACAAATAACAAAATGAAATCACACAATGTACAAACAATGGATATAATCAAATACTTAACTCACCTTCGCTTTTAATCGAAGTTAATCTTAAGTTCTAATTGAAAATCATATATACTACCCTCTATTTACTTAAGTTGTCTTTCCTGGATTCTCAACATAGGATACTAATATCAAGTGGTGATTTGTAAATCCAAATAAAATGGACTCTACAAAATCGGGGATAGAGCCTCTTAGATACAATTTCACACGTAAACGTTCTCCAAGATATTTGAAAATGATATTTCTTATTATACTCATGACATATACCAAAACGCATGATGAAATGGAAATACAATTGTCAAATAAACACATTTAAGCAAAGAACACCATAATCCTAATGATTTAAGATACTTTAAAAATCAAATAATTCAAATAATAAAATAACTCGTAAAAGTTAAATCATCCATTAAAAATGAAAACAATAATCGAAGATTACTCACTAAATTTATTTTGCCATTTTCTTCACGTGTTGGTAGATTCCAAATACTAGCTTTTAATCTTTGACTACTAACTTTAAATATAACACATTTTCTTGGATTCTTAATATATGCGGCCCCATATGGATATATTTTTTTACAAGAAATGAGCTATCCAAATTGACTTAACTTCCCTAAAAAACAAATGAAGACAGAAATTATAAAACAACATGTTTTGACCAATCTCAAAAAATTCTTTTTATCATAAAAAAGCTTTTGGCTCTTGCTTTAATTCTTTAATTCATACGTGATCCTCTCTAATCTCACCAAATTCATTCGGTTGTAATTTATGCACCTACCAACATCATTTCAAGATATGAATTAAATGCTTTAATATTCCAAATGATTTGTGATTAAGTTCAACCGATAAGTGATAAGGTTTACCGTAAACCCAATTGATGTAGTGACATTCCTAAAGGCATCTTAAATATAAAAGTGCGGTATGCTAAAGTATTAGCCAATTAAAGAGACCAAACGTTTGCAAATTGGAGTTAACAATACCTTTTTCAATTCTTTTTTATCTCTGTACTTGCTAATTCAACTTGATCACTTGCTTTAAGTGATGATATCTGCAGCAATTTACATGTAATTCCATATTTCTTCATTAAAGACTCAAATAACTTGTTACAAAATATTTACCTCCATCATCGAGTAATGGTCAAGGATTCCAAATTTGCTTCAAAGATATTCTTTAAAAAAATGGATCACATTTTTATGATAATGTTAAGCAAATTGGGGTTTAAAGGCATCGTGTTTTTTTGAGTCGGACCCTAATATTTGATAATTCTACATATTTTCAAAAATACATATAAAGTCTTAAATAATATGATCAACAAAATCCAAAACTGCAAGATTTTTACAATCGTCGCCTTGAAGAAAAGTGGCAAGAACTACTTGCTTGATGAAAAACTTAATTAGTAAGTAGATTTTACCTCGTTGTTTGGTATGCATCTCTAAAACATTGATCCTCAACAACACATAAACCAAGGGTATAGATCATCTCAAAGAAAAACTTTTCACTTGTTAAGAATTTCTTCTTGTCCCGGAGTTCCAATTAGATGGCATTTCACTTGTTGGAAGATAATTAACAATGTTAGTATACCAGGCATATTATGTATGGAAAAATAAAATTCATCAGCGAGTTAATCATTGATGGATATTGTATTAATTGATCACTCGTTTGTAAATCTTGAAAGATGGCGTACGCAATAATACAGGCACCCTTTTTGTCCTTGGTTGTCAAGTTGAATTCTTAAGTAGCAAAACCCATCCTATTGATCTTTGATTGGCATTCTCTTTAGACATTAAATATCTAGCGGTAGCATAATGAATGTATTAAACAATAGTGAATGAACAAATTAAATAACTGAAATAAAAGTTTATCGAATGCCACGAATATCGCAAGTATTTTTTCAAAGGTGGTATTCATTTGGGCATTATTCAAATTTCACTTGTAATAAATGACAACGGCTTACCTTCTTTATTTGCCCTAGAATAGCTCTCTAATTGCATAACGCACAACAACACATTACCAAAAACAAAGACCAATCGTGGGGGTTGCATTATAAGGGCAAATGTTAAAAGACTAATTATATTTTCAAAGGGCTCTACAATTTCGTCTACTAAATGGTGTATCTTTTATCTGGAGGTTACAAAGTGGTTTTAAATGTGTCACTAAAGTCTTCTATAAACCTTTCTATAAAACCCGCCATGTCCCAAAAAATGAAACGACTTCCCTAATTGTCTTTGCAGTAATTTTCGAGATGACTTCAACTTAGCTTTATCAACTTCAACTCCATTAGAAAACACTACATATAAGTTCGCTGCATAAATGTTTAATTCATGATGGACATCTCCGGTAGCTCCTTGAATCTTTTCCATGCATCATACAATTTTTCATCTTCAAGTTGATGGAAAGATGTGATCTCATTCTCAATTTTGTATTCTTGGTCGGTTGGAAAGTATTTCCATCAAAAAATTAGTTAGCCAAATCATTTCATGTAGTAACGGTTACGTGGCGTAGAGTTCACCATACTCTGCTCTCGATCCCTTAAAGAAAAACGGGAAAAGTCTCGGAGAGCCTCAATTCTTCCCTCGTGATGTTTTAGTAAGTATCTTGAAAGTATCACTTACTTCCAAAACAACTTATTTAGATGTAGATGAGTGATAACCTATGAAATGAGAGTTATCATACATGCTTTTATTTTTTAAATCAATATTACTTAGAGTAAATGATATGTTTTTTGCAAGTTGCATTTTAGTTACATTTTTGCATGAATAGTCATTTAAGTTTAATTTTGATAAAATTCATATGTTTTTAGATTATCAGGTGCCTAATTTGTATGTGCATAATTGTAGGGTGACCAAAGAAACTCAAATTTCAATATTTGAATATAAAGAAAAAGTTACAAAAGAACTTGGATGTAATGGAATTAAACAAGTCTTGAATAATGAAGATACTAGAGCAATATAAGTTGTAAAAGATTGTTGTTACAAAGAACTACTCAAAGTAACGATAAACGAGATTTACGCTTAGATAGAAAATTACAATCTAAAGTTTCCAAAATAGACTCATCGCCATACGTAACCCCTAATTTCGACTTATAAAAGGAGTACATTACTAAAAAAAGTGGGGCCGCTATTAGAGAAGATGAGAGAAAAGAACACAAGAAAAACAAATCGAGATCAAGAGAAAAGTGAGGAAGGCAACAACAAATTCGAAGAACAATCGAGCTTTGGATTTCAACACTTGTTCTTCGTTCTCTTTGTTTACATATTGTTATCATATGAAGATCACCGCTGCTAGTGTGGTCAAAGAATACTACTAAAATAATCATTATAAACGTGCTGTATGACCAGACGTATTTACGCTTCATTCGTCATCTATGTCACGTTATTAATTTGGCTTACGAATATTTTCTGTCATGACTCATTCACGACAGATTATTTCACCATATATCGACATAATAATATTTTAAAGTAAAAAATAATTAAATTAAATTAAAATTTATTTAAATTTCAGGCCAATTTTTTTAAATTTTATGGAAATTCAATTATTATTTGAAATTTATTATTTAATTTTAGGCGAATTGTTATGATAGAATATACGATGGCTTTTTCCGTCATAAAGTTTTGATTTTTAAAATTATATTATAATTATAATTTATTAATGAATTCTTATTTACAAATGTAAATAATTAATAAATGAATATCATAAAATTAATATTAATTAACATTCATTCAATCCAACAAATTAATTTAAAAATAAATCTTAATATCCAATGATCACCATCAATACATAGTGTAAAATATCCCAAATTGAAAAAATCATCCTAAGTATAAAATAACGCCTAAATTCCAATCAAACTCTAAGAAAAGCAATAAGAATTCGCCACCAAGCCAAGTTACCCAACAAACTTCCAAAGATTAATGCAAGTACCCAACAACAAGACTTATAAGCAAGACTTCCAAACAAAATTCCAAAGAACAATACCATCTTTCCGGACAAATGGGCCTAAATGAAAATTAAAACTTACAAAGCTTAATTCTCGACAGATTAATGGGAACAAAATTAATTCAGATGAATCTAATCATCAAGGTATTTCAGATTCACCGCTGTTTTTCCCATTCAAAATGTTATAGTCACCAAGCGCCTGTGATTAAGACGTAACAACAATGTTAACTATCTTGCAATATTTCGGACAAATTAAAAACAAAGCAATAAATGCTTTGCACATTTCGGCTACAAGAAAATAAGCAAATGTAATAAAGAAGAATGTATGGGTTAAAAAGCAAGCATTCAAAGATTTGTATGTATATCAATATAAATATATGGTTTTGCATTACCAAGTAGCTCGATTGGGTGTTGCAGGTAAGAAACAAGGCGTCCCAGAATGATTACCTTGGAATAGATCGTCTACTATTAAAGCACACGCCCCGCTTTGTACAAAGACATACATGCATCTCCATTACATCTTTCCAAGATCCCAAGGAATACTCTTTCTAAATAATCTCTAACGAGACCATCAAAATGGCAAACAATTAGCATTCAATAAATATAAAAGGTACTAATCAGAATAAGAGTTGCATAACTAATATTCGTTATGAAATAACTCAAAATTCTTCATTTAAGAGTACCACGTACCAAAAGTAATCATGTTGTTTATAGCTAAGATCGACTCTACTGGCGTGTTCGCACTTAACTCGTCACCTCTACTCTTTTCTAAACTTTTAAATATCGGAACATACTTTTTCAGCCTACAACACAACCCTCCGCTTATTTTAAGTTGCATGTTTTTTTGTAGCAATTTCACGGGAAGTAAATCCTAATATTCTTCTCCTTTAATTGTGAAAGCAAAAAGAATCAGAATACTACAATGTAGAACGGTACTCAACCACCAATACGATCGATTCACGCTTTTCTAGCAATAAGTAACTGCTGAATGGGTTTCATGTACATTGTCCATTTATCAAGGTGGAAATAACATTTGAAATTGGAGAAAGTACGCTCAAAAAGATTCAACTGCACAATAATTTCTACGTATATAAAATATTTCAAGGGAAATGCTAGAGAGCAAACAATAAGCATATGAGGCCGCTTAACACCAAACTAGTGCAAAATATTATAAATCGTGAGAAACGGTGTTATCTTGACATTGCATCTTTCGAAAAAACCAAAGTAAAATACCATGCATTAATCAAGTATATAATGGTCGCAAGCGCTACAACTTTTACCATTTCTACATTACTACGATTTGTTCTCCACACTCAAACAAAAAGAAGCATGTGAGTTCGAAACACATTCCATCGCTTAAACTCGAAGCCAATACCTACAATCACGACATAACTACAAAACGATCTAAAACAACTCAATTTATTAAAATAAACCAAATGGACGCTTTTGCTAAAAATGTGAATTCAAAACGTAATAAAACACATCATTTACTCTAAGTAATATTGATTTAAGTCTAAATGTCATGATAACTCTACTCAGAGTTATCACACTTCTGAATCCTTAAACCATTACTTGTCCTCAAGTAATGACAACAAAATTAACACTTCAATCACACAATCATGCAAAAACAATTTAAATTTTGTCATAAAGAGCTCAAGTTCTAAACTTTCATGCTAGGATTCATCAACTCAGACTTACTCAATTATTTCTAAAATTTGGCTCAAGTAGCAGCTCAAGTTCTAAACTTAGGTCTTATTATGTCCACACCGTGTGTGGACTTCTGACTAAGTTCCAAAGATGCCTAACATCACACATATAACACATATAATCTCAAGAAGAAAGATATATATTAATATATTTCTACAACAATGCTCATAACTCTGTCATTTAACTCAACATGACATGGATATATCACCTAAGCATTTCAAAGAACTGCTTACTGAGCAAGATTTATTTCATATCAAGCACAACAGATAAATCTAAATCCCCCCCAAACTTGAGATATTTTTCTAACTCGTCTTCTTGGTTTTGCTACAACACACCACAAACAAAACCAAAGTTTCCAAGCAGAGTCACAGAAGCCAACCTTTATCTATAAATTATCTCTACTTAGCGCTCATTCATTCCCAAATATCAACACTCAATTCATCCTCACTGGGTTCTATAATCCACCAAAACTACTAGAGCAAACAGGCAATACATATAATGTAAACACATTCATTCATTAACACGCTTACACCATAGCACAACCCCCAAACTTGAGAGGTGTCAGGTCTCACATGCACATAAAATGATTAAAGACAACATTTATATACTAAATCCATAAAAGAAAATGAACAATTTGAAATAAAGAAAAATAAAAGAAAAGTTTCAGAAATTGGAAAATCCAAATAGTATCAAGTATGGATAATTCCCATGTTGTTGAATGTTCTATTCTAGTTCTTATTGAAAAATGTCACTTTTCTTAGTTATACTTCAAGAACAAGTTCCTCAGTGAACCTACCTGACGAAAGGCAAATTAGTTGCTTTCTTCTTACTTGAGTCGACTAATTTAAAGTGGTTCTAGCACCAGAGGCTTCTGGGCTGTTTGCTTTTTTTCGGTGTTCTAGCACTGTGCCAGCACCGGCTATTAAAATTGTCATTGAAACCTCGGTGGTCGACTAGATTTTATCAGGTCGGCCAGTAAATAGCCTGTGTTGACGCCGCTATTGCTCTCAACAAATGATATCGACAATAAGGTCTTCGCATCGCCCTTGCTTCTTCTCGCTCGAGTAACTCGGCCAGAATACCTCAGCGAATCACCGTTGTGCTAACGGTAGACGTTGTTTATAAGGGCGATCCACACCCAATTGCAAGACGCTGCTGAAAGGTAGAAGGTGCTCGAGAATAAAATCGCATGGGTTTCGCGGTGCCCGAAGCGGACAATATATTGCCGTGTTCAGGCCGGCCATAACATTATAGATTTAAATCGGCTCTACCGGTTTCTGAGCGACGGGCGGGCAAACTCGCCGAGGACGAAGTCCTGCTGGGCAAAAGGTACACTTCAGCGTAATCCCACATCAGAAGCACAAGAGAGATGTTGATTTATATGTGATCCACACCTTAATCGCGCATTTATTTCGCAAAGATAGCCAAGCGCCTCTAAGAACAAAAACCGCTACGGGTTCATATGCCTGGAAATGAAAAATATCTTCGCTAGGTCCGTCGGGTCACGACATCGCTACGCTTCCCATGTCACATCCACATCCTCCTTCCGCCCGATTGACACTCATCTTCAACTAAATTTTCTCTTTTCCTTTACGTACAGAGTCACTTTTGAGGCTCTTTCATTTTCCCTCATATTACGCTTTTACCTTCCTCTTTTTCTTCCACTACTAAGGTTCGATCATTGCTCTACTCAAATTCTCCTTCAGCCTCCTGACTTCAATTCCTTCACTAGAATGCCTTCATCAAATTTTCCGAAATTGTTGTCAGCAAAGAATCATCTAGAAATCCCTACCCACTTTTTATATATAGGCAAATCAGGTTACAGTTTGAAAACGCCAGGAGTGTCCAAAATCAGAATTTTCTTCCATACGCTGTTCGATCGTTGTTCATTCAAATTCCTCCTTCGCCCTCGGATCTTCACTCCTCTACTAATGCTTCTTCAATTCGAAATTGTCAAGGTAAACAATGATTCTAGAAAGTTTGTATCTTTACTTTTAGCGATATGCAAATCAAGTGCTTTGTGCTTGAAAACGTCAGATGTCCAAAATTTAATTCTTTCCATCTCAGGTTGACAACGCTTTCACCGCTTCACTGTTTCAAGTATATTCTCAATCCATGTAGCTTTTGTCTGCCTTTTGTCAGGTTAAGAAGGGTACCGTAGATTATACAAGTAATCCTCTCAATTTTCTTCACCGCAACGACCTTCCATTTTTATTCGTTTATCATTAACTTTGCTATACTTCGAGGCTTCACATATCCCCTTGATAAGAGAAAAGAATAACAGTAACATATTTTCAGGTCTTCATTATCAACATCTTTATTTCCTTCGGCTTTATCTTTGCCTACATTATGCTATAGTTTTAACTATAAAGATAAAGCGAGCATTTAGAAACTGCCTTGAAAGAAACTGTGGTAACGCGAAAGGGGCTGACATTAATTCAGACTTAAAAAACATTACACAAACCTTGGCAATAAGTTTCAAATCTATCTTACTAACCATCGCCCCTTCTTCTTCGCTCATCTATTCACTACTGGGATACCAAGGTTTTAAAAATCTCCCATCATTTCTTCACCATCGTGTTCTCAACAAATCGGTGGTATATTTACATCGCCATTGCTAGTGAGGTAAATCATAAAAGGTCATTAATCCTAGAGTTTAAAGAACTTAAAATTTTATTTTATAAAGATAAGTCATATGATCTTGCCGTAGTGAAGTTGGAGAAGAATTTCTTTACAACCTAGATGATTGTATCTCAAGTGAGCAAAAATTTTACCCATCCTTTTCACGCCATGTTGTTATGTATGTTATGACACTCGCTATTGCTTTAGAATATAAAGCTCTTTTTCCTCCAAAGCTAAGGGCTTTTATAAATTCCTCAAATTTGTCTTCTATTTATACTGCGGGAAGCTAGCGGTCGCTCAATCTAGCAACTTGTGTCTTAAATTTCACAATTGTCGTCAGAATAACAAAAATCAGACGGTGGCTGAAAACAAAAATAAGGTAAAAAGAGTTGTAAATATCACGAAAGCATTATCACGGAGATAGAAAGAAGGAACGAAATTGAAAAATAAAGAATTCTAATTTATAAAGCAGAGGAAAAATAGAAAATGAAAGTAATTGTTGATACTGAAAGAATTTCAAATTTAAATCACGAATTTAAAAAAGAAAGCATTATTTATTACTTGCACTTGTGGATTGTATAATCTCTTTATCTTTAATTTGATCTAATCGACGCGTTCTCGCCGCCCTTTTAATGGTAAAAGTCCAAGGATTGTTAAGGTACGCAGAAAATCGCCGGGCCAGAGTATTTTAATTCGTCACAGAATAACGAGCAATTTCTGCCGGCTGAGAACCATCTTCCAACCGCCATACATATGATGTCAAGAAGAACTCGTCAATTTTTGCTCATATTTTTTTTTTAACAAAACCACCGTAGAAAGGCGTAAAAGAAATTGAATGCTCAAATTGTAATGACAAAAGTATGCAGGTCCTGATTAATGTTTAAAGAAAAATTAAAAAACAAATTCTCTCATCAGTTGCCTCCTAACTAGTGCTTGTTTTTGTTCTTTTCAAGATGTTCGCCCTTGATTGCTCATGTTAGATCCTTTTGGAACAGTATCTGCTATGGATTCACAATAGTTCCCATGTAACGCTTCACTTACTTCATTCACGTTGAATTTTGACCTATTCTTTCATCTCGTTCAACAACCCCATGAAATACTTTCATGTTGGGAAAAGGTCCTAACCATCTAGGATTTAATTTTCCGCAGAAAGAGCTAATCTTGTTATAAAGTAAAAGACTTGATCACTGAATGAGTTTCATTTGTCGGATTCTTTCAATATGTTACCGGTTGTCTTCTCCTTTTTTATAAATTCTTGCATTTTCATGTTATCACCAGAACTCCCTCTAATTCATAAAGTTGTAATTTTGTTCTCATCAGAGTAATCATATCCACATTCAATTGCTTAATTACCCAATACGCTTTGTGCTTCTCAAATTTCCATTAGCAAATGGCGTTTTCCATAAACAATTGTATTGGTTATGCTAAGTGAGTTTTATAGGCTATTCATAAACTTATATGAGTTATTTAATCTGTTGACCAATCTTTATGTCAGACTCATAACTTTCTCTAAACTCTTTCTTTATTTCATTGATACCTTTATATTGTCATTTGTCTATGATATTCTCACAGTTGAACTCGGTATGCTCGATTCCATATTTAGCCAATGTCACAGCAAATGCTTCACAAAAACGCATTCTTCATCAATAATATATTCTCTTAGAAAGTGCCAAATCTGAGAAAACGTTTTTTCAAGAAATTTCACTACTGCTTTACATCATTACTTGGTAATGCATCAGCTCACGTATACATACCACAAACTTAAGATGTATAAGTAAGCATTAAAAAGGCTGGAAATGTCTCACAAAATCTATCCCCATACGCCAGAAATTCCACTTCCAAAATATTAAAGAGTGGCATTTCATGCTTTCAGAGATGTTCTTTGACCTATCAATATTTAACAAACTCAATCATTCTTAAAAATGTAGGCCGTGAGGTAATTTGATCAAACGTGTCATAACATTTAACAAACTCAGAAGCATCTTTAAAATAGAAAAATAAGAAGAATCTCGATCAAGAACTTATCACTGCTTATGCTTTCCAAAGTGTCTCCATATGCTACAAAGATGATAGATTAGGATGTTTGAAATTCTTCATCTAGTACACATCTTCCGATCACATGGCCCAACATCTCAGACAAGTGTGCTCATCCTAATGATAATTCCCTTTATACGTATTTAAGAAATCTTTTCACTAGCAGCCTTTAAATCACGCCAGAATAATCCACCTCACCAAATAATTAGCATAATTTGTATACTATTGAAATCCAGACACGATTATCTAAGAGTGATGTAGCATTAACAATTGCTCACAGAATGTTTCGATATCATGCTCGTCCGGTAAGCTTACATGCTTCAAATTTCGGAGATGATCTCACATTTGATTTGCTTTTTTTTTTAAATCGGCAAGCCAAAACTTGTAATTAACAGTAATCCACTTAATCAACCTTAGTTTGGCATCCTTATTTGAAATTAAATACATTATAGCCAAGTGATCTATATAAATCGTTACTTTAGATCAAACAAATAAACTCTAAATTTATCAAATGCAAAAGACAATACCAACAACTTTTTTCAAAATAAGTTGTGTAATTTACCAGGTATCGCTATGTCTTACCGGCATAACAAATGGAGGAAGAATCTGTTTTTCTTTTGTTCAGCATTGTTTCAATCAATGGTCGCCAGACACATTAATTCAAAATGCATTCAATTTAGTGCTATAATAACAAGGACGTAATGCTAGCTTTCTTTCAACTCAAGAAGCCTTTAAACAATTTCTCATTAAAATTAATGGTTTGTTATATGTTCTAGTAATACGATATGGTCGCCGTTTTACAAGTCTTTAATGAACTTCTTTCTATAAACCCAATATGTCATAATACCCTAATGCCCTTTTACTAAAAAGAGGGTGGCAGTCATTAATCACTTCTATTTTCGTTTATCCACCTTCTTTCGCAGACCATAAATGGCACTTCTCTCAATTTCATCACCAAGTTGGTCTCCCTTACATCTTCAGTACATTTCTAGTTTATGCAAGCAATCATCACATAAGAATCCTCAAAAACCAAGAAATCATCCATGAATAATTTTTTCGCCGCTTGTTCAACCATATGAAAAAATAGGCACTACATCTCGAAAAAGTCATTGAGCATCAAGATAATCCAATAAAACATCATTTCAAGGCAAAGATTCCAAAGAGATATGTTGTCTTCCTAATCCTAGTACATAAATAATTTAATCAGAATCTCAATATCCATCCAAGAAATAATAGTACTTTTTTCCGAAATCACAAGACTGTCTATTATGGCAATGAAAGTGATCATTCCTTATGTTTTGTTTAGTTTCCTATAATACATGCAAACTCTCCATCTAATCACTACCAAGGGAATGCTCATTTTTTCATTTGTTACAAATGTTACTCCATCTTTCTTTAAAACACATCAGATTGGATTACCCATGAGCTATCCGAGATTGCAATAATTTTGCATCAAGCCACTACGACCTCCTTCTTCATAACTTCTTTATTATGGGATTTAATCTCTTCTGTTCGACAGAATTGTCAAGCAATCCTCTGCAAAATTGCGCATATAAAGGTTGATTCCCCACATTCCACACCATTTCATCCAATAGCCTACTGTCTCTCCTATATATCCACCAAGCTCTTCGATCTCGCATTCGTTAAGATGAAATGATTACGTAAAGTACGTTATTGTCAACAAGATAAACATATTTCAACGGCTAAGGTAAAATCTTTAATTTAAAACATGGCGGAACCCATTGTGAAAGATTGGGGAAGGTTTTACTTCCCGTCATAGGTCTAAAGATTTAAGTGTTTGCCGGGCTTCACGGATTGTTTTTATCTTAGTCACGCTTATGTCCGCGGCTTCGAGTTTTTTTTAAGTTCTTCAATGTTACAACTTTAACTTCTTTATTACTACAACAACTATTTAGTCTCTCCAGAATAATAAAATCCACAACACTGATAAAATTACATTTTTCAACATTATCCTCGATATTTCATGGCATGTAACACATCAATGTAACTCATTGATCATTAACTCAAGATAGTCAATTCTCCTTACACATCAATTAAAAGCTTCCACTACTAAAAAGCCGATCTTCCTAAAACGATGGAGACTTCTTTATCTACCTTGGAAGTCCAACACTGAAAAATCCACTGAAAAATAAATTTATCCACATTTACCAATAAGCATCTTCAATCTTCCTTCTAGATAGGCGCGAGATAGCCAAAGTACTTGTTATTATTTTTTCGCTTAACTTCTCAGAACTCCAATTGCTTGAATAAACCTCAGATCTAAGATATCTCAAGGATTTTATTGTATATGTATTACTTTTAAAAAAAAAATTGGATGGATATATTATAAATGAAAACGTAACATCAATATTAATTTTATATTTTTTTTTCTCTATCCTCCGTGATTCAAAGTATGTTTCATTTCTCTCTCATATATATTCTAATCAAATACTAAAAGTCAGTTGGGGAATTGATTGTATTTAAGTTATATTTAGCCTAAAGTTAAATCGGTAAATAATAAGACAATAAAATTACATAGGACACAAAAATTACGTGGTTCAAATTTTTAAATTACATCCACGGGCCAAGTTACGTAAGAAAATATTTCACTAGGTGATACGAGGATTACAAGTATTGTAATATTTTACTACTACCCAAAAACCCCTAATACACTCGATCTCTCATTCATTAATTCTCTCAAAACGGATCTAAAGAGGAAAAGAAAATTGGATCATGAACGTAGGAAACGCCTCTTCTTATATAGTTATAATTCAAATTCGCTATTCATCCTTTATTTTAATTTTTTATTTTTTTTCCTTTTGTCAAATCGCATCAAACGCCGTTTCACATTTTTCTTCTTTTCTTCCTTTTCAAGGGGCACTAGCACCCACCACTCACTTTTTTGACATTCTCCCATTTTGGGAGATTAGACGAGAACCAATCAATTTCACACCATCCTTTCTCGCTTCACCATAGTCACAAGTATAATACTCTATTAGGCCTCAATGAAGATCTACATCAGACAAACTTGTCAAGATTTATTGGCTTGATCAAGATTTGCTAGATTATGGATTTTTCAGAATCAACATTTCAACCTTTATTACTTCTAATCTAAGTGATATTGAACTCATGTATTTCATTCCTGAACGAAAGCTAGATTTTCAAGAATATTTAGGTGCATTGACCACACAAAAACACGTTAATCTTCCGCTTGTTTGCGGCTCGAGCTCCTTCAATAACCTTTGTATCCAAATAGTTTCCTTTTGCAAGTTTGTGTAGTCGCTGTATTCGCTTCGTTATGATAGAGCCACAACGGTCCGTAGCCATAAAGCCACCATACCCCCACAAGTGTAAATACATACTAATAAGGATTTTTCTTTTATCAAGGTCTCGCAAATCTGAACTATTATAGCCCCCGATGAACTCATCCTCTATAACATAATGCACATTTAAGGTTCCCTCTGATGTATCTCAAGATCTTTTTCACGCTTTCCAATACCACCGACCATGATTGCAACGACTACTTCTCACCGCTTAGCAATGTAGGTGCTGCAGGTAGAAAGAAGAACTGGATTAACTCAGTACGTAACTGAACGAAGTACATCAT